>JAHHFK020002968.1:0-343539 GCA_024533555.2 Aedes koreicus | reverse complement strand
TATATATATATATATATATATATATATATATATATATATATATATATATATATATATATATATATATATATATATATATATATATATATATATATATATATATATATATATATATATATATATACAGCAATTCCATGAAAAAAAAGTTATACGATCTCTCAGAATTTTATAATATTCGGTAGGATTGTTCAACATCGAAAAATATTAGACCCGTATTTTTTTATTTCGTTATTAGACTGGACCTTTCTGCGTTAGACTGGTCCAAAAAATCGTGATTTTTCAAAATCTTCAATTTTCAAAAATTTATAACTCCTAAACCGTTTAACCGATTTTAGTCATTTTTGGCCATTGTATTGGTATTTTTTTGAATTTCCAAGCAAAAATACGAAACCTTTGAATATATCAATTTTTGTATGAAAAAAATACAAAACAAATAGTTTTTCTTGAATTTGACTGCGAGGGGCCTCAACGACTCCTTGTTTTAGTATTTTTAAATGAAAGAGCATTCAATTTTACATAACATATCAAAAAATTGGAGATGTTCTGCGTGTCGTTTTGGAGATACAATTTTTTAAATAATAAATCATTACTCTTCATTTTATACATCACCCGCCTGTAGAAACGATGAAGATGCATGGTAGATTACCATGCGTCTCCATCCAATCAAACCTATGACTAATGAAATCTATGAGTTACTTACAAACTTAGTATAACATTCGAATCAGTCTTTAAGGCTTTCCGTTAACCACACAGACCAATTGCTATTTTTTGACGATTACCTTTTCAAATAAATAAGGCTTTAAAATTTCAAATATTTTTGCTTAGTGTAAGTTCCAAGAAAAAAACACTTTAAAGCCGCGCGACATGATGAACATGTTAAAAAATAAGAAAAACACTTTTATACATTTATTTTTATTTATTAAGTTTTTTCATAACAATTTTATACATTTTTCTTCCGTTGAAAATGAATTTTGTTTCACAATAATATACTCTTCGTTTTGAGGCTTAAAACTATGGAATGACTGAGTCCCTGAAATTTGCTTCACACGTGTGTAACGATTTTTTTAATTTTCTTTCCATTTTATTATAGTCGGATTCCGAAAAAAATTGATAGTGTATTTTCGAGTCTGGCTTAGAAATAGCCCATGAATAAAGTTCTTCGGCCGTTGTTATGTGATGATCTTGCAAACTGGCTTTCGCAGCATTTCGTTTCAATACGCCTCCCAAAGCATCACAAGGGCCCTTTCCATGACAAGTAGCGAAAAAATTCCACTCGGCATCTATGCCAAAATCTTTTTGCATGTTGCACAAATTAAAAGCGGTCATTTTATTTTTGTATTGGCTTCCAGATCCATCTGAGAAGAAATAAATTTTCTCTAAACCTGATAACTTACTTTTTATGAACGCTATGCATTGAGTCAAAAAAAGACGCACTGCGACATGATTATGTTTAGTGAAATCAGCAATTGCAATAAAACTGGTAAACTTCAAATCATTTGATTCTTCATCTTTAAAATAAATAGCACAAGGGTGAATAGTACATTGAGCGTTTGCCCAATGAAAGCCTTGAACTGCATCCTGCACAACGAATGAATAATTCTCCGAAAAATCACAGATTATGATACACTCAGTAGCTTTTAAATTGTTTTTCACGTGTTTTAAATAGTTTGCCTGTCGCTCAGCTGTAAAGTTATGTGGCAATAAATTGAGTAATTTTTCTAAAAAAGTATCAATAAATTCTTGTGTGTCCATTTCAACTAAGTCCAAACTGCATCTTTCTGCTTGACGCCATTGTTTAAATTGTAATGATTCAACGTGACCGTTATTAAGAATGGTCATAAGTTCTACCGCCAAAATTTGCATTCCCGGACAATTTTCGCAACATTGCTGCCAGCAATGCTCATTTGGATTTTGACAAATTATTTTTGAAAACATATCATGGTAGGACTGAACACCATCTGGAAGTAATTGTTTACTTTGGAGTGTTTTAAAAATCAATTTAACGTTTTGGTGGTAAATGCAAACGCACACCGTATGCGTGCCACTTGTTCCTGCCAAAATGCAGTGTTTTGGACGGTTACTGGCGAACATCGAAAATCCAATCTTAATATCAGGATGAGTATTTTTAAATATGGAGTACGCCTCTTGCAAATTGCATAAAACTAACCTTCTTTGTATGTAGATCCTACCTTCTTCATTGTTGGATATCAAATAATCCCTTTTTCCCGGGCACACACGACTTATATCGTCGCTATTATAAAAATTACGAACACGCATTAGCGTTTCCTCTCCTAACGAAGCTCTACTAATCCTCTTTTTAGGCACTGACATTATTCCCTCCTGTTGTTGTAATACTTTCACTTGGTTGGCCATATATTGGGAAACATCAAACTCTTGCATAATCCTATACCATGTAGACCAACTTTTGGGCAGTGTGGTTAAAATCCTATACCGCTCATTGCTATCTTTTGTTTCCTTAAATTTATCCTTAAGCAGCCGAGAAACAATTCAATTCAATCTCACAGGTCGATAAACATTCTACATCTACAGTAGGTAGTCAATACGTATCAACGGTTCTTCTTTTAAACAATAATACCAATGCCCCTCTGTGTAACGAAAAGAATGTTAGGTAATCAAATTGTCAATATCTACCTAAAGTCTCATTAGTCTTAGTTGCTATAATATTATATAATTATGTCAAGTAAATATTATTTATTATATAATATTTACTTGACATTCTGTGACCTACTCATAGATTTCATTAGTCATAGGTTTGATTGGATGGAGACGCATGGTAATCTACCATGCATCTTCATCGTTTCTACAGGCGGGTGATGTATAAAATGAAGAGTAATGATTTATTATTTAAAAAATTGTATCTCCAAAACGACACGCAGAACATCTCCAATTTTTTGATATGTTATGTAAAATTGAATGCTCTTTCATTTAAAAATACTAAAACAAGGAGTCGTTGAGGCCCCTCGCAGTCAAATTCAAGAAAAACTATTTGTTTTGTATTTTTTTCATACAAAAATTGATATATTCAAAGGTTTCGTATTTTTGCTTGGAAATTCAAAAAAATACCAATACAATGGCCAAAAATGACTAAAATCGGTTAAACGGTTTAGGAGTTATAAATTTTTGAAAATTGAAGATTTTGAAAAATCACGATTTTTTGGACCAGTCTAACGCAGAAAGGTCCAGTCTAATAACGAAATAAAAAAAAATACGGGTCTAATATTTTTCGATGTTGAACAATCCTACCGAATATTATAAAATTCTGAGAGATCGTATAACTTTTTTTCATGGAATTGCTGTATATATATATATATATATATATATATATATATATATATATATATATATATATATATATATATATATATATATATATATATATATATATATATATATATATATATATATATATATATATTTATATATATATATATAAGAAGAACAGAGTCATTCGTTGTCGCGAATAACTTCGTCAGCACTTCTTCAATTCGCGCAGTTCAACGCTTCCAAAATCATACTTCGGTCATGGTTTGGGGAGCGATTTATGCGGAAGGTCGTCCACCACTGCTTTTCATTGATAAGGGTGTAAAAATCAACGTAGCATACTACATAAAAGAGGTTCTGGAAAAACATTTGAAGAAGCATACTTCAACGATGTTCGGTAACCGCAAATGGGTGTTTCAACAGGATTCTGCGCCGTCCCATGGAGCAAAGATTACCCAAGCATGGTGCACCAAGAATTTGCCAGACTTCATTCCTAAGGAATTGTGGCCAGCTTCTTCGCCAGATGCAAATCCTCTGGATTTCTCTTTTTTGGGGAATCATGGAAGCTCACTTTCAAGATCTCAAACCAATGGGCATTGAAACATTCAAAGTTACCATACAGAAGATATGGGATGAAATCTCTGAAAATCAGGTGCGTGCCGCTTATAATGCCTTTTCGAAAGGACTAAGGGCAATAATTAAAGCTAAAGGCAATAGAATCGGATTGTAAATATGTACACATAAAGGGTGTTCCGATCAAAATTTGGTTAAACAGTAATGTGTGTGACTCGATCAAAGTTTTTATTAATAAGTCAAATTCTTTTTCGTTTTCAAGTTCAGTTAATACAGAATACAGGAGAAATATTCAGCTAGGCTTCCTTTTTACCGAATGTGAATTGCCAGGTTTTTCGTTTAACACCTGCCATCAGATTTTGTACAGTCTCCTTGTCCACTTTATTCACCGCAGAACGCCAGTTTGCTTTGAACTGTTCCCCCCCAAAACCATTTTACACTCTTCCCCTTTTTTGGGTTTCTCGCTCACAACAGCTTTTTTCAGTCTTCTTAAGGTTCCGCTTGACGATGGCCCAATATTGTTCGATTGGGCGGAGCTCTGGCGTGTTGGGAGGGTTCTTGTCCTTGGGCACCACTTGAACGTTGTTGGCAGCATACCACTCCATGGCCTTTTTCCGTAATGGCAAGATGCCAAATCCGGCCAAAATAGAACGGAACAATTGTCTCGCTTCAGGAAAGGCAGTAGACGTTTTTGTAGGCACTCGCTCAGATAAATTTCCTGGTTGACGGTTCCGGTCGCAATGTAAACGTTGATCTTCAAGCCACAGGTACAGATGGCCTGCCACACCAGATATTTCTTCGCGAACTTTGACAGTTTAATGTGGTTGAAAATATCTGCCACCTTTCCCCGTCCGGTTGCCGTATAAAATTCCTGTCCAGGAAGCTGTTTAAAGTCTACCTTGACGTAAGTTTCATCGTCCTGTACCACGCAATCAAAGTACGTCAGCATCGTCGTGTGCAACTTTCGCGATCGTGCTTTGTGTTTGTTTATCGTCGCGATTTGGAGTCATCACTTTCTTGTAAGTCGACAGTCCAGCTCGTTTTTTAGCTCTATCAACGGTTGAATGCGCCACTCCCAGCTTTTTGCGACATCTCGGACGGAGAGGTTGGGGTTCCGCTCGAAACAGCGGGCAACTCTTTTTGTCGTCGCTGTGGCCTCCGGCTTTCGATTTCCCCCCGATCCAGCTTTCCTGGCTGTCGACAAACGTTCACCGAACACTTTTAATACGTTGGTAACAGTTGATTTAGCCACATTCAACAATTTCGCCAACTTGGCGTGAGAGTAGTTTGGATTTTCGCCATGCACGTGCAAAATTTTGATGCGTTGCTTCTCTTCCTTCGACGACATTTTGATAACTGAAGTGCTAATCTCAAAATCAAAATAGAGGCATGATGCTACACGCACACATCTTCAAAATGAGGGGTGTGCAAATTTTTTAATGCAGATGAAAGGAAATGCGTCAAGTGCAAGTCGACGAAATTTTGATCGAAAGACCCTTTATTTATCCTGTTTCTTAGTCAAATCACTACGAAATGGGATGAAATTTGTTATGTATATTACCAATACATAGACAAACGTGAATCACACACATTGTTTACAAAAGCGCATTCTATTTTCAAGATGGGCGCCGTCTAGCTCTAGCACGCAGGAAATCTATCTTGCTCAAATATTGGAAAAAAAACCCAATTCTACTGTTCGATTCATCGCAAAATCGTTAAATGTACCAAAATCAATTGTTGCAGATGTGATTAAATGTTATAAAGAGGGTCTTACTGTCGAAAAGAAAGCTGGAAGTGGTGTGGACATGGACAAAGCAACACAAGGAAGGAGAAAAGAGTCCTTGCTGCTTTTCAGGCAAACCCGAAGGTGTCAAAACGGATACTTGCGAAAAAAAGTGCAAATGTCAACCGGTTTTGTGCAAAAAGTGAGGTCTAAGGCTGGATTGAGATCATTCAAAGCTCAAACATACCCAAAGCAACAAAAATCGTAAAAACACGCTCCAGAAAGCTTTATAAACAACTTCTTACAAAATTCCGTTGTGTTGTCATGGATGACGAAACATACTGCTTCGAAAATTCAAATATCAATCGGGAACGGAATTTTACACTGCAACTAGCCGGAACTCCAAAGATGCCCCTGAACATCTGAAACGCGAAAGTTGAATAAAACCGAATTCCCTGAAAAATATCTGGTTTTGCAAGCAATTTGTTAATGTGGGCTAAAATCTCAGATTTTCGTAACCACAGGTACCGTAAACGCTGAGATTTACCGGCAAGAATGCCTCAAAAAGCGGCTCTTACCTTTCCTGAGAAAACATGTGACTCGATCCTTGTTCTGGCCAGATTTGGCCAGCTGTCATTACGCTAAAGATACAATCACTTGGTATGAGCAAAATAACGTTATTTATATTCGCAAGGATTACAAGCACCAAATTGTCCACAGCTCCGCCCGATTGAAACATAATGGTCAATGGTCAAGGGAAACCTCAAAATCAACCATCCAAGAATTTCGTTCTAAGTGGCTTACTGCTTCGTAGAAAATTGACAAGGCAAAGGTGCAAAGATTGATGAAAGGAGTGAATAAGAAACTGTGTGTAACAGCTTCTGTAAATAAATCCATATAAATCTATATGCAGTTGTGTTGAGTATCACATTTATCTATAAAATGAAATAAATAATATGAATGCTGTTTTTTTTCTAAAATATGTTTTGTATGTCCGGATTTTGGTGTGAACGGCCTTTATATAAAAATGAATTTCTGTCTGTCTGTCTGACCCTTACAGACTCGGAAACTACTGAACAGATCAGCGTGAAATTTTTCATGGAGAAGTTCTTGGGGCCGGAGAAGGTTCTTATGATAGTAAGATACCCCTCCCTTCTCTAGAAGGGGGGGGGGGGGCTCTCATACAAATGAAACTGAAATTTCTGCATAACACGAGAACTAATCAAGCGAATGGAACAAAATTTGACATGTGGGGCTCGCCGCTGGATCGTCTGGGTCTCCTTGGACGATTTTACCACATGGGACACGGTCGAATTGTCGATTCCCAACTGTGGAACTGGCCTGGATTTTCCAAGACTGAACCCATATTTTTTCGCCGCAGTTCATCTTGCTTGGAAGCCATCTTGATTACTATTTGACAGATGGAATTTAGCACATGTAAACATTACACTCTAAACTAGCTTTACCCAAAATTTCATCAATTTACATTACACTCTTGAAATCCAATTACTCTTGATAACTATTTGAATGATGGAATTTAGCACATGTAAACATTACACTCTAAACTAGCTTTACCCAAAATTTCATCAATTTTTACCCATGCAATAAAAAGTTATGTGTTGAAAATGTTGCACTTTTTTTCGAATGCAATCTCTATCTGCTATTCGAAGATGGTGGTATAGTGTAATGTGGTCTAGTCCTTGCGAAGAAAAAAATTGCTCCGTTGCGATTCGTGTTGATTCCCAGATGATAACTTCAGGTAGCAGTAATTGGAGTGCAACTGGCGAACAACGTCATGGAGTCACACAAACTAACATCCATGCAAAGGGACTGCTGGGCGGATGCACGAGACGTTCTTTGTGGGCTGAACTCCGATCATCGGAAGAATAACCGGTTTGTGGTGGTTCGAATCAGTGAGATGCTGAAATTGTCGGAGCCACTGGAACTGGATTCCGTCAATACTGAACGTTGCAGACGAGGCATCGAAATGGCAGAAGCGTCCGGATCTTTTTCCTGCAAATCGCTGGTTTCATAGTCCAGATTTCTTGTGGGGACCTAGAGAGCAATGGCCTAACATTGTATCCCAATTCGATCAAACTTCAGAAGAGATACGCCCGCATATGCTCCACCACTCTGTAAACCGTTCCTCGTTCAGATGGGAGGATTTCTGCAGATGGAAGCGTTTGCTGCGTCACGTTGCATTCGTAAAACGATACCCATCGGATCTACGAAAGACTCTGTCGAAGGAGCCCATCGTCTCCGGTCCGCTTACTCAAGAGGAGCTAAAAGATGCAGAGCTGTGGATTTTTAAGAGAGTGCAAGATGCCGAGTTTGACGTGGAGATAGCTTTGCTGCAGAAACCGAATCAAGTGTCATGAAATAACGCGTTGCCAAAGAACAGCTCGCTGTAAGGGCTTTGTCCATTCTTGGATGAAGTTGGAGTTTTGCGAATGAAAAGTCGCCTAGATGCTTGCGAACGTGTGGAGGAATGCACAAAGCGGCCAATACTGTTACCGAAGCGTAATTCATTACGAACCTTATCATTGCCAGTATTCACCAGCAATTGTGCCAGATGTATCACCAGACTGCACTCAAAGAAATCCTGCGAAGATTCTACGGCCTGCCGCAATTACGAACGGCATACAATCGTATGCGAGCCCCATGTCTACATTGCAAGAATCGCCAGGCAAATCCAATTACTCCAGAGGTTGCCGCTCTGCCTACTACGCGGCTGAAAAATGTATGCACTGAAAATTTATTTTCGTAAATTAGCTTTCACTCGCTTCGTAATCATGGATTTTGTACATAGAAAAAATGTCTCGTATATTGTATGAAACATTCATATTGCTTTTTATCTAGAGAAATGCTATCATTACACTTTTTTGTAAAATGCACGAAATGGATTTCGTGAAGACCAGCCAATAACTGCTTCGCTGATGTTGCTGCTGGGATCGGCGGGAATAATTTATTTATCCCAAAATAAAAATTGAAGCGCTGTCGCGAGTTATAATTTCACACTCATTATTCAAGTATCATCTCACGAATCACCATGACCTAGTGAGATCAACCCCGAATTCAGTAACAGTGCTTGCCAAAAATACAGGATCGAATCCCATGTAAGAAACATTAAAAAAAAACGCTGGACAACTCCACGTGGTTGCGCTTTTTTTTTCGATTACATCTCGAGTCGATAAAGTAGATCACACAGGTATTCAGGCAACCACCAGGGAGACGTTTCATTTCAATTTGTAACAAAATATTCGTAACTCTTTGTATTGTTTTCGTACAATGCACGGATGTTGTTTCTGTGTCAACAAATGCTTCGTGCGTTTGACAATTGCGCGTGTGCCATTAAGTTACGAATGTATCTTCATAAAAAGAACAAATCAGCTTCGTTGCTGAAAACAACGAACAGATTCGTTAGTTCTACCTTCGATTTCGTAATATAAACTAAAATTAACTTTCAGTGTACGGAGAATATGAGAGAAAAGCAATACTTTTTACGACGTATTATAAATAGTAACAAAACAGGTTCAGTCTCTGAATATGGGAGCAACACCCTGAGAAAATTGAGTGGAATTTAAGATTTAATGTTGATCTGTTGATGTCTAATCAAAGTTACAATGTCCTTGACAAACCTGTAAAAATTTCATTATGATTGGGAAATTCCTCATGAAGATTTGATCAAAACCTTAGAGCACATAAGGTCTGTATCCACATTAATCCGGACACCTTCAAATCATTGTAACTTTTGAAATATTGCACGTAGGAATGAAAAATCTCACTGTGGTATAGTTGAGAATCTATGATGAAAAAGACTATGATTGATGTTTACATTTCATGTTTAGTATTCAAAATGACGACGAAAGAAAAACAAGTGCGCGAGCGAATTTTGTACGGGCGTACGAAAAATCCCTGACTTGTCAAATACGGGACCTTGCAAAAACATTAAATTTCCCTAGATCCATATTTCACGATCTTCGCTCAAATAATTTTCGGAACGTTTGACGGTGGAGGAGGAAGCCGAGAAGTAACAAAAACATTGGACGCGCTGATCCTGTCATGGACCGAAAGGTGAAAAGGATATTAACGAAAAACCCAAATCTCTCCATTCGAACGGTGGCTCGTAAAATAGGAATGTCGCCTGGTTTTGTCCAAAAATCAAAACAACGTTTGGGACTTAAATCGTATAAAAGTAAAAACAGTTCCAAATCGCAACGACAAACAGAACTTGGCAGCAAAATCACGGGCTCGACGTTTGTACTGCGAATATTCGACGAAGTTTTCATACGTTGTTATGGACGATGAAACTTATGTCCAGGAGGATTTCAATCAGCTTCCAGGGCTGGCTTTTTATTCTGCTATGGCCAGAAATGCTACAGTTCGAGCATTTCAGAACAGAGAAAGCAGCAAAATTTCACAAAAATACCTTGTGTTACAAACAATTTACACTATGTGTGGCAAAAAGAGTAAATCTTTTGTCACTCCAGGCACAATCAACAAGGAGATCTATCAGAAGAAGTGATCTGCAGAAGCGATGGCTACCCTTCATCAAAAGTCACAAAAAAAACCTTTGTTCTGGCACGATTTGGCATCATGCCACTATGCTAAAACTGTGATGAAGTGGTACCAAGCAAATCAAGTGAACATTGTACCAAAAACCTCAAACCCGCCAAATTGCCCAGAGCTACGACCAATCGAGAGATATTGGGCCCTGATCCAGCGGAAGCTTTCTGGAAAGAAGCAAGGAATCAAAGACATCAAACACTTCCAGCAAATTTGGACAAAGACGGCTTCTACACATTCTGAAGAGTCTGTGCAAACCCTAATGGACGGAGTTAAGCGCAAAGTTCGAAAATTTTATGCAAATACCGAATAACTATGTTTTGTCTTCACGAATTGTTAAAACACATCCCATGAATCTGAAATAAACAAATACGACGGAAATATAATGCGAAATATATGTTTTATTCGTGTTTTGAGGCGTCCTGATTATTGCGGATACAGACCTTAACTACGCCAATAGATTCTGGCGACGCTGGAATCATTATCCTCGATCAAAGTCATTGAAAAATGTAAAATATGCAACGGATAAATACCGTCGAATAACCCGAAAAAGTGAGGTGAAAGATCATGAGCGCCGCCATAGTGGTTGAATAAAAAGACATGTGCTGAGCCGCCATCTTGGAAATTCGTGAACAAAGTGAAATCGCCATCTTGAAAGAAGTTGGCAAGGCCGAGCATGACCAGTGACCGTGACCAGCAGAATAAGAAGAATGGTTACGGTGGAAAAAAAAGTGTTAAGTGATTAGATGATTGCAAACTTGGTTGCTTTCATTCTAAACTGACGCATAAGGCTTGAAGTGATCATGTGTCCTCAGTGACATGCTGGATGTTAAGACCGATCCGGCAGGTCCTTCAAGTACATCTGGAATCACTGCACTTGGGCAGTTGAATCTGGATGCCATCACCAGCATGGAGCAGGGCAACCTACTCGTCCACAGCCGTGGCCTTGCAAAAGGTAAGGTAACGAAAGTATTCAATTCCATCAATCCTCCGGACCATGTAGTAACGGAGGCCCAAGTTAAAGTTCACCTACGCAAGGTGGAATCAGCGTACAAGGACTACAATGATCTCCATGAGAAACTTCTTGCATTGCTCACGGAAGATGGACGTCTCGCTCATGATGAGCATTATGCTGCATTTGAAGAGCTGTACGATAATGTGTCGCTAATCCATGAAGAGCGACAGACTGAGTTCAACGGGGATGCAGGTGTAAACGTAATCCAGCCAAATGTGGGTGCACCTCTCCAAGCTCCAATGATAGTTCAACAACCCCTCAGGTTGCCCATACCGACCTTGGACGGTCGATATGAAAGTTTCCCAAAGTTCAAGGCCATGTTCAAAGACCTGGTCGACAAAGCACCGGATCCCCCAGCAGTGAAACTATACCACCTGGACAAGGCTCTGGTGGGATCAGCAGCTGGATTGATAGACGCCAAAACCATAAACGAAGGGAACTTCGCCCACGCATGGGTAATTTTGGAGGAAAGATACGAAAACAAGCGGCACACGATTGGCAAGAACATTGACGGCCTCCTAACCCTGAAGAAGCTGTCCAAGGAGAGCCATACCGAGCTGCGTAACTAGGTGGACGAGTGCACAAGGCACGTCGAAAACTTGAAGTTCCTCGAGCAGGAATTTCTGGGTGTATCAGATCTGTTCTTGGTACATCTGCTAACTGCAGTACTGGACAAGGATACTCGTAGACGCTGGGAGTCAACCATAAAGCACGGGGAACTGCCCACCTATGAAATGGTAAAGTACCTTAAGGAGGAGTGCTTCGTCATGGAACGGTGCGAGACTACGATCATCAAGCAACCTCAGGCGAAACCAGCATCAGCACCCAAGTCATAACTCCGGAAGGTGAATGCAGTACCTTCGTTCAGATTCGCTCCAACTTTTCTAAGTTCCGAACAAACGTCCAGTGTCTAATTGCGGATACGGTTACAACCGACCCTCCTACGTCCAGGGTAGATGTCAAGAAGTGGGAGTTGCCTGCAGGAGTGCAGCTCGCTGAGGGTTTTTGAGCCTGGAGGGGTAGACATTTTATTGGGCAATGAATGGTTTTTGAGACTGCTTCTACCGGGAGAATATTCAGATGCTGATGATCTACCAGTACTACGTGAGACTCAACTTGGTTGGAGAATTAACTGAATCAATCCAGCGCTTCTGGGAGTTCGAGGGCAATCCGGAGGAGCTGAAGAAAACAAGTGAAGTTGAAGATTGTGAGGCGCATTTCATGGCAACCCATTGGCGTGATGCGTTTGGCAGGTACGTTGTTCAAGTTCCTCTTCGAGATAGTGTGGACAAGCTTGATGATTACCGAGCTCTTGCGTTGCGACGGTTTCATGCTCTGGAAAGAAGACTCGATCAGCAACCAGATGTTAAGCAACAGTATGTGGATTTTAAGGACGAATCTGAAAGGCTAGGACACTGCAGAGTGGTCAACGAAACCAGCGACTCGCCTGGAATGTTGAAGTGCTACCTACCCCGTCATGCCGTTCTTCGTTCAACGAATAGTACCACAAAATGCCGTGTGGTGTTCGATGCTTCGGCCAAATCGTCTGGCCTCTCGCTGAATGAAGTTCAGAATGTAGGTTGTGCTGCTAGGGTAGTTTCTATGACAACCATGGAGAGGAAGAGGTGTATTCTGTCTCTAGGAGCAACGGATGTTCAACTAACCATCCTTCCCTCCCTCGATAAATCGCTAGAACTTGGCTAGCACCGTTATGCCCCACATGAAGTAATGAACCTTCACTCCAACGTTTAAATCTGTGAGAGATTTGGCTGAGTCCACTCAATCTTGGAGTAGTAGCTTAAGCTTCTACAATTTTCAATGGCTGTTATAATCAAAACATATTGTTGATCAACATTTTTGAACATCTCACGATCAATTTTTCAAAAGAACTGATCTTTTCATTGATTTAAAGATATGATGATATCTAGAGTACGGATTCGATTTGAATTCGCAATCAAAATGGTAATTCAACCTTTGGTTCTACCCTTTTAACTTAGTTTTAAGATTTTTTTGTACATCAAAACTGAAAATTGGGCTCTGTAAAGTTTATTCGATGGAGCCCAATTCTAGATTCATACACCCAAATCATAGATATTTCCCCTATTTTATAAAAATTCCAAAAATTATTGCATTTTTGATCGACTTCTACGTCTGAAAATGACTCTCATAAAAACTCTTAACACCATGTCCACTTTTTCCCCCTCCCAGGCTGTGGTACTCCCACCGCTGGCGAAATGGCCTTACGAGAATGGATTCACCTTCACCACTTGGTTCCGGCTCGATCCCATCAACTCAGTCAATATCGAACGCGAGAAGCCCTATCTCTATTGGTAAGTCTCCCACCCACTTTCTCATTCCAACCCAACGCCTAAACCCATCCCAATCCTCGAAACAGCTTCAAAACGTCCAAGGGCGTCGGCTATACGGCCCACTTCGTCGGCAACTGCCTCGTTCTGACGTCGATGAAGGTCAAGGGCAAGGGTTTCCAGCATTGCGTCAAGTACGAGTTCCAACCGCGCAAGTGGTACATGATCGCGATTGTGTACATCTACAACCGCTGGACCAAGAGTGAGATCAAGTGCCTGGTCAACGGTCAGCTCGCCTCCAGCACCGAGATGGCCTGGTTCGTTTCGACGAATGATGTGAGTAGCTTCTAGGTTTCATTGACGGTTTTTGTTTTTAAATAATTGATGGGAATCTTTCTCGGCAGCCCTTCGACAAGTGCTACATCGGTGCCACACCGGAACTGGACGAAGAACGGGTGTTTTGCGGCCAAATGGCTGCCATCTACCTGTTCAGTGAAGCCCTAACGACGCAGCAAATTTGCGCCATGCATCGACTAGGTCCCGGCTATAAGGTAAAGGGCCTTGAACTGATCCCTCGAATTCCTCGATATTCATTCAAGATTGTTTTCTTCTTATTTTCAGTCCCAGTTCCGGTTCGACAACGAGTGCTACCTAAACCTGCCGGACAACCACAAGCGGGTGAGTTTCGAGCCGGCCGCGATCGGAGGAGGCGGCGGCGCTGGTGTCGGTTCGTCCGCCGTTGCGTCCACCGCCCTATCGTCCCTCTCGCCGACGCCACCGGCTCCGATCGAATCGAACATCCATCGGAATTTGGTGGCCTCCGCCGCCGCCGCCACCGCTAGCGGTAGTAGTGGTAGTGGGACTAGTGCAGGCAGCGCTGCTGGAATTGCCGGTTCCAGCGGATTGGTTGCCGGAGGCGGAGGTGGCAGCGGCGGCGTCGTTTTGCTAGATGCTTCCGGCGAACCGTTTGAGTTTGGCTCTGTAAGCATGCTTTTTATGTTTTATCCCTTTTATTTTCGTTTAGTTAGTAAGTCTATACGTTATGAGCTTGCCGTTATCCGTTGACTCCTGTGCCGTCCCGGGCGGGAGGGAGCTGGAAGAGAGTCGAAACCAGGTTGCCAATTTATACTTGTTAGCTTTCAATCGGCGGCGTTCGTATGGGGATGTGTGTGTGTGTGTGGTTGCGAGTAATGTGAGTAGATGGAAAGAGTGGAGAATGCGAATGCATGTAGATGTGATATTTTGGTAGTCCCGCATGACGTTAGAATTTTGATTTCATGAAGTCATGATTTTGTTTTTTGTTAAGTTTTAGGTGGACACCTTATGAATGATAGAATTATAGAATTGTGAAATTGAAACTCGTAATTTCAAATTATTAATTAGTTTTATGTCGAATTATTTATGAACCTAATATCAAGGAACCAAAATGATAAAATACTTAACGTGTTTCAACATGATCGAACAACAGAAAACCAAATTAAGAAAGCAGCTGGAGATACTTAATGCCTGTTGTCAATAACATCGGAAGAATTAGCCTTATGAAATCTGATAAATGGTAATAGAGCGAACTTGAAACATGTTTTAGAAAAATATTTTCCATCATAAATTGACATTTACAGATGTTGCGTACGTCCCCAACCCCTCTGAGACAGAAAAATTCAAATTTAAAATTGATGATACTCCATCGTTAGCCATCGGATTTTGATGCGGTTTTTTGCAATAGATCACAAAATTATCCTTGTTTGTAGATCTGCACTGGTTATTCCGAAAATGTCCGTAGTTTCGGATTCCAAGGTGGGAGTACTGGGGTAAGTACCTGTCCAGGGATGGTGGACAAAATATTTTTAGATGCGAAACATGGCATGCGGCATATCAAACTTCATGATTTAGCAAAACTAGGTCATCAGAAGACATTTTGAGGATTTCTGACCATACTGGCCACTAAAAGAGGCCCTGCAGGATCCGAGTTCCTCCGGAAAAGTGGCCATATTCAAATCTTTTCCAAAACCTGGCTTGCGACATATCAAACTTCATGATTTTGCAAAACTAGGTCTTCGGAGGACATTCTGAGGGTTTCTGACCATACTGGCCACTTAGGGTGACCCTGCGGGATCCAAGTTCCTCCGGAAAAGTGGCCATATTCAAATCGTTGCCAAAACCTGGCTTGCGACATATCAAACTTCATGATTTTGCAAAACTAGGTCATGAAAAGACGTTTTGAGGATTTCTGACCATACTGGCCACTTAGGGAGGCCCTGCGGGATCCGAGTTCCTCCGGGAAAGTGGCCATATTCAAATCTTTTCCAAAACCTGGCTTGCGACATATCAAACTTCATGATTTTGCAAAAATAGGTCTTCGGAGGACATTCTGAGGATTTCTGACCATACTGGCCACTTAGGGAGGCCCTGCGGGATCCGAGTTCCTCCGGAAAAGTGGCCATATTCAAATCTTTTCCAAAACCTGGCTTGCGACATATCAAACTTCATGATTTTGCAAAACTAGGTCTTCGGAGGACATTCTGAGGATTTCTGACCATACTGGCCACTTAGGGAGACCCTGCGGAGTCCAAGTTCCTCCGGAAAAGTGGCCATATTCAAATCGTTGCCAAAACCTGGCTTGCGACACATCAAACTTCATGATTTTGCAAAACTAGGTCTTCGAAGACATTCTGAGGATTTCTGACCATACTGGCCACTTGGGGAGGCCCTGCGGGATCCGAGTTCCTCCGGAAAGTGGCCATATTCAAATCTTTTCCAAAACCTGGCTTGCGACATATCAAACTTTATGATTTTGCAAAAATAGGTCTTCGGAGGACATTCTGAGGATTCTGACCATACTGGCCACTTAGGGAGGCCCTGCGGAATCCGAGTTCCTCCGGAAAGTGGCCATATTCAAATCGTTACCAAAACCTGGCTTGCGACATATCAAACTTCATGATTTTGCAAAACTTAGTCTTCAGAGGACATTCTTAGGGTGTCTGACCATACTGGCCACTTGGAGTGGCCCTGCAAGATCCGAGTTCCTCCGGAAAAGTGTCCAAATTCAAATCGTTTCCAAAACCTGGCTTGCGACATATCAAATTTCATGATTTTGCAAAACTTTGTCTTTGGATCAATATGGATCAATATCCTTTTCCACCCAGGCTGAATCCGGATCCGCGATGCTCATATTATCGGATCCCGAGTCATTCAAAATTTTGCACAAAAATAATTCACACTATCGAACAAAACAAAAACAAAAACGAAAATCCCGTTTCAACCGCAAAACCACAATATTTGTTTTGACATAAGCTCTTCTAACTATGCTTGTCTCGGCTAGCGGTACATGCCCCAACTAAACCATTTTTTACAAAAGGATACTGTCGAGCTGGAAAAGACACGCACATTTTAGTGCACCAAAGCGTAACGAAATTCAGAAAAAGAGTACGAAGAGGACGGACGGATTACAAAAGTGAGGCGAGGTCTACTTTGTTCAATCTATCCTACGAGCATAAGCAGTACGATAAAGTTTCCTGGAAAATGATTTGGTTAGATATATGGTAAGAAATTCAAAGAATGTCCTCCGAAGACAAAGTTTTGCAAAATCATGAAGTTTGATATGTCGCAAGCCAGGTTTTGGAAAAGATTTGAATATGGCCACTTTTCCGGAGGAACTCGGATCCCGCAAGGCCTCCTTAAGTGGCCAGTATGGTCAGACACCCTCAGAATGTCCTCCGAAGACCTAGTTTTGCAAAATCATAAAGTTTGATATGTCGCAAGCCAGGTTTTGGAAAAGATTTGAATATGGCCACTTTCCCGGCCCCCACTCTTTTGTGCTAGTATGTCAACACCCTCAGACCGTCCTTCTATGACAACAATTTGCACAATCTTGAAGTTTGATATGTCGCAAGCCAGGTTTTGGAAAAGATTTGAATATGGCCACTTTTCCAGGAGGAACAGTAATATCAGGAATCTTCAGAATGTCCTCCGAAGACCTAGTTTTGCAAAATCATGAAGGTTGATATGTCGCAAGCCAGGTTTTGGAAAAGATTTGAATTTGGCCTCTTTCCCGGAGGAACTCTGATCCCACGAGAGCTTCTTAAGTGGCCAGTATGGTCATATACCATCAGAATGTCCTCCAAAGACAACGTTTTGCAAAATCATGAAGTTTGATATGTCGCAAGCCAGGTTTCGGTAATAATTTGAATATGGCCACTTTTCCGGAGGAACTCGGATCCCGCAAGCGCTTCTTAAGTAGCCAGTATAGTCAGGAATCCTCAAAATGTCCTCCGTAGATAAAGTTTTGCAAAAAAACAACCCTAAAAATAAAAAAACACCTTTAGGAAGGAACTCGGATCGCGCAGTGGCCAGTATGGCCAGAAATCCTCAAAATGTCTTTTGTTGACCTTATTTTGCATAATCATGAAGTTTGATATGCCGCATGCCATGTTTCGCATATAAAAATATGTTGTTCACCATCCCTGAACAGATGAAGGGCCAAAAACGTTTGGGCGGGCCCGTAAGCAGAGACACTTAAGCGAAACCCGCGAATATAGGGAAAAGAATCTCCTTCCAAAAGCAAGTTCACACGCACAGCACTAGAATCTAGCCCTCGATTGACAGAATAAACCCAATAGATGGGGTCGAAGAGCCCGCCCTCGTTCCGCGAAATGTTAACAATAGGGAGGAGGCAGTCCCATGCTCACCATCCAAATCGTGACACCTGGGTGCTCTGATGGTCCCTTCCTTTTTCCCATTATATGTTATTTAAAGTTTAGTTTATTTCGTTCACAAAATATTAGGATATCATTATAGACAAACATGCCAATTTATTCAAACTTCTAAAATGAATGAAACTACCAATGGATTGCTACTTGAAAATAAATAAAATTAGAAATGTATTAATATCCTTCTCATCTCCATGAAAATCTGAAAACAGAATAGATCATTCCAAATATCAAAGATAAAATTTCAATAAGAGATATTGTTTTAAAAGAAATGTTGTAATATTTTTTCTTTGTACTGTTCTAGCAAAACATTTCAGATATATAATTAAAGTGAAATTCAAAAAAGTGCAATTTTTTAAATTAAATGTAATGCCGAAATGCTGAAAAACAAATTGAGCCCTTTGATGCCCGTCGCTGTTGCTCCCGGCTCTTACATGGTTTTGGAATGCAAAAATGATTCCAAAGCGTGCTGAAATTATTGATAAAATGAGAATGGGAAATATACAATATGATTTAAAGGTACACGATCCTTCAGTCACACCCCCTCACTACGCTATTGCCAGATTGACAACATTGCCCAGGCTGCGCCAACCAGCGTCTCCATGTTTCAGCTGACAGTCTTTTATGATCATATGACTCGTGGAGATGTGGAGGTAGGAACTTGTGAGGACGAGAGGTTGGCCACACCCTCCTTCGAAGTTGTCAATAACTCACCTATTTGAAGCCCCGCCAGACGGCCGCTACCGGCCTTCCGCTCCACGCTCAGGGATGCCAGTATCCGGTAAACTGTACTCACGGGCACGTTTTCGTCTCGAAAGTGGTCTACGTGAACTTTTTTCCACGATGACCATGCGTTTCGTAAAACCGTACAACACGCTCACGGAGTGCTTGCTGTTTCGACGCCATCTTTGATTGAACTGACAGCACCCGAGCGAAAAGAAACATTCCACCCATTTCTAGGGAGTCCCGAGAGAAATTCTCTTGGAGATAAAAAAAAATTACGCTCTCTACTTTAATTACAGAAAAGTATCGAAATCATTCTCATTTTTTATTGAACACCCGTTATGACAAAAAACTTATAAATTTGGACTTGTTTGATTTAAAGTGCTGTGTCTCGGGAATGGCTCAGAATAACATGAAGTTTTGAGTGTTTGCTATGCAGAAAAGTCTGAATAACACGATAAAATATGAATTTCACAAATCAAATAATATAAAAAATGCAATTTTATTTCTATTATGCAATAAAAGAGTTTTTGGCAACACTGCCTCCCATGAACAGTATTTTTTTCCTGAATTACTTCATGAAAAATCATCACCCAGTCGTTTGTTTTTAAACATTTTAGTTGCATAGGCAAAAGAAAGTTAGGATTATTAATAAACAAAAACTGATGTACAAGGACTTCTTTATTTCAAAGTGTTGTAACTCCAGAACAGCGTAAAATACCTTGAGGTTTTAAGTGATTTCTACATAACAAACTGTGAGGAGAACGATGGCATTAGAATTTTTCCAAGTAAATAAAGCTCATTGTCGAAAAACGGAATTAATTTTTTTAAATTCAAATACAATATGTTTGGCAACACTGCTGTCCAAAAATTATTCATTTTTTGAATTTCTTAAACAATTTTCTACAAAAATTGATGAACCAACAGATCTTTTTTAAACATGGTGGTTTCGGAGATGTAAGCAATTGAAAAAAACTTGAAAAAGGGTTTGCTCCCAATTGCCGAGGGGTGGTTCAATTGGCACAAAAACTGGAATTTATATGTATGGGTAGCAGGTGAAGAAATCCTCCAAGTTTGGTGCTCCAATCGGTGAAAGTCAAATGCACGTTTGCACTTCTTCTCGGCACTACGAATGGAATAACCCATAAGGTATTTACCACCAAACAAATAGGAATACTCCAAATTAACAGTGTAATAATGATTGAAAAAATGTAGGTAAAGAAAACAGGGATTACACAAATTAAATTAACAAAAGATCGAATTGATAAAATAGCAACAAAATTAAAAGAATGGAAAAATGTGAAATGAATAAATTGTTGTAATCCTCAAATGTTGAAATGAACAAAGCATTGAACTTAACTAAATGTCAAATGATTTAAAAGGACGAAAATGAAAATTCGAATCAATATATTTAAACCAACTAGAAATTAGAATATTCGGATTCCAAATTTCCTTGAAATTGCGAAAAAAAAACCGTTCTCCAGCCACCATTAAATTATGCCCCTTTTAAGTGTGTATTAGTATGTAGTCAACCGTACAACCGAGAATGACCCATGTACGTGTATGTGTGTGCGTGTGCGTGCTCATGAATGTCATAATATTTAAGCAATTATATTTCCACCTTCACTAACGCCATCTGCCACCCAAACACCACCGATAGGTGCTCTACGACGGCAAGTTGTCCAGTGCAATCGTATTCATGTACAATCCCGTCGCAACCGATGGCCAACTGTGTCTACAATCAGCCCCCAAGGGCAATCTGTCCTTCTTTGTGCATACGCCCCATTCGCTCATGTTGCAGGTAGGTGTCCTTATCTTCACTACTCGAAACCCCAGAAATTAACCGAACATCACCCCAATATCTAGGACGTCAAAGCAGTGGTCACCCATTCGATTCATTGTACGCTCAATTCGATCGGCGGAATTCAGGTCCTGTTTCCGTTGTTCTCCCAGCTCGATATGCCCTACGAGGGCACTGACGTCAAAAAAGATCCGACGCTTTGGTAGGTTTTTCTTTCCATTAAACGACTAATCAAATCATTCTAACCTTCCCCTTTTCCTCAGTGCCAAGCTGCTTGGATTTATCTGCGAACTGGTCGAGAGTTCGCAAACCGTTCAACAGCACATGATTCAGGTGAGATCCATTCCACTCCACTCGATCCATCATATCTAATGCCACGTTCTCAACAGAACCGTGGATTCCTGGTGATTTCCTTCATGCTGCAACGCTCGTCCCGGGACCATCTGACCTCGGAGGTGCTCGGATCGTTCCTCAGCCTGACCAAGTATCTGGTGACCTGCCTGTCGGCCAACTCGGATCTGCTGCTGAAACAGGTTCGTATCGCTTTATGCAGTCTAGCATTTTACAGTTGGGTCCGCGCGCGAGCCCTCCCCGTTGGAGTAGAGAGAACTTCTCTTATTGAGGAAGCCGCACCTACCTCTACCAGCTAGCAAACCGGATGATCCGCTAGGGATTTTAGGAACCCCGAACTCTAACACCCCACACACTGTAACGAAGCGTCGATGCTTAAACACAAACCCGTCTCGTGCACGCGCGCAAGAGGTCCACTCTACACTGAAATAAAAGGATTGTGCACTTTTTGGCTTGAACTAGATACCGCTCGGTGACAGACTCACACACATACCATCGCATACGCACTCGCTCACGCATAATACTGTAAATAGTTGTTCGCCTTTCGACAGTACAACACAGTGTCGCTTTCGCCGTGAAAGAAAACAAAAAATTCGGGGGACAGCTAATCGAGCGCAATCATCCATGTGTGCGTGCAAGATTTCGATACCGGAAACAAATGACACGACGAAAACACTTAGGGATGCTCATCGGAAGCGGTAGACCACTCCTTGAGCATTCCTATTCGCTCCTCCTGCGATCCGAGGGGAAACGAAATAAGGAAAGCACTCATCACCCCCATTCCATCCCGCCTGCTTTGTCGCACAGTAAATTGTTTTCTTTTTTCTTGTTCACTTTTATCATCGAGGATGAACCCTCAGAAAGGAGGAGGGATGGGGGTGCTGAGCTCTGGATCGGATCAGATTCATTCGAACGGAAATGTTTCGGAGACACAAAAATCGCTGGGTTTGGTTTGGTTGTACTTGGTGTTTTTTTTCTGTTCCCAGTTGCCTGAGAAAAGTGTTTAGTGCTTCCTCCGTTGGTTTCTTTATCCCAGTGCCATTGTCGCTTTGTGTCGCGCTTGGGGTATGGGGTGGTGGATTTCTGTTGATGTGTGTTTGTGTGTCTGGACTTAATTGGTGGTGTTTCCCTTTTTTCCGGGTTGTGAACAAAAGGAACTACATTGTTGGCAGTCAGTTTGAGTAGTCGGATAGCTGGATGATGGAGGTTTGTTTTCTTTGACAAAGAGAGTTGACATTGTTGAGTTTCGTAGCCTTTTAGGCGAGTGAAGGCGATAAATGTGGGTGTTAGAATTAGCGATTGTATAATATCGTAATCACGGCGGTTCATCAGAGTCCATCAAAGACAAGAATACGGAACAAGTAATTTGGTAAATCTACTCAAGCGGAAGTTCTGAAAGACCCTAGAAAATTGTCCCTTCATTAATTTGCATGATTTGTTTATGTCTTTTCATTTTGAAGTTCTAAGCCATTGAACCAATATTTAAGCCAATATTTTAAATATTCAAAAACTCATTGGGTCTTTACCAGTCCATTTTCCCAATTACAAGCCAATTTTGGCAGAGCTTACTATACTATACTATTTGTAGTTTCCTATACTATTTGTAGTTTCCTTTAACAGCGGTTAGGAAGGTAAAGCTATTTTCAGAGTTTCCAAATTTAGGCTCTATTTGAAGGATTACTGCTGCCATTTCTAATCCACTTTATGTACGATCAGTTTACAGTCAGTTTGAAGCTTAAAATGGACATATGGGGTGTTATTTCAGAGGAGTCCTATGTACAAATAGGGCGCATAAGGTCTCTTAAACTACAGACACAAGTTCAGAACAGTAAAAGTTGAAATAAAAATTTTCTGAGAAATTTGAAATGAAAAAGTTGGATCAAAATATCTTACTTTTAGAGGAACACCCTATGCAAACTAGTGGAATTGGCTCTAGTGAGTTCGTTTTAAATGTAACAGAAGACTATAGATTACGAATCTTGCTCATTTACCGACCAACATTTTTGACTAAAACTATGTACCCTTATATCTATATGATGTTTGATTTCTAGAAAAATAAGGACCACCCGAGTTTTCAAAAATACCAAAGAGTAAGCTTTGACTATTGTGAACAACTTTGTCGAAGACAATCTTGATCTAAGATTCAAACTCGGGCTGAAAACATAGGTTATCGTCTATATTGGTATTCTGAACCCTGAATTGTTTGGCAATAGCTCATTTCAGAAAGAAGAATTTCGACAGAATATCAAAATTTGGTGTATGACAAACATGTAGTACTTAGTCTCACTTGTAATTTCGTAAAAAAATGGAAGTGGGAGAGGGAATTAAATAAGTATTTGATTCACCTTAATCGAATGGAAGACAAATGGAACGATCTCCCGACATATACATGAAAGTTAGAGCAATGCATTGTTTGGCGATGCTGCAGATGGTAGAAGTACTACAAGTCATTATAGCTTCTGAAAACTGTTATTGGCATAGGAGTCTAACTGAGTCCAAGCGAGTGACAGCAACTCTGGATCTATTTGTAACTTCGAAGAATCAGGCGGAGATGTCATTTTGGGTTGCTTAGACACTCCAGAAGAGCGCATGGGGTTTCTGATATTATTACTCACTACCTATAAAATTTCTGCAAACCATTATGAAGATGCATGCGTTGTAATTATGGATTATATATTCTGAGAAGCTCGTATAATATAAGATTAATTCGTAGAAACGCAAAGCAAATATTTCCAACGAAGTTTAAATAAGTTCTAGTAAGATTACTTTTACATTGGCATTGACGTTTGCACACCTCCTAGATGGAGCTACGATGAGTAATAATTCGTTGAAGACATTGCATGTCACCATGGAACGGAACCAGTTACTGATACGTTTCTTCACGCAATAATCTCCACGAAGACACTCCTCGATCGCGCACCTGGCCACGTCCATGTAACCGTTGGAGATAGGGAGGATTTGGTAGAGCCTTAAGAAGATGCAGACAACCCACGGAGCCTTCAGTAGATATCAAAGCAAAAGGTTAATAGATAGTCGGAGAGAAAAGCTAAACGGAATGCCTGTTTGGTGTTCATAACTGAAATTTGGTTAAAAATGGTAGTTGGGAGCATCTAGTCTAAGAAAGTGATATGGTGCTCCATTTTTCTTCAAACAATTGGGACTTCAGCATTAACTTTAGTTCTAACCGCATAGGACCTATGGTTATAGCTCCATTACTTGCTCTCTAAAAATAACAAGCTCTAGTAAAATAACATGTTCCAAAGAAGTTGTTATTTTTAACTACTTTAAAGTTGAAAATGAAAAAAAAAACACAACTCCCAAGAAATCAAAAAGCAGAAGTTGAAAACAAGTAAACAGTTAACAGAAGTTCTAAGCATCAACCAGATCAAAGGGCTGTCAGAAAGTTTGAGTTGCTCGAAGAGGCAAGCACTTCCGAGAAAATTTAAAAATAACGAAAACACAAAACAAATAACAAAACACAAAAAAAAATTCTCTAAAATATTTTAAAACTCCAAGAGGACAACACAACTTCCAAGAAGAAGTGAAACTAACTTAATGCAAGTAGAAGTTTGTAAAACTTTCGAAACGTTCGTATTTCAAAGTTTCTGCGCTCCCCCAAATAGTTCTTATATAGAAAATAGTAAATAACACAACTCTAACAAAATGGGAAGTTTACAGAACTATCGAAACGTTCGTTGCGATAAGGTCACAAAATGAGAAGATCGCATTTTTCCTAATAAGTTTTCCGATCTTCCAAGACGAAGCTTCACAACAAAGAAGTTTTCAGACATTCTACGAATATTACGGAACTTTAGGGATGCTCATAGCATTTTCAAGACATTCTTATGGTCTCTGAAATGTCCATAGCATATATTCATAATCAAAGCATGAGAAGAATGATTAGTAATTTCCATTTAATTCCAACCACCTTTAATGCTTATCTTGACAGATACGCGTATTTCGTCTACAATGTGCAGATTTCTTCAGTGTCGTGTACTAATACTCGACAGTCGAGTATTAGTACACGACACTGAAGAAGTCTGCACATTGTAGACGAAATATCGCGTATCTGTCGAGATATGCAATAAAGGTAGTTGGAATTAAATGGAAATTACTAATCTGTCTTCTCATTTTCTAGTTACAGGTATTCCACTAAAAAGCTCACACTCTCCAGGATTAACCAAAGCATGTTTATTGCAAACTACCGAGAAGTTCGGAGTTTCCAAAACATCACATTGATGAGAAGAAATCTTGAAACTTCCAGACGAAGTTCTTAGCACTTCCAAACGAAGTTCCCACAGCTTCCAAAACATGTTCCGAAACATCCAAAAGAAGTTTCAAGTACTTACAGAAAAATTTCCGAGAATTTATAGAAGAAGTTCCCAGCACTTCCACAAAAGTTTACCAGATTTTATAGGTGAAATTACTATAACGTCGAGCAGAGTTCCACAATAAGTTCTCACAATATCCAGAAGAAGATTCTAAAATGAATCTTGAAGTATAGTCTAAAACCTCCTAAACATTTCCTAACACTTCCAGAAAAAGTTCCCAGAATTAAAAAAAAAAGTTGCTAAAATGTACTGAAAAAGTTCCCGAACTTCAAAAAAGAACTTTCAACAGAAGTTTTCAGACCTTCTAGAAAAAGTTTCCAGTACTTCTAGAAGAAGCTCCCAGAAATTCCCAAAAAAAGTTCCGATAACTGTCAGAAAATTTTTCCACAACTTCTGGTAGAAGTTTTCAGAACTACCTGATGAAGTTTAAAGAACTGCCAGGAAAAGTTCCCAGAACATCTAGAAGAAGTTCGGAAAACTTCCAGAAAAAATTCCCACAACTCCCAAAAGTTCTTAGATTGTTGAGAAAAAAATTTAAGAACTTCCGAAAGAAGTTCTTAGAACTTCCGGAAGAATTTTTTAGAACTTCCAGAAGAAGTTCTTAGAACTTCCAGAAGTAGTTCTTTGTACTTCCAGAAGAAGTTCTTTGAACTTCCAAAAGAAGTTGCTAGAGAAGAAGTTCCCAGAATTTTCAGAAGTAGTTCTCAGAGCTTCCAGAAGAAGTTCTTTGAAATTCCTGAAGAAGTTCTTTAAAATTCCAGAACAAGTTCTTAGAGCTTCCAGAAGAAATTCGAAGAACTTTCAGGAGAAGTTCCCAGAACTCCTAGAAGAAGTTTCCAAAACTTCGGCAAACTTTAGAGAAGCTATCAAAATTTCCAGAAGAAGTTTCTAGAACTTGCAGAAGAAGTTTCGAGAACTTCCAGAAGAAGTTCTTAGAGCTTCCAGAAGAAGTTCTTAGAACTTCCAGAAGAAGTTCTTAGAACTTCCAGAAGAAGTTCTTAGAACTTCCAGAAGAAGTTCTTAGAACTTTCAGAAGAAATTCTTAGAACTTTCAGAAGAAGTTCTTAGAACTTTCAGAAGAACTTCTTAGAACTTTCAGAAGATATTCTTATAACTTCCAGAAGAAGTTCCCAGAAATTACAGAAGCAGTTCTCAGAACTTCCATAAGAAGTTTTTAGAAATTCCAGCGTCCGGAAGAAATTCCCAGAAATTTCAGAAGAAATTTTAAGAACTTTCAGAAAAAGTTACCAGAATATTCAGAAGAAGTTCCTAGAACTCCCAGAAAAAGTTTCCAAAACTTCTGCAAACTTTAGAAGAAGTTACCAAAAACTTCCAGAAGAAGTTCCTAGAACTTCCAGAAGAAGGTTCGAGACCTTCCAAAAGAAGCTCTCAGTACATCCACAATTAATTCCCAGATCTTTCAGAATGAGTTAACAAAACTTCTAGGAGAAGAACTTCCAGCAGAGTTTCCACACCTTCCACAAGAAGTTCTCACAGCTTCTAGAAGAATTTCTAGGAAATTCCTACAACGTCCACAAAAAGTTCCAAGAACCTTCAGAAAAAGTTCCTAGAACTTCCAGCCTCCAGAACCTCCAGGAGAATTCCCAGAAAATCCAGAAAAAGTTCCAATAACTGTCAGAAAAAGTTTCCAGAACTGCCTTAAGAAGTTCCTCGAAGTTCCCCTGAAGAAGTTCCCTGAACTGCCTGAAGAAGTTCCCCGAACTTGCAGAAGAAATTTTTTGAACTACCAGAAGAAGTTTCTAGAACTTTTGTAAGAAGTTCCCAGAGTTTCTAAAAGTAGTTTTTAAACTTACTAAAGGAGCCTCTAGAACTTTCAGAAAGAGTTTCGAGAACTCCAAGAAGAAGTTCATAAAACTTCCTGAAAAGGTACCTTAGAACTTCCAGGAGTACTCAGATTGTTGAGAAAAAGTTTTAAGAACTTTCAGCAGAAGTTCTTAGAACTTCCAGAAGAAGTTCTTAGCGCATCCAGAAAAAGTTCCCAGAACTTCCAGAAGAAGTTCCCAGAACCTCAAGAAGAAGTTCTTAGAAATTCCTGAAGAATTTTTTGGGACTTCCTGGAGAAGTTCTTTGAAATTCCAGAAGAAGTTCTTAGAGCTTTCAGAAGAAGTTCCCACAACTCCCAGAAGAAGTTCCCACAACTCCCAGAAGAAGTTCCCAAAACTTCGGCAAACTTTAGAAGAAGTTATCAAAATTTCCAGAAGAAGTTCTTAGAACTTCCAGAAGAAGTTTCGAGAACTTTCAAAAGAAGCTCTCAGTACTTCCAGAATAAATTCCCAGATCTTTCAAAAGGAGTTACCAGAACTACTAGGAGAAGAACTTCCAGCAGAGCTTCCACACCTTCCACAAGAAGTTCTCACAACTTCCTAAAGAAATTCCAGGAAAAGTTCCTACAACGTCTACAAAAAGTTCCGAGAACCTTCAGAAAAAGTTCCTAGAACTTTCAGCAGTAGTTTTCAGAACTGCCTATAGAAGTTTCCCGAACTTGTTGAAGAAGTCCTTTGAACTACCAGAAGAAGTTTCTAGAACTTTTATAAGAAGTTCCCAAAACTTCTGAAAGTAGTTTTTAAACTTACTAAAGAAGCTTCTAGAACTTCCAGAAAAAGTTTTGAGCACGCCAAGAAGAAGTTGAACCAATTTCCAGAAAAAGTACCGAGAATTTCCATAAAAAGTTCCAATCACCTCCAGGAAAAGTTCTATAGATTTTCAGAAGAAATTCCGATAACTTCCAAGAGAAGTAATGATATCATTCAGAAGCATCTTTGAAAACTTCCAAAGGAAAAAAAAATGGGAATTATCACAAGAAGTATTGCGAACGTCACGATGATCATCGTAGAACTTTCAGAAAATGTTCTGAGAACTTCCAGAAACAATTCAGAAAACTTCCAGAAGAAGTTTCTAGATTTTACAAAAGAAGTTCCTGTCAGCAGATGTTCCGAGCATTTTAAGAAGAAGCTTCAAGTTCTAAGATCTTCTTCTATAAATTCTTGGAACTTCTTTTGAATGTTCTAAGAATATCTGCTGGATGATCAAGTAATTTCTTCTGGAAATATTAAGAACTTCTTCTGGAACTTCTGAAAACTTCTTCTGGAAGTTCTTAGAACTTATTCCAAAAGTTTTAATAATTTATTCTAAAAGTTGGTAAAACATTTAGAATAAGATCTTAATTATTCTTAATGTTTTACGAGAAGGAGATTTGAGAATTTACTGGTAAAAACATCCACACGAAGTGTTGAAAACAATGACGAGAGACACAAGGCTCCGATCTTTCAGCAGGGCAAATGAAACACTCAGTTGCAGTATTTGCCACATGCTACAAAGCTAAAATCTTTGGTTTTTATTCAACTCGTAATACAATTAAAATTAAACTTGTGTTTTTACTCCTAGGATAACGGATACCTAAGCGCCGTGCCATCACGCTTGCTTTCACTGGTCACAATGCACAATATCAACGGGATAAAGAAACACCGAAATTGGTCATTTTTCTTCAGGGGGCTCGTCGATTAGTTGCATATGCAACACGAAGCTTCGAATACTTCTAGAAGAAGTTCCGAAAACTTCCAGATGAAATTCCGAGAACTTAAAGAAGAAGTTCCCAGAACTTCAGAAGAAGTTCTCAGAACTGCCATAAAAAGTTCACAGAAGTTCTTCAAGACGAAGCTCCCATTCCTTTCAGAGTTCTCGGAACTTTCAGAAAGTTTACCGAAGAAATTCCTAGAACTTTCAGAGAAAAAATTCTAGAACTTCCTGAAAAAGTTTCTAGAACTTCCAGAAAAAGTTTCTAAGACTTCCAGAAAAAGTTACATTCCTTTATTTCTCCTTCCGGAAGTTCTAGAAACTTTTTCCTGAATGTTCTAGAATTTTTTTCTGCAAGTTCTCGAAGTTTCAGAAAAAGTTACCAAAACTTCCGGAAACAGTTCCGCAAGAAGTTTCAAGAGCTTCCAGAAGAAATTCCGAGAACTTTCAGAAGAAGTCTGAAGAACTTCTAGAAGGATGTCTTAGTACTTTCGGAAGAATTTTCCTAAAACTTCCAGAAAATTTTCGAGAACTTGCAAAAAAGAGGTTCATAGAACATTCGAAAATTAAGTTTCAGGAACTTTCATTAAAGAAGTTCCGAGAACTTACAATGAAGAAGTTCCGAGAAGATGTTACAAAAGACAATGAAGAAGTACTGTCAAATTTTAAGAAGTTCTTAGAACTTCCAAGCGATCTTTAGAACTTTCAAATACTTCTTGGAACGAACATATTACTAATATATTCAAATAGTTCACACAACTCGATATTCCGAAAACTCAACGTCCTAGAAGTTTACAGAACTTCTTTGTGTGCAAAAAAAAATAATTTCTGAGAACTTCCTGAAAAAGTTGAGAAAACTTTCAGAAGAAGTTCCTAGAACATAAAGGGGGAAGTTCCGAGAACGTTCAGCAGACGTTCCGCGAATTTTCAGAAGAAGCTTCAAGGATTACCAGAGGAAGATCTGAGAACTTCTAGATGATGCTCCGAGAACTTCCAGGAGAAGTTCCGAGAACTTCAGGAAGAGATTCCGAGAACGTCAGGGCGAAGCTCCGAGAACTTTCAGAAAAAGTTAGGAGAACTAGCAAAAGATGAAGTTTCAAACGCCTCCCCTAGCTCTGTCGACAAAGCAACACCATGCTGAAGGCGCCTGGGTTTGATTCCCGGTCTGGTCTAGATATTTTTCGTATAGGAACATTTCTCGACTCCCTGGGCATATATTATGATCGTACTTGCCACACAACCATACTAATGCAAAATTGCTACCTGGCTTCGAAAGCTTCCAATTAATAACTGTGGAAGTGCATTTTAGAACACTGTGAGCAAGCAATAAGCTAATTGTGAAAGCAATAAACTATAAACGCTAAGAAAGAAGAAGCAGTTCCAAACAAAGTTGCCAGAAATTGAAGAAGTTTCTAGAATTTCCAGAAGAAATTCCCAAAATATCAAGACGAAGTTCTCAGAACTTTGAGATGAAGTTCCTAGAACTTTCACAAGAACCTTCTATATCTTCCAGAAGAAATTCTCAGAACTTTCAGAAAACTTTAAGAAGAATTTCCTAGAACTTTAAGAAGTTTTAGAACTTCCAGAAGAATTTCCGAGAACTTCCAGAAAATTTTTCGAGAACTTCCAGAAGAGATTCCAAGAACTTCCAAAAAGCTGAACTTCTTTGAACATTTGAACATAGCTTTGAAATGGAAGTGCCGAGAACTTCCAAAAAAGAAATTCTAAGAACTTTTATGCAAGAGTTCCAAGAATAACAAAAGGAGACGATGGAAACTCCAGAAGAAGTACTCAGAACTCCCATGAGATCTTTAGAACATCCAAGCACTCCTTAGATACAATAGTTCCACATACTATTCAATATTCCAAAAACGTCCTAGAAGTTCTCAGAACTTTCTTGTGTGCAGAACGAAGTTTTATAAAAGTTGTTTGCATCCGCAATATGTTTGATCTCTCTAGAAAGACGGCAGCATAACATTCAAGAGGTTCTTAGCATATTCCAAACAATTAATATAATCTCGATATTGACAACATCGAGATGTTCATAGAACTTATTACGTGATCCTAGCTTAGGAGTAACTACTGAAAAGTTCATAGATTTGCCAAGTAGTTCATGCAATTACTTTTACCGAGAAGCAATACCTCCTAGCCATGGCCACCATGTCCGTACTGAAATGCAAATGCAAGGAAAACCTTCGTAAAAGTTTGCAGAAATTCTGAAAAAATGTATAATTATTGAAGAGTTTAAGAGCATTAAGATAAAATGATCATTTCCAACATTTTCATAGAATTTATTCATAAGTTTGATAACCTTGAATTACAAACAAGTTTAGAGAATTTATAAATACCTCAAAAGAAATTATCGAGACCTCCTTCTTCTTTCTTGGAATTTTCAGTTTATTGCTTATCGCAATTAGCTTATTGCTTGCTCTCAACTTAGTGTTCTAGAGACACTTCCACAGTTATTAATAGAGCCAGGTAAAACGATACCATTTGTCCATGAAATCGAGAAATGGTATTCCTCAAGGAAGTTGTCGAAATTGGAACCTTAACCCGATTTGTTCACCGTCAACGTGAATGAACAATCTCACTAGCTGTCGTCTTCCTCTATAGGATGGTTGATTACTGAGCTCTGATTTGATGTTTTTATCATTACTATTTTCCACTTAACCTCTTTTTACTGCGGCATTACTTCAAAGTTGAATCTACTGGTACTGGGAACTAGCTGAGAGCAACGGAGGATGCGCTTTGGCAGGCACTGCTCTTTGGCACCCCTCATTTTGTTCTGGCGTCAATTCGGTTTTTAACAGCTCCACTGTCTGTCTAAGCGTCAAGGCGACTTGAATCGGTGTTTTTTGTGGCTGCATTGGTCAAGTTTGTTGAATTATAATGGATTGGTACAAGTACTAGTTTTTATCCACGTAGCAACAGGGGTGTCAATTTTAGTTCCATTATGTCAGATATGATTTGTTATTTACTGTGATTTTCCAGCAAGGGATTAAATATTTTAAAAAAGACCACCAGAAGAACGGTTTAAAATAGATTCTCTGAATAAATTAATCAACTCAAATCTCTATTCCGTCCACTCTCATGTTTATCAGCTCCATACGTAGTTTGTCGTTGCGTAGATTCTCGTTGTGGTTGGCTTGCATCCTTTTGTTTGTGCATGATATTCATTTCAAATTTTTATCTCGTCTATTATTTTTTTATCCTGCACCTCAACCGCCGCCAGTCCCATTTGTTGAAGAGCTCAAATCAAATCCACTTTTCACATTCGCATCACACCCTTTGACTGAACATTCAGAGAACCATTGAGCTATCATTGAAACTCATCAAGCCATTCTGGGTCCAAAATACGGGGATCGGATTAATAATTAAAGAATCTGTCCACCGGGGGTGATCCGAACTGAGCTCCATCATAATCAATGCCATCATTTGGACCGGAAGGTGGCCCTCTCGGCGTAAACCACAAATCCGGATGTCGTTCAGTCTTGGTTCAGGCTGGTTTCCTCTTCGAATATGAAATTTGTCCCCGAAAATCAAAGCGCAAAATATGCACAAGTTGCTACCACTCGGGAAACGGAAGCACCGAGTTCAAACTCAACACATTTTATGCCTCGAAATTTGGAACATTCGGCCAGCAGCAGCATCAGCAGCAGTCACAAGCTTTCGACAAACAGGCGTCATAAATATTTATGATGTATCCGAACAAATGAAAAATGCACACAAACTCAACCGGGGGCCATAAAAATGGGCCACAGCCTACTCCTTGCCGTTGTGTTGGCGACCGATATATATTGCGCCATGGGTTCATATTTGATGATTACGGTTCTACTTGCTGACCACTCCAAAATCAGCACCCCTTCGAAAGTGTCATCACGCCTTCCAATTCGTTCCGGATGCTCGTGGGTGCAAATTCCGTGAAAAGTCGAATAATTACGGCCAAAGTTTAGATGTGCAGCTGGTGCACTGCACAACCTATCTCAACGTAGAATAAATTTTCAGCAGCTGTTGATTTCTCAAATCGTGAAGGATAATCAAGTTTACTTTTTTGTGAACAAATGAATGTATCAAGCAGGTGAACCTATTTAAAAAAAAAATTAAGTAATCAAATTGATTGCCAATTTCTCATGAAATTCATTAAGAATGTTAAAAGGAATTCATTATGTCGGCGTCGGTGGTGTAGTGGTAAGCGTGACTGCTACTTGGCACCCCAGTGGGTCTGGGTTCAATCTCAGTCGACGTCGGTGGTTTTTCTGAGGCGAAAAAATCTGGTTACGTCTTCCTTCGGAAGGGGAGTAAAGCCGTTGATCCCGGCTCATATTCATGAGTCGATAGGTAAGGTCCAGGTGGTGGAGTCGTCTTCCTGGCGGCTGTTACTGTCACCATGTGAGGAAATAGGCCGACGGAACAAAAATGAATCAGCATTCCGAAAACATTAAATTTCCTAGTTCCTTATCCCAAACGTTATTCATTCCTAATTGTGGTGTAATTCATTAAAAATTTTGAGCGATCGCCAACCCTGATTCAGAACGGAACTCAGGCGTATTCATGTGGCATTCGTTCTATACTCCACAATTACGAATTTAAAAAGGAAATCACTTTCAATTGCACATGCAAGTGATTCCAAGGATCAACAATTCCATGTAAATTCATTTATATTTCTGAGAGAAATTAATTCCTGGTAAAATCTTAAGTTCTTGGAGCGATCCATTACAAATTCCAAGCGGAATTTCAAGTTCCGAATGGAATCGGATTTCTTTTCGAAATAAATTACGCATTTCCAGAAAGAGTTCATTCTGCCTTCCTTTAAAGGCATTTTAATTTTAAAGATGTCATTTTGATGCATTCTGTGTTCCACGATGAATTCATTCTTGATTCAGCGAAAATCATTCCTGATTCCTCATTAAATTTCACTAGTCGGCAAAATCGGAACTTTTTTCGCTCCCGTCGGCATTTCTGGTTGGATTTTATAGATTTTGCTACGCTGAATCCAAATATGGGCTCAGAAATGCTGTAACACGTCCAGTTTTTGAGAAAAATGTAATTTAAACTCACAAAAACACGTACTTCCGTAGTAATATGATCTACCTAAGCAACAACCAGAATATTGGCTTTGCGCTTTGCAAGTTGGACTTGGATTTTATGGACTTGGATTGATGAAATAAACCGGGTTTTCATTCACAAAATTACGAATTTTCATGAAAATCAAGATTTCATATTTTGAAAACATGAATTTTCGTTCCGCCCTTTGAATGTTGGGTTTGGATTTTATGAAATAAACCTCCCTGAATCCATTCGTTATCACAGATTTTTCGTATTTCATTAATTCATAATATTGATAATATTAATAATATTTTCATCATTATAATATTAATAATATTTTCATTAATTCAAAAGTCAGCTGCACAGAGCCCTTCAGAAACGCCTCATTAAATACTATATTCAGCAGTGCCGTATTTTTAAGTTAGGATAGGAGAGAGCAAGACAGCATTAAAACACGCAAACACTCAAAAAACAAAAGAATAGACAGAGACAAAAGACTCTGTGTTAGTCACTATTGCTCGAGAGAATAAGGAAATGGTATGTTAAAAAAGAAAGCAAGAATCCTCAAGCACGATTCAAGATTTGAATCGAAGCAGTGCAAGTGAGAAGTCAACGAAGTTGTGGGAAACCAAACCGTGCATTAATCCCCGCATGTTAGACAAAGAAAGACGATTAAATGTCGAAAAGGTCTATTGGCGTATTTGCGGCACAAAATTTGCGTTATTATTGCTGTCTTGCTTTGGCGTCAATTAATGCTCATGTTGACTCTCTTCAGCCTTGCACAATCATTTTTTATTCATTCAAAGCTAGCTATTTGAGTGTTACGGGCGCGTTTTTTTTTATTTTTGTAAAAATGTCGCGAATTTGTCTGAACGATCCGCAAAAATTTTGTTGCATTTGTGGAGACGTGATATTGAAGGAACAGAGAAAGGGGTTTACACCTTTGTTGGAGACAGCATATCAGCTGTATTTTGACAAGGAGCTTCCAAATCGTGAGTTTCCATGGGTTCCAACATACTCCTGTTGCTCATGCTACCGAACATTGCTTGGTTGGATGAAAGGTACGCACAAAGGCCTATGGTGTGGACTAATCCAACCAATCACATGAGCGATTGTTACTTTTGTTTGACAAAAATTCATGTATTTTCCAAAGCTTTGAAGCATAAAATCGAATACCCATCAAGGCCAACGATTTGATTCGAGATTTGGAGCTACCCAAGACCAAAGCGCAGCTGCTAGCTTCAAGGCTAAAGCAGTGGAATGTCCTGGATATGTAAAGGTGTCATCTTATAGGAAGAGACATTCTGATAACATTAAATATTTTTCGATGGACGGTGATCTTGTCTTTTGCAACAGCATCGAAGGTTTAATGGAAGAGCTACAGTTAGAGTTACACGCAACTGACTGGAGGTTCTTCATCTACGCTTCAAGCAAAAGCTTGAAGGCAGTGTTAATGTACAATGGAAATAAGTATTCTTCTGTGCCAGTTGCATTTACAGCTCACATGAAGGAAACCTATGAGAACATAAAAACACTTTTGGAAAAGATCAAATATTCGAAACACCAGTGGAATCTCTGTGCAGACCTTAAGATAGTGAAATTGCTCACTGGGCTTCAAGGAGGCTACACAAAGCATTGTTGTTTCCTCTGCGAATGGGACAGTCGTGCGAGGGATAAACATTACCACCAGCAGCATTGGCCAGCACGTACCGAGATGGTACCTGGGAAGAAAAATGTGTCAAATCTGCCTCTTGTCGACAGGGACAAAATTTTACTACCTCCGCTACATATCAAGCTTGGGTTGATCTAAAATTTTGTCAAAAAGCTGGATATTCAAGGAGAACCATATTGTTTTTTGAGGAAAAAGTATCCGAGATTGAGCGAAGTCAAGGTGAAAGAAGGAGTATTTGTTGGCCCTCAAATTAGGAAACTCCTTAAAGACGACAATTTTCAGCAAACACTTAACGCGACAGAGTTACGAGCATGGAATGCGTTCCAAAAGGTTTGTGGTCACTTCTTGGGAAATGAAAAGTCTCCGGATTATGTACACATCGTTCAAGAGCTGGTTGATTCGTATGCTGCACTTGGATGTAATATGTCACTTAAATTGCACTTTTTGCATTCTCATCTGGACTTCTTCCCAGAGAATATGGGAGCCGTCTCAGATGAACATGGAGAATGATTTCATCAAGATATCGCACAGACTGAAAAGAACTTTGCTGGCAAATGGAGCCCAGCGATGCTAGCGGACTACTGCTGGATGCTACAGAGGCAAACACCTTTGGAGAACTATAAAAGGAAAAAGAAAACAAAGTGACTGCCTGACTGACTGACTGACTGACTGACTTTCTGACTGACTGACTGACTGACTGATAGGAAATCTTGATTTTCATGAAAATTCGTAATTTTGTGAATGAAAACCCGGTTTATTTCATCAATCTTACGTGTTACGAAAAATCTGTGTTCACGAATGGATTCAGGGAGGTCCATTTCATAAAATTCAAGCCCAACATTCAAAGGGCGGAGCTGAAATTCAAAGTTTTCAAAGTAGGAAATCTTGATTTTCATGAAAATTCGTAATTTTGTGAATGAAAATCCGGTTTATTTCATCAATCTTACGTGTTACGAAAAATCTGTGTTCACGAATGGATTCAGGGAGGTCCATTCCAAAAAATCCAAGTCCAACTTGCAAAGGGCAGAGCCAATATTCTGGTTGTTGATGAGGTAAATCATATTACTACGGAAATACGTGTTTTTGTGAATTTTAATCACATTTTTCTCAAAAACTGAACGTGTTACAGCATTTCTGAGCCCATATTTGAATTCAGCGTGGTAAAATCTATAAAATTTAACATATATACTTGAAGGGAGTGAAACACTGCCGACTAGTGTTATTTGGAGTTTACTCCAATTTCAAAGAGCGGAGTAAATTTCCTATTCCTCTATTTCGATTTAAAAGGTAATCACTAAAAATCCATTCCAAATTCTACGATGAGTTCATTTCAGATTCTGCAAGCAATTAATTCCATAATAAATTCGTTCTAACATTTACTAGCAAAAAGTTCGTTTCAAATTCCACATGAAATGATTGAAAATGCTACAGGGTGTACATTCCATAGTTCAATAAAGGGCGATACGGTCAAAATTTGGTCAATATCAACTTGACGTATTTCTTTCAATTTTGCATTTAAAAAACCTGAACACCCCTCATTTTGAAGGTGTGTGTGTGTGTAGAATGTTGCTCCTATTTTGATTTTGGAATTCACTCTTCAGTTGTCAAAATGCCGTCCAAGCAAGAAGAGCAGCGTATCAAAATTTTGCTCGCGCATCGCGAAAATCCGAGCTACTCGCACGCAAAGTTGGCAAAATCGCTAAAAGTTGCCAAATCAACCGTTACAAATGTAATTAAAGTGTTTGGGGAACGTTTGTCGACAGCCAGGAAGTCTGGATCGGGGGGAAATCGAAAACCGGAAGCCGCTGAGACGACAAAGAGAGTTGCCGGTAGTTTCAGGCGAAACCCTAACCTATCTCTCCGAGATGCCGCAAATAAGCTGGGTGTATCGTCTACAACCGTGCATCGAGCCAAAAAACGAGCCGGACTATCGACTTACAAGAAGGTAGTGACTCCAAATCGCGATGATAAACAAAATACGACGGCCAAAGCGCGATCCCGGAGGCTGTACACGACGATGCTGACGAAGTTTGACTGCGTGGTAATGGACGACGAAACCTACGTCAAAGCCGACTACAAGCAGCTTCCGGGACAGGAGTTTTATACGGCAAAAGGAAGGGGAAAGGTAGCAGATATTTTCAAGCACACGAAACTGTCAAAGTTCGCAAAGAAATATCTGGTTTGGCAAGCCATCTGTACCTGTGGCTTGAAAAGCAGCATCTTCATAGCTTTTCAACCAAGAAATTTACGTGAAAGAGTGTTTGAATAAACGTCTGCTGCCTTTCCTGAAGAAACACGGTTGTTCCGTACTGTTTTGGCCGGATTTGGCATCTTGCCATTACGGTAAAAAGGCCATGGAGTGGTACGCCGCCAACAACGTGCAGGTGGTTCCCAAGGACAAGAACCCTCCCAACACGCCAGAGCTCCGCCCAATTGAGAAATACTGGGCTATTGTCAAGCGGAACCTAAAGAAGACCAAAAAACTGCTAAGGACGAGCAGCAGTTCAAGGCAAACTGGCTTTCTGCGGCGAAGAAGGTGGACAAGGTGGCTGTACAAAATCTGATGGCAGGGGTCAAGCGTAAGGCCCGGCAATTCGGATTTGGGAAGCGGAAGCCTAACTGAATATTTTTCCTTAATTTTATACTAATTGAACTTGAAAAAGAAATTTAATTTGATTTTTTAAATAAACGATTTCACCGATTTACACGCGTTTTCCCTTGACCAAATTTTGACCGTATCACCCTTTAGGAATACAGCTTGATTTCAAAACGGAACCCGCTTTTAATCTCGAATAGAATTCATCCTTAACTCGTAGCCTTCATTCCGAAAACAAATTCATTGAGAATTTTGAGCGAAATAAAATTCCTATTTTCCGAAAAAAAAAATCATTCCGGTTCACAAGGAAGTCTCCATGATGAGCTCATTCTAGATTCTGCAAGAAATGAATCTCTGGTTTCACAATCAATTTATTCCATATCTATTAGGTGTTGCAGTAATCGCGTGAATCTCCTGAAACATATGGAGTCTATATATGATTCCACAAGCATCTCATTCTTAGTTTAAAAAAAAAGTTGCCTTATGAAATGTATTATCAATTCCACACGAATTTAATTAAGTCCAAAGTAATTCACTCTTCATTTCGATTTCCAAACGATTTCCGTTCTTAATCCCAAGCGGTATTCATTCCTCATTGCAAGTGCAGTTCATTTAAAACTCTGAGCGATCGCCATTCGTAATTCAGAGCGCCTTGACCCTTCGTTGTTCGTATATCCCTGTGGATACGTATAAGTGATGTTGTATATCGATCCACCCAACCCCTTTTTGGCCCTTCATACAACGGCATGATTAGGATAATCAGTGGTTATTAAAGCTTGATCGTCTAACAGAGAGGAGGCCCATTGCTGTCGGACTTAGTTTCCGTGCTACAATGGGTGGTAGTACATATCATACATCATACATTAGGAACCCGTTCGTTGTTCCACAGTTACGAAAACAATTACGAATTTCAAAAGATATCACTTCAACATTGCTCATGGAAGCCATGCCGAGTGGAATTCATTGATATTTCTAAGCGAAATTGAATTTTCAAATCAAATACATTTCCATTACACATTCCGAGCGAAATTCATTCATTCAGTTCCGAGTGAATCTCATTTCAAGTTTTGAATTGAATTCGTTCGGATTCTCGATTGGAATAAATTACTCATTTCCACAAGGAGTTCATTCCAGATTCATTTAAAATTTAGAGAAGTCAGTCTGAATCCATTTTGAATTCATTCCGATGAATTAAGTCTCGATTCAGCGAGAAATTAATTCCTGACTCTACAATCGATTCCTGCTAACGTTTGCGAAGTGATCATTCCAAATTCCACATGAAATTATATGTAAATGTTTCAACGAATTCTTTCCATATTTCAATTTCAATTAATTTTGATTTCCAAACGGAATCCACTTTTCATCCTAAATTGATTTTATTCCAATTTCTGTGCGGTCTTTATTCCGAATCAACTAGGGTATGTGTCCCTAGACTCAGCCTATTATGCAACGATCGTTTACATTTTTTAATATAACTCATAAAGTTTTGAAGCTGTAAGCGAGATTCAACTAGTAATATACTTCCTAAGATAAATTTGATAAGATATTTGGTAGTATGTATCACGAAAAGTTACACAAATCTTTTTATGAAGTCAGAAACATTCGAGGGATATGGATTCAATGTCGGTCTATAAGCACCAAATTGGGTCTATTTATGGATGAAACTTCGTCCCATTCGATGGATTTATTACTAAATGCAGTCTTTGCACGGTTATTTTTTTTCTAATTTTATGAGTTAAGGCATTGCCTGCCGTATTCGCTTTACTTAACACAAAAGTTCACAAAACAATCTAAAATAAAACTGCGTTGAAACACTTAAGTGATGTTCATATATGATTTATCAGCCATTCAATAATGAAAACATTATAATTCACTATTCAATGATTTTGTTCCTTGGGTTTGCGTTTAGATAAGCCACTTGAATGTAAACAACTGCAAACTCATGCATTTCCACTTCAAATTTTACCAATAACAACCTTTTTACGACGTTATTGCTACAGCTGGCCATAGATGGAAACATACAAAAAAATATGTCCCCAACATTGGGTCTACCATTTTCTTGTAAAGTCATTGTTATTTTAGCTATGTGAACAGTTAGTTTGTAACGTGTAACTATTTTCTGTACATTCAGACTGCATTACTCGCTTTTTCGATTCAAACAAGCCAAATTTAGATCACTTGAGGATCGTGTAGATCATCTGTTCGGTTTAATCAGTAAAGTTCAAGAAATCGAAAATTACGTGGAAGTGAACAACTATAAGTTGATTAATATTGGGTCAATTGCTTTGGATTACATCGGTCATCCTAATAGCAACATGATTTTATTGATTATCGCTAAATTAATGGCATATTTGTTACATAGGCCGAATGAAGGTGATAGGCTAACATTACATCCCGTTACCCTAATTAAGATTTTTGAGCGAGAATATTTTCTGTAAAAAATAATATATTCTGGTTCACTCGGAATCCATACCGAATTTCACGATGAGTTCATTCCAGATTCTGCAAGAAATTAATTCCTGACAATTCAAGGCTAAACTCTGTTGAATTGATAATGTTTTCTCTGAGGCAACTTTTTTAAACGTTGCCACAGGGAGTTTACTACCAATCCACATAAAATTCATTTAGAATGTTAAAATTAATTCATTATACATTCCAATTACAATTCATTTCCATTTCCAAGCGAAATTCGTTCCTAATCGCAAACGTAACTCATTTCTTTTTACGATGCAGTTCATTCAAAATTCTGAGCGATCACCATTCCTGATTTAGCGCAAAACTTAGTAGCGTTCATTAGGAGTTCGTTCATTGCTCCACAATTACGAATTTAAAACGAAAATTACTTTAACTTGCACATGACGTCATTCCCAGTTCAACAATTCCAAATGGAATTCATTTAAATTTCAGAGCGAAATTAATTCAGAGTAAAATATATTCCGAGTCCTTCGATAAATCCGTTACAAGATACAAGCGAAACTCATTCTGAATTCCGAGGAAACTTCATTTCAAGTTCCGTATGGAATGTATTGTGTAGCTTGTAATTTCCACGAAGATTTCATTCCAGAGAAATTCATTAAAAATTATTCTGAATTCCGATAAAATCTTGGTTAAACTTCCGAATGCAATGCATTTGAATTTCTGAGCATAATAAATTCCTAGTTACCACAAAATAATGACAGATTCCACAAGAAAGTCATTTTAATTTTAAGCAATTCCCTCTGCATCCATTTTCAATTCATTCCGAGTCACACGATGAATTTATTCTAGATTTATGAAATTAATTACTGATTCCAAATCCAATTCCTTCTGTTATTTGCAAAGTGATTATTCCGAATTCCACCTGAAATTTCTTCCAAATCTAATAACGTTTTCAATCGTGACTGAAATTTATTCTAAACTAGCTGCACCCACTGCGAGCCTTGCTACGCTTGCAACTAAATGAATGAAAATGTAATAGAACTGGCGTTTCTATGTTTTTTTTAGGAATGAGTTTTGTTAAAATATTTTCGTTTGCGAATGTGTGTAATTTCTGCAAAATAAAACGTAGGTGTATATTTTTAATTTAACCCTCGAATCGTTAGTTTCTACCACGGTTTTTCTTTCTGTGTAGAAGCATTTCATAGACAAAACATTTATCTTCAAACTACGCCGTATCCTGTCAGTTTGAACGTAATTTTCTCTTGCATAACCTTAGATTAACTTCTTGTGCATAATGTAGCACTGAAAGTAACTCAAGTAAGCATCCCCCATTCTTGACTAACAAGGGGTTCAAACTTCTATCAGACTATGCTGTCTACCCGAGAAATACATTTTTCCCATTTTTATTTTTTTTTTTATCCCACCCCCCCCCCCCCCCCCCCCCCAAATTATATAAAATTCTTCTTTTATTCTTCCTTCCCCCCCCAATATCTACTCCTCCACCAAAAATTACTTATCTATCCACATTTTATTTATATGTTAAAATTATCTTATTAACCAACCCCACATAATAAAACACAACAAATAAACCCTAAACCCCTACAACCTACAAATTCTCAAAACTAAAAATGCTACCACAAAATTTATTGCCAATTTCACATGAAATTCACTAAGAATGTTAAAAGTAATTCATTCTGAATTCCAACGAAAATTCATTTTGATTTCCAAACACAACCCGCTCCTAATCCCAACCGTTATTCATGTCTAATTGCAATGCAGTTTATTTAAAACTCTGTGCGATCGCCAATCAATATTTACAACGGAGCTCAGTAGCATTCATTAGGGAATCGTATGGTATTTCACAATAACGAAATTAATTACGAATTTAAAAAGCAGGTCACTTTAAATTACACAAATCTTGAAAAGCAGGTCACTTTAAATTACACATGGAAGTTTTACCGAGTTTAAAAAAAATTCAAGTGGAATTCATTGAAATATCTGACAGAAATTTATTTCGATTAAAATACATTCCGAGTTATTGGAGGATTCATTTACAAATTCTGACCGAAATTCGTTCTGAATTCCGACGAACGTTCCGAATTCTTCTGATGAAAATTTCTGGTCGGAATAAATTACTAATCTCCATAAAAAAATCATTTCAAGTTAAAGGAATTTACTATGAATCAATTTGAATTCATTTCTAGTTCCGCGATGAATTCATTCTAGATTGATGAAATTAATTCCTGCTCCCATAATCAATACCTTCAGTCCCTTTCAAAGGGAACATTCCATTTACGAATTCCACGATGAGTTCATTTCAGATTTTGCAAAAAATTAATATCTGGTTACGCAATAAATTCATACAAAATTCCATATTTTTTATCAGCTGTTGGTTCATAAAATCGTAAAGGCTTATTTCTCTTGTTTAATATAGACCCAATAAATACAGCAATCGCGTGAACTTCTAGAACACCACGAAGTCTATATATGATTCCACAAGCAGCTAATTTTTGGTGCAAAAAAAGTTGATTCCAAGTAAAATTCATTTTGAATTCTTAGGTAAACATTTCTTTTCGGAATAAATTACTAATTTGCACAAATAATACATTCCGGAATCCACAAAAAAGTAATTTCAAGTATAAGTAATTCACTATGAACTCATTTTGAATTCATTTCTAGTCCTACGATGAATTCATCCTAGATTCGGGGTGAATTTAATTGCTGATTCCACAATCAATTCCTTCAGTCATTTTCAAAGTGAGGAATCCAAATTTCACCTGAAATTATTAACTAGAAAATGAGAAGAAAGATTAGTAATTTCCATCAAATTCCAAGCACCTTTATTGCTTATCTTAACTGATACGCATATTTCGTCGACAATTTGCAGACTTCTTCAGTATCTTGTACTAATACTCGACTCCATTAGTAATCTTTCTTCTCATTTTCTAGTAACAGGTATTCCACTAAAAAGCTTACACTCACCAAGATTCTGAAATTATTTACAAATGCTACAGGGAATTCATTCCATATTTTTATTAGAATTCATCTGGATTTCCAAATGGAACCCGTTTTCAATCCCGAACGGAATTTATTCGAAATATAATAGAATTTATTCCAATTTCTGCTAGGTTTTCATTCCGAATGAAATTCATTAAGATTTTTGAGCAGATGAAAATTTCCATTTTCCGAAAAAATCATTCCGGTACACAACGAATTCACTCGGAATCCATTCCGAATTAGACGATTTCATTCCAGATTGCCGGATAAAATAAAATTGTTCATTTGTACATCAAACCAGTTCAGTGGGTCTGGGTTCAATAACTCCCCCCCCCCCCCCCACACCCCCTACCCGTCGGTGGTTTTTCTGAGCTAAACTGACGTATGTTTGACTTTCGAAATCTTCCTTTGCTTTGCATTAATTAGCGTTTATTTTTTGAAATTTGATCGAACAGTTTTTATAGAATAACGATTGATTCGAGGTCAAACGATGAGGGATGAAAAGGTAGAATTTTCCGGACACATATTTGGAATTCATTTTTTTCGACGTCCTCAAAACAAAGACCCAATCCAACTCATCTGCTCATACGCCTACGACCGATGGTGTAGTTTTCCAATTCCGGTGAGTGGTAAATTTTCCGAATTCACGATTGAAAGAAGTTCTACAAATGATTTCAAATTTTCATGCCGAATACAACTTCGGTACCGGCTGAATCTCACCAAAAATGCAATTTTTAACTCCATTATTTTCCATTCAATTTGGTTTTTCTCCACTCCAGTCAGAAGTCGAGCTCGAATTTAGATTACAGTTAACTGGACATATCTCTGATGCGAGGCCCTTTTTTAAAACATGAAGCTTCAATTATGGTTTACAGTTTGTACCAAACAGAACAGAATTACGCAATCAAATATGTGAGGTGAGCTCTTTACCCAGGTAAATCATTTACCCAGGATTAATTACCACCAAGCTTTTCCAACTCCGAAACTATACAAACAGCATCAACCGACATTGGTACGGGTGCTTGGTTAAACAAGCTCGACTTTCGCGAACAAAAAACTCCAGTTTCAGCCGCAAACAATTCCCCCGAAACACGGTCGCCATGTCCTAATGTGATTTTAAACAACACGGTTGCATACCCACCGGGCGCAAAATTTAGCACACCTGCCACCTTCCGCTCGTTCGGCCACTTGATCGTTATTATTCATTATACGGACCGCATCGTCAAACTTCAAATTGGCATCCATCATCGTCATCAAACGACCTTATTATCATGGTCAATTCCCATTTGAGACCGTGCATAACTAGCAGAAGCATTAAATATGCCACCGTAATCATTGTCGTTGTCGTCATCATCATCATCATCACATGGCGACCGTGTACGACCCTATAATTTCTATCAGACTCCCAACAACAATTCCGGTCCAGTGGCCAATCCACAAAGCTGCATTAACTTTGGGCCCCGAGTTCTGCAATAGCAATTGGATGCCGGAAAACAATTCCAACTCATGTACCTACCAAATTTCATAGCGACATCATCATCATCATCATCATCATCATCATTGCAAACGAACTTTAGGGTGTAGGAGTTTTTTCCCTTGTTTCAGAAAATTGCTTACAACCCCCTCCTTTCGGTTCGGTGCGAATGGATGGAGGAAATCCCATTGACAGTGAACGGGAAATTCAGGTCGGGAAAAACTGCAGACGCAACATTTATTTTCATTGCATGCGAACAACAACAGAATGGTGGATTTGCGATCAAAATTATGGAGCGTTATTAATTCATATTATTTCAATAACGGTTGAGCGCTCAACGGGACTGCGATCTGGATTGGTTGAGATTGGTTGAACGAAGCCGTTGCTGAAAAGTTATTTATGGTTTATTTGTGAGAACCGGATTGGCTGGTCCAATTCATTCTGTGAAAGCTCATTCGGACGGTTCGGATGCCAAAATGAAGTGACGAATGAATTGGTTCATGCACTGATACAAATTTGATAGAAGAGCGAACAATATATACTAGAGACGAACGTTCACGAATAATGAATTATGTCTTATGCCCCGCTCTCCTGTCAAATTTTTCACTTATTCATTACGTTAATACTCGCGGACACATTCACGCACAGTTTACCACCGGTTTTGGTCAGTTCTGATTTTAATACCGAAAAGTAACGAAAACAATTTGACCAACAGATTCAGACGTCCTCCATTTTCAAACAAAAACTCAACTTTTCTTAACTTTCAATTTGCTCAACTATATTGTACAAACTATTTAACTACTGGAACCAATAACTGGTTCCTCATAGCAATATTCTTAGAGGCGGGCCGGAAGTTTTGATAAGCTACATCCCCCCAGGAATAACAACAAACCCTTTAACTTATTATCTTCACTTCGTTGCATCTGGAGGTTACCTGGTTTCGTTCTTGAAATACTTTGAAACTATCTACATCCTGCCTCAATTTCATCAGGTGCCTGAAAACTCATTAAATACTCACCTTAGAGCAGCTCTTGCACTTTTGTATCCACTTTTGATTTTCCCTTTCGGTCAGTGAATTTCATCGAATCCAGGAAGTTCATTCCATTTTTTCTCAATCCTCATTTAGTCTCCGAACTCATAAACCACGAATCCATATTAAACTCAATTTGCTAACAGGAAAGGAAAAAAGAAAAACCCGAGTGATCCATTTCACTGAACATGCAAGCAAGGGACCAATAAATGTTCCACTCCGTTTTTTTTAGCCTAGAAAAAAAAAGCTATCAGCCTCCAGACAAGATTAATGAAACCGTACCAACCGTACGCAACAGCAGCAAAAAAATTGAACCCATTTTCCATGCTTCTTCCTCGGAGCATGGAAATTTATAGCATATTTTCCCATGGAACTCAGAAAAAAAAGGCGGTCGACTAGTTGTTCCTTTAAAACATACAATGCATATTTGGCATCAGCTGCTAAAAAAAGTATGTCATTTAATCAATCAATCACAAACACTCTCACGAGCTTTCCATCCAGCTCGCCAGAGGAGACGGTTCGGCGAAAATGTCAACCACACCAACATACAGTGGCAGTCTGATCCATTTTTGGGGTGCATAAATGAATTAGTTTTTTTTTGCTGGTGCCGGTTGGGCGGCTCCTTTTTAAATCGAAGATTTTCATTCCCGATAGGTCCTTCCCTTCCTGATAGCTACTTGAATTTATTTTTTGCTGTAGATTTTCTTCGGCACATTTGCCTATAATGAAAATTGGATGGCTCGGTGGATCTAGATTGGCGCTTGACAAGGTAATTTCGATGGAAATCGAAAAAACCGGGAAATCTTCACGGATGAGTGGTGTTTGGTCTGAGCTGCGGTGGTTCGAGTGTTTTTCGAAGAGGTTCGTCAGTGTTGAGTTGATGTTTTATCTTCTGAACAAGGGAAATCGCTATTTTGTTTGGTTTATTGTGTACCGTGACCTTCCTGGATTCATGAAGAGTTTGAGCACACTGTTCCAGGTTTCATTTAGCCTGTAAATGATGAAGACCTCATCTACAGATTACTTTGGAGAGCTTCTCATATCTTATTGAATCATGATATGACATGAATTCTGTCAGGAGGCTATTTTGAACGTCTTGATAGCTGAGATTCCCAGTTAATAACTTCAATAACACCTAGAATAACTCAATACTGTCTCATAACTTCTGTTGAGTCTCCAAAAGATTTATTAAAAATATTGACCATGTGAAAATATTGCTAAAGTTGTTGCTTTGTGAACTCCAGAATAATTCAGAAGACTTAAAACATCCCACATTATAAGAAAACATAGAAGACTACTTGACCTTTCAATGAAAATTGTTGAATTACGGAAGAAGCAGTACTGTTACAACTGAAGACAGATTATAATTTCAGAGCACCAAGACAGTTTGGATGACCTAGAATATCGCAGATTAGCTCTCAACGTCTATTGTCCTTCCCGAAGATTTTAGGACCATAGTTAAATACATTACATAACTTTGTATAGCGAAGAAAACTACTGTTATAAAGACAGTCCTTAAGTTTTGAGCTACCAGACAATCGGAACGACCTAGAATATCCCAAAACTATCCTAATATGTCTGTTGGACAGACTGAATAAAAGTGTATACTGTCTTCGGCAAATTTTTTCTGCATCAAATCTTCTATCTTGGAAAAATAGAAAAAAACATATGCTCAACTAACGACCAAGAACATGCTGATTATGAAGAAGTTCAGAAAGAAAAACATAAATGCCTTATTAAAAATGTTAAGCGTTGTTTTAGAATATGGGTCATTCCATATCAATTGACCGGAGAAATCCATCGGCCCACTTCGATCGGTACTGAAATTGGTTGATACAATTGTTCTAGGCTATAAATCGAAAATCCAAAGTTTTGGAGCAATCGGTGAGCCCCTCGGCCCATGGGCTGCCCCCAAATTTTTTTTTTTGATTTTTGAAAATTATAAATTTTGTTTTTTGAATATCTCGATGACTGTAAGAGCAACGAACAAATCAGGTACTCATTTTAAAGGAAATTAAATTTCCTATCCTTTTTAATAATTTTTAGTGTTGCCGACATTGTTATTTTTACAGTTGAAGTCTTAAACTGCGTTTTTCTTAAACTGCGTTTTTCTTAAAATGCCCCCACTTTTTTATATTTTGATGTTTAGCAGTCTTTTTTTAACATTTATCGAGGAAAAATAATTTGCTCCGTCATGGGAGATATTCACTTTCAAAGATTTCATCTTTTCAAAATTGGTTTATTCAACCACTCTGATATAGTCTGTAATACCTTATCAAGGCAGATCTAACAGAAAAGCACCGCTTCAATTTTCAAATAATGACAATTTTGCATGGCCTACGTGATAATTTACAAGTTTGTTTATAAATATCGTGTGAGATCAAAATGAACTCTGTTTAGTTGTTCAGTAGTTAGTAATAACATTGAGTGTTCTATAGGGCTGTGTTTAAAAAGAAAATATTCCGTTGGAAATCAACATCGGTCATCTTTACACTTCTCATCGCGGGAATGGCATTTATTTAAACTTCGGTCCGGTGTTCAAATTTTAAAAACTGTGTGTGAAAGCCATGCAAATGAGTTTGGACGATTTTTCACATCCAAGCAAAAACGATGCTGTAATCCTTTGAACTTTCATGTCAGTATTCGAAGCAAACATTTAAAAACAATTTCATCCCACTATCACGACAAATTTCACCAACACGTGAAAAATGTTTTTGAAGGTCGAAAAATATGCGCTCAATGTGACGAGGCGTCATAGAATTCCTTAAATCTCAGCTGACTAAGCTCGAGTCAGTTAAACTGATTAAATTTAATGTGGGCATTGCCAGCGACTGTTGTGGCGTCGAGCCAGCAAGACTAATGCTAAACAGAATTGGTAGGAAATTGACCAAGAGCTCGGTTCATCAGGACCGCCAATGCGCCTTGGGTTGGCATTACAAAAAGTAAATTTCATTTTCTCGTTTGTGATCCTAACATTAGCTATCAAGCCAAATTGGTTGCCGCACGGAGGCTCAGAACAACAGTAAATGTGATGAGTTTTTGAAATTAATCCCAAACCTCTTCGAAGTTTAACATCATATTTCCCAGAAGTTAAGGAGAGAACTTCCCAGAAAATCAGGAGAGGACTTCTAAGAGCTTCAGGAAGAAATTTAGGGGAAAGGACTACTTAGAATTTTGAAACATTCCAGAGGTTTTGGAGTTCTCCCAGAAATTCAAGATGGACTTCCCAGAAGTCCAGGGAAATTTTTTTTACCGAAGTTCAGGAGGAAACTAACCAGGGAGGGTGCTATCTAAACTTTCTCAGGAACAAACTTTCCAGAAGTTCAGGAGATAACTTCCCAAAAGTTCAGAAGAGGACTTCTTAGAAGTTCAGGAAGAAACTTCCAACAAATTTAATTTTCCTAGAAACTCTAGAGGGCACTTTCCCAAAGTTTAGGTGAAATTTTCCTCAGAGTGGGGGCGACCCCGGCGTAGTGGTTAACATCCATACCTCTAACGCCAAAGTTACGAGTTCGAATCTCACCCCCGGACAAGTTACGAAAATACCCAAAAGAGGTATTTGAGTGACTACGACGGGAGATGAACCAGCCCGAGGCTGAAAATCTCGATAATCCAGACAAACAAACAACAAACATTCATCAGAGTTCAGAATGGGACTTATCAGATGTTTAAATAGAATAAGCTCAGGAAAAAACTTCCCAGAATTTCGGGAAAAAACTGACCAGACCTATAAGTTTTAGAAGGAATTTCTTAAAAATGTCAGGAAACTCCTCTGAACTTCAGGAGACGACATTCCAGAAGCTCGGAAGGAAATTTCCCAAAAGCTTAGTTGGAACTACTCAGAAGTGCTAGAGAGCTTTCCTGAAGTTCAGAATCGAACATTCCAGAAGTTCAGAATGAATCTTTCTCGAAGTTCAGGAATTCCCAGAATTTCAGGTAGATACTTCTGAGAAAAAAAACAGAAACAAACTTTCCAGAAGTAAAGGGGGTACTTTCTAGTAGTTAAAGCAGGAATTTCTCAAAAATTCAAGAAACTACCCCAAAGTTCAGAAGAAAACTTCCCTACAATTCAGAAAAAGACTTCTCGGAAGTTCAGGAACAAACTTTTAACAAATTTAAGAAGATTTTTCAAGAAATTCTCTAGAGAACTTTCCTAAAGTTTTGGAGAAATCTTTCTCGCAGTTCAGGATGGGACGCAGTTTACTTATAACAGTAACTAAGTTCAAGAAAAAACATGTCAACTGTTCCTGGAAGGTTAGGTTGGGTTGTTAGATGTGAATTTACAAGAAAATCAGGAATGACTCCCAAGAAGTTCATAAGGAAACTTGCTAAAAGTTCAGGAGAAAACTTTCAAGAATTTAAGCAAAGAGCTTTATCAAAGATCAGGAAAGAGCTCTCCTGAAATTCAAGAGATAATCACTGACGAACAGAAAAAGCAGTCTATACAAAAATCATTCATATGACCAAAATGATATTCATTGCTCATGACACCATATTAAAATATGGTAAACACCATCTCCCCAACCGTTCACATTGTACTAAGAGCTAGGACACATACCCATGTAATAATTGCAATTCCTTGGTTTCCATCTCACCTAGTTTGGTTCTGTCCCCTTAACGTTAGTTTTAAGATAATTGTCTTCTTTATTTTTACGTCGGCCTATTTTCCTCACATGGTGACAATCACCGACGCCAGGGAGACGACTCCACCACCTGGACCCTACCTAACGACTCATGAATATGAGCCGGGACCAACGGCTTTACTTCCCTTCCGAAGGAAGACGTGACCAGATTTTTTCGCCTCAGAAAAATCACCGACGTCGACTGGGATTGAACCCAGACCCACCGGGGTGCCAAGTAGCAGTCACGCTTACCACTACACCACCGACGCCGGCGAGTTTTAAGATAATTGATGTATATAAAAATGAAATCTTGGCTCTATAAAGTTAATTCGATTGAGCCTGTACAAATTAATGATCCTAAAAAAACAAAATCTCACCTCGTTTAATAGATTTGATCGGTAAGAAAACTTTCCTGAAGTTTAGCAGAGTAGCATAAAAAATGTTCAAGAAGTTCAAAAAATTCAAAAAAAATCCTCGGTTCTGAAAAAATCCCCACTTAGGGTACCAGAAGGTTAGGAAATAGATTGATTTTTTTACCAGTAGGTCAAAGAACTTTGAGATACAATCGTTGAAGTGAGATCAATCAATGCATATTCATACAGCAACATTTGAATGTTGAATGTATAACGAATTAATGCTGTCAATAGCTTCAGTATCATTACGCATAAATTGGTGATAACTAGATAATAACCCCTCTTCTGAATCATCTTTGAATTAGATATCGGCACTTGTTCACATATTAATAATTAACTTTCCCAAAAAGTACTTCAAATCGCGACTTTGGAACAGCGTCACAATGAGGTTTTCTGAATAACAAAAACATTAGCGTAATTCACAAAACAAGAGTGAAAAATGTAAGTTCTTAATCTTCGACTGTCAAAAATGACAGCTAAATTTATGAAAGTCCTGAATTACTGCATGATGTAATATTTCAAAGACATTTTGAAAAATTTCAACCCTACAGTTAACAGTTGAGTTCCGTTGCCGACTTGATCAGTTTCAGTCGGCATCTGTAATGCGCAATTCCGCTCGACTCGATAGTGACAAGTGTCGAGTCGAGTTGTTCGACTCGACTTCTATAATTAACCCCTGTGTGAACAGTTAGTTTATAACGTGTGACTATTTTCTGTACATCTTGGCTGCGTTACTCGGTTTATAGGTTCAATTTAGCCAAATTTAGATCATTCGAAGATCGTGTAGATTATCTGTTCAGCTTAGCCAGTGAAGTCATGATGTCTAAAAAGTTAAGAAAATCGTAAATTACTCGGAAGTGAACAACAGTAAATTGATAAATAATGTCTGAATTCCTTCGAATTAAATCGGTTATCTTGAAAGCAACATAATGTTGTTGATTATCGCTTAATTAATGACATATTTGGTACATAGGCCTAATGAAGGAGCTAGGCTAACATTACATCCCGTTACCCTATATCAGCCAATTTTGGTTCGAATCGAAGAGGGTCGATGCATTTTTCCGGTCACTTGATATGGAATGACCCATATGGTTCATGTGCTTACGTATTGTTAAATTCTCGTTGATGAAAATTTCGTATATTTCTGGGATGTTCTAGGTTATCTCAAATGTACCTTAGTTCAGAACTTCAACTTCAGTTGTAAAAGTTGCTTTTAGGGCTATATAAGGTTCCGATTTGTATTCAAACATATTGAATAAACCTTTTGGAAGGTCAAAAGTTATTTGATAATTTTGGGATGTTTAAGGTCATCCAAACTGTCCTTCAGTTCAGAACTTAAGATATACAGTTGTAACTATAGCTTTTTAGACTATACAAAGTTACGTTACCATATTCAGTGAATATTTTCGAACGTAAAAAATAACATTATAAGATAAACTGGGATGATCTAGATGATCCAAATTGTCCTTGATATTATGATTGACATAAGATCTGCAGTTGTAACAGTAGGTTTTTGGTGTATGTAAAGGGATGTACTTAACAATATTCATTGAATAATTTAGAAGGTCAAAATACATTATGCGATAATCTTGGGATAATGTCATCTAAATTGTCCTTAAGTTCAAAATATAAGATCTACAGTTGTAACAGTAGTTTTTTGGGCTATATAAGGTGACGATATGTATTCAAACATATTCAATGAATCTTCTGGAAGGTCAACAGTCATTATTATATAACTTGGTGGTCCTCTAGGTAATCTTAACTGTCCTGGAGTTCAGAACTTGAAATTTACGGTACTAACAGCTTTTTGGGCTGTACAACATTATTTCATGTATATTCAGTGAATATTTTCGAACGTAAAAATGCATAAGTAGATAAGCTAGTGATGGTCTCGGTCATCCAAATTGTCCTGGCGTTCAAAATATTTATATTTTTATACCTTTTTCTCTCAAAAAATAAAAAAAAAAAAAAAACACACAAACATATATTAAAAATATTAAAAAACAACAAAAAAAAAAAAAAAATAAAAAAATTTCAAAGTCAACCAAAACATCCCCGAAAACAAAACAGAAGACTTACAGTTGTAACAAAAGCTTGCTGGGCTATGCAAAGGGTTTAATAAAGGGTTTAAGTTTAAGGGTTTTCTAGGGTTTTATGAACATGGTTGAATTAATATCATTATCATCATAGCTGAAAAAGTAACAGTTACTACTGTAATCCTAAGTTCTGAACTCCCTGACAGTTTGGATGACCTAGAACATCTCAGGTGATGAAAATTCTGGACTGTTCCGATGATGCATTGAGCATGGTTGAAATAATATCGCAATTTTATAACCGAAAAAGAAACCATTGCTACTTTAATCCTAACTTCTGAACTGCATGAGAGTTTGGATGACCTAAAACATCTCTATCTTCTTGACTTCTCCGATGATTCAATGAACACGGTGGAATCATTGTCGTAGCTTTCACAGCCGCAAAAGCAACAGTTACTACTTTAATCCTAAGGTCTGAACTCCCTGTCAGTTTGGATGACCTAGAACATCCCAGATTATAAATATTCTTGACTTTTCCGATGATTCATTGAATATGGTTGAATTAATATCGTTACTTTCAAAGCTGAAAAATTAAGATTTAGTAGTCTAATCCTAAGTTATGAACTCCATGACAGTTTGGATGCCCTAGAACACCCCAGTTTATAAAGATTCTTGACTTTTTAGATCATGCAATAAAGATGCTTGAATTAATATCGAAACTTTCATAGCCGAAAAAGAAACAGTTACTACTTTAATCCTAACTTCTGAACTCCATGACAGTTTGGATGACCTAGAACATCCCAGAATATAAAGGTTCTTGTCTTAAGCGATGATTCAACAAACATGGTTGAATTAATATCGTTACTTTCGTAGCCGGAAAAGCATCAATTACTACTGTAGTCTTAAGTTCTAAAATCTATGACAGTTTGGATGACCCAGAATATCCCAGATTTTAAAGATTTTGAACTTTCCTGATGATTCAATGAAGACGGTTGAATTAATATCGTTACTTTCATAGCCGGAAAAGCAACAGTTACTGCTGTAATCCTAAGTTCCGAACTCCCTGACAGTTTGGATGACCTAGAACATCCCAGATCGTAAAGATTTTGGACTTTCCTGATGCTTCAATGAACACGGTTGAATTAATATCGTTACTTTCATAGCCGGAAAAGCAACAGTTACTACTGTAATCCTATGTTATGAACTTCATGACAGCCTGGGTGACCTAGAACATCCCAGATTATAAAGATTCTTGACTTTTCTGATGATTCAATGGACATGTTTGAATTTATATTGTAACGTTCATAGCCGAAAAAGCAACAGCTACTTCTGTAATCCTAATTTCTGAACTCCATGACAACTCCATTCTGAATTAATACTTTAACATAAGAGAAAATGCTACTGTTTGAACTGCAGATTTTAAGTACTGATCTCCAGAACTGAATCTTGTTTGAACATTAGAAGATTTAATTAAAATAATTCATTATGTATCGTATCTGTTACGGCTGTAAAAGTTAGTTTTAAATTCTGAACTCCTAGACAGTTTGTATGGCACAGAACATCCAAGATTATCTGGTGTCTTTTGATACACCAGATGATTCAATAAACGTGAGGAAATAAATATCGTTACATTGTAGAGCCGGAAAGTAACAGTTTCATCTTTAGATCCTTTAGATCCTTAATTATGAACTCCAGGACAGTTTGGATTACCCAGAACATCCCCAATTACCGCATAACCTCTATTCACTTCTCAGGTGATCGTTAAATACATTTCCTAACTTTATACAGCGAATAAAGCATTTGTTATAACTGTAGAGTTTAAGTTCTGATCTTCATGACAATTTGAATGCTCTAGAATATCCTAAAACAATCATGTTTTGTGTATTAGGCTTCCGAAAGGGTTAATTAAATTAGTTGATCATATAATGTAGCGTTACTTGAATAAGTTAAATAGAGTTACTGAAACAAGATACTGCTACGGCTGAAGATCAAAACTTATGAACAGTTTGGATGACCTAGAATATCCAAAACTATCTTATGTAATCTTAGAAGGTCTGTATCCACATTAATTCGGGCACCTTCAAATCATTGTAACTTTTGAAATATTGCACGTAGGAATGAAAAATTTCACTGTGGTATAGCTGAGAGTCTATGATGAAAAAGACTATGATTGATGTTTACATTTCATGTTCAGTATTCAAGATGGCGACGAAAGAAAAACAAGTGCGCGAGCAAATTTTGTACCGGCGTACGGCAAATCCTGACTTGTCAATACGGGACCTTGCAAAAACATTGGATTTGCCTAAATCCACTGTTCACGATGTGCTCAAATCATTTTCGGAACGTTCGACGGTGGAGAGGAAACCGAGAATTGACAAAAACATTGGACGCGCTGATCCTGTCATGGACCGAAAGGTGAAAAGGATATTAACGAAAAACCCAAATCTCCATTCGAACGGTGGCTCGTAAAATAGGGATGTCGCCTGGTTTTGTCCAAAAATCAAAACAACGTTTGGGACTTAAGTCGTATAAAGTAAAAACAGTTCCAAATCGCAACGACAAACAGAACTTGGCAGCAAAATCACGGGCTCGACGTTTGTACTGCGAATATTTGACGAAGTTTTCATGCGTTGTTATGGACGATGAAACTTATGTCCTGGAGGATTTCAAGCAGCTTCCAGGGCTGGCTTTTTATTCTGCTATGGCCAGAAATGCTACAGCTGAGCATTTCAGAACGAAGAAGGCATCGAAATTTCCCAAAAAATACCTTGTGTGGCAAGCAATTTGCACGGGTGGCAAAAAGAGTAAATCTTTCGTCACTACAGGCACAATCAACAAGGAGATCTATCAGAAAGAGTGTCTGCAGAAGTGATTGCTACCCTTCATCGAAAGTCACAAACCTTTGTTCTGGCCCGATTTGGCATCATGCCACTATGCTAAAACTGTGATGGAGTGGTACCAAGCAAATCAAGTGAACATTGTACCAAAAACCTCAAACCCGCCAAATTGCCCAGAGCCACGAGCCATCGAGAGATATTGGGCTCTGATGAAGCGGAAGCTTTCTGGAAAGAAGCAAGGAATCAAAGACATCAAACACTTCCAGCAAGTTTGGACAAAGACGGCTTCTACGATTTCTGAAGAGTCTGTACAAACCCTAATGGACGGAGTTAAGCGCAAAGTTCGAAAATTTTATGCAAATACCGAATAACTATGTTTTGTCTTCACGAATTGTTAAAACACATCCCATGAATCTGAAATAAACAACTACGACGGAAATATAATGCGAAATTTATGTTTTATTCATGTTTTGAGGTGTCCGGATTATTGCGGATAGAGACCTTATCTTATAGGGCTTTCAGAGATTCAGTGAACATGAATAAAATCGTAACTTTGTATAGCCAACAAAGTTACTGTAATTACTGTAGACCTTCAGTCCTGAGCTCCAGAACAATTTGGATAATCTAGAATATACCAAAACAGTTTAACAATGTTTGTTGAGCTTTCAGAAGATTTGTTAAGTATGGTTAATTATTTTCCGTAACTCTAGTGATAAAAAAAAAATTGCTGTTGCGGTTGTAAATCTCAGTTCTGAACTTCAGGACAGTTAAGATGACCCAGAACGTCACAGGTTTTCTCGTGTATGTAGACCTTCCAGAAGATCCAACTAACATGGGTTGATAAATATCGTAACATTGCATAACTGAAAGAGCAAAAGCTATGTCTGTACATCCTAAGTTATGAACTCCAGAACAGTTTGGATGACTTAGAGCCTCTCAAACGTCTCATAACATCTATTGACTTCTCACAAGATCCATTAACATGGTTGAATACATTTAGTATCTTTGTACAGCGAATAAACCTCCTGCTCGACTGAAGACCTTAAGTTCAGTACTCCAAGACAATTCGAATGCCTTAGAATACGCTCCTAGCCGACAAAAACGCAATAGAAATTTGTTTGCGGTAGATCGTTATCGTACAAATTACGATTAATTTGGATGGCTAAATCAGCTGAGGATTGTTTTTAACCAGCATTGTGAAATGATTGATCCAGGCATGCCTCGAACAAAACTGAATCAATATTTTAGAACTCTGCTAAATCAGAGATCTTAAGTAACCTATCCCAAAACTATCTTATAATGACTGTTGGGCTTTCAGAAGGCTTTGTAAAATGTATTGAAGATACAACGTACCCTCGATATTGAAAGAAGCTTCTGTTCCGGCTGAAGATCCTTTCTTTTGAACTCCAGAACAATTTGGATGATCTAGAGCGTTCCAGTTTATCCTATAAGGCCTGTTGGTGTCCCAAAAGATGCATTGATCATTGTTGAATTAACATCGTTACTTTACAGAACAAAAGAATCAACTCTCAGAACTGTAGACCTCAAGTCCTGAGTTTCTGGACAGTACATGGTATAATGGTTATTCCGATAGCCGAAGTGACTTTTCTTCTTCTACAATTGCTCACCCTCATCTCATTCAAGCCATCGCATCCGACCACTTCATTTCCTCATAATGCATGTAAATAAACCATACTTCATAGGTTAGTTGTTTGTTGTTGCTTTTCAACGTTTACCGCTTCCGTTCTTTGCACGTACGTGACGTTTGTTTTCTTTTCCCCCCAAAGTTCTTGAACAAGTTCAAAACGATAAAAAAAAATCTCTCGACCCCCCTCAAAGTTTACAACCCTCACTACTCTCACGTTCCCGGAATGATCGTTATTATGATTTTTACCGCCATCCACAAGTTCGTTTTCGAAAATCCTTGCTGCATGCCAGAGAGTACTATCGGCCTGTGGCAGGACAGATGAAAATCAAAGTTAAAATGAAGCTCTTCTGTTTCTCTTTCCTCACCTGGCAGCTGCTGGACCACGTGCTGTTCAACCCGTCGCTCTGGATCTACACCCCGGCCACGGTTCAGGCTCGGCTCTATGCCTACCTGGCGACGGAGTTCCTCTCGGATACGCAGATCTACAGCAACGTCCGGCGGGTCAGCACCGTCCTGCAGACGGTTCACACCCTAAAATTCTACTATTGGGTCGTCAATCCCCGGGCCAAGTCTGGCATCACGCCAAAAGGCTTGGACGGTCCACGACCCGCCCAAAAAGACATCCTAGCCATTAGGGCTTACATACTGCTGTTCCTGAAGCAGCTCATCATGATCGGAAACGGTGTCAAGGATGACGAACTGCAGAGTATCTTGAACTATCTGATGACCATGCACGAGGACGAGAACCTGCATGACGTCCTGCAGATGCTAATATCGCTAATGTCCGAGCACCCCAGTTCGATGGTGCCGGCCTTTGATGTCAAACACGGCGTTCGGACGATCTTCAAACTGCTGGCTGCCGAGAGTCAGCTAATACGACTTCAAGCGCTCAAGCTGCTCGGGTTCTTCCTGTCCCGCAGTACGCACAAGTAAGTATCCTGTCCTTTATTTATTTAATTTGTTTTCGACGTATCAATAATTCCGCTCTCACTGCGTCCAACTGTAGACGAAAGTACGACGTCATGTCCCCGCATAACCTCTACACCCTGCTAGCGGAGCGTCTCCTGCTGTACGAGGAATCCCTCTCGCTACCGACCTACAATGTTCTGTACGAGATCATGACCGAACACATCTCCCAGCAAATCCTCTACGCCAAGCACCCGGAACCGGAAAGTCACTATCGCTTGGAGAACCCTATGATCCTCAAGGTGGTTGCCACCCTGATCCGACAGTCCAAACAAAGCGAACAGCTTCTGGAAGTCAAAAAGCTCTTCCTTTCCGATATGACCCTGCTGTGCAACAACAATCGAGAAAACCGACGAACAGTGCTGCAGATGAGCGTCTGGCAGGAGTGGCTCATTGCCATGGCGTACATCCATCCGAAGAACTCCGAAGAACAGAAGCTGTCCGACATGGTCTATTCGCTATTCCGGATGCTGCTGCATCACGCTATCAAGTACGAATACGGTGGCTGGCGGGTGTGGGTCGATACGTTAGCGATCGTCCACTCGAAGGTGTCGTACGAGGAGTTCAAGTTGCAGTTCGCCCAGATGTACGAACACTATGAGAAGCATCGGACGGACAACATTACGGATCCAGCATTGCGACAACAGCGACCGATCAGCACGATCAGTGGTTGGGAGCGCGGGGCCGGTGGAGATCGAGGTGGAGGAGGAGATGACGGAGGAGGGCAGGTGAAAGGAGAGGTAGCGGCACTGGAAGGGACGAAGAAGTGTATCTGCGAACCAGGAGAGGTAGAAGAAGGAGTGAAAGGTAAGGTTAGGGAGGTATTAGAAAATGGTGATGAAGAAGAGGAAGAGGAGGAAGAAGATGACGAGGAAGAGGAGCTGGAAGAAGAGCATGGCGAAGAAGAGATGGAGGAGGAAGAAGAGGAGCTATCGCAAAGCGAGCTCAAGAGAACCCTGGAGATCGGTTCGCTCAAGGACAGTCAAAGCGTGTCGGAACAGGTGGTAGAGACCATAGTGGAAGAGATCATCAGTAAATCGGAAAGTATGCTGAAGGAATCCGAAGATCTACAACAGTCCAGCGTAGAACAGACGACTTCGTCTCCAGTGATCAAAGACGAGGAAATCGAACTGGCGGTGAACGAAGTGGTTCAGGGAGTTTTGTCACTGAAAACCTCCAGTGCGACAACGATGACGACGCTGGCAGGAGAAGACGCGTTGAACAACAACAACGGCAGCAGTACCGACGATGTCATGCAGAAGACTGATAGCGTAGCATCAAGTGCAATAACTAGTGTTAATAGCAACAATTTAAACAATAATAATCTAAGTAGCAATAGCGGTGAAGAGGAGGAAGAAGAAAACGATACCGACAACGGTCAGGAAGCACCGAGTGAAGAACAGGTCAAAGCCATGATTACCAACATACTGAACGAAATGGTAGACAACAGTATGAAAGTAGGCAGCACGACGGACGCGAATGAAAATCACGTCCTTAACGATGAGACGATGGAGCAGAGCAACATTGAAGCTCAGGTCAAGGAGGTCGTCGAGTCCATCATTACCGATGCGGTTCTTAAGGCTGAACAGATTTCCACCCCGGAGCCGGATCAGGAGCCGGAACAAATGAGTACCGAGACTAGTCCGGAAATGGAGAACCTCAGCACAGTGCACCTTGGAACGGTTTCGGCTGAAATCGCCCGCAACGAAGCCTGCGCAGACATCAAGGAAGAACTGGAAGAGGATGAACCGGAAGACGATGAAGAGGACGAAGACAGTGAAGTGCCGGACACTCCGGTCACCGTCGCAACCGTGATAATGAACGATGCCGTTACCCAAAGTGCAAGTCAATCGTCCGCAGTCCCGACGATCACCAAGAAGACAGCAGTCAACGCCTCAACCAGTACGGCAGCCGATTCTCCTCCGGCTCACTACGTATCTAGCGCAGGAAACTCAACCAAGCAACAACGTTCAAAATCCGCCTCAAACCGTCCAATGTTTTCGCCAGGACCTACTCGGCCTCCATTCCGCATACCCGAGTTCAAGTGGTCTTACATTCATCAGCGACTCCTCTCGGACGTCCTCTTCTCGCTGGAGACCGACATCCAAGTGTGGCGTTCGCACTCGACTAAGAGTGTTCTGGACTTCGTCAACTCTGCCGAAAATGCAATCTTCGTGGTGAACACGGTTCACCTGATCTCGCAACTTGCTGACAATCTGATCATTGCCTGCGGTGGCCTCCTGCCGCTGCTCGCCAGTGCCACGTCCCCCAATGTAAGTATTATTGTTTGAGAGCGATTTTGTGATTTTATTGATCTTCCTGTTGTTTGCAGTCCGAACTTGATGTTCTGGAACCGACGCAGGGCATGCCACTGGACGTTGCCGTTTCGTTCCTGCAGCGTTTGGTCAACATGGCCGACGTCCTCATCTTTGCCAGTAGTTTGAACTTTGGTGAACTGGAAGCTGAGAAGAACATGTCTAGTGGGGGAATCCTCCGTCAGTGTCTCCGGTTGGTATGTACATGTGCCGTCCGGAATTGTTTAGAATGCAAGGAAAGAACCCGAGGTCTCTACAATGGGATGTCCCTCAAGGACATACCTGGCGGAGCGCACCTGCAAGCGTTAATTCGTGGAGCGCAAACCACCTCCAAGACAATCATTGAATCCCTGTCCGGACCGATGAGTCCGGTCAAAGATCCGGAGAAGCTTCTTCAAGACATGGACATCAATCGGCTGCGGGCAGTCATCTATCGGGATGTGGTAAGTATTGTAGTTAGTTTCCGATTGTATTTGCCCTATTTCCAAACCCCCACTATGGCAAGGACGACCGAAGGACCCCTAATTTTTAATCTAAAGAAACGTCTGTTCCAGGAGGAGACCAAACAGGCCCAGTTCCTCTCGCTGGCGATCGTGTACTTCATCTCGGTCCTGATGGTATCCAAGTATCGGGACATCCTTGAGCCACCGCCGGAGCTTCAGATCCACCGGAACTCATCACCGGTCATGCAACGTCAAACTCCAACCCAAGGTAAGTCGTTTTGTACGTCCAATTCCGGACCCACTGCTTCTTCTATAACTATCTTCCGGATTTATCTTCTACTCGTAATTGTGTGGAATGACCTCATCCGGTGCTCTCCGATGCTGGTCAGCTTTGTTGTTCGTTTTCGTTTCGCCTCCCAATTCCGACTCGACGGTTTCGTCCATCCCGTTTCGGTTGTTTCTATTGAGTTAAGGCTTTCTTATTTTTTCTTTCTTTCGGTTTTGCTTGAATTCACTTGCGAAAGTTGTGCACTAAGGACCTATCTATTGCTCCGTGCAATGCCTTTCCATGATCCGAAACATTGTGCCGGTCGCTGTCGAACCGTGTGTATGTGTATGTGTGTATATTGGTGGGTAGGGGGAGTGAGAAAATGAACGAAAAGAACTTTTTTTTACTAATGTTGAGTGGAGTTGATTCCCATCTGGGATCGAGCTTGCTATCTTCCAATGTGGCGCGGTCACTGGGCCGTAGTTTGGTGAAGGGGAATAGTTTATTGAATTGATCTGGTGGGGCACTGGGAATTGCTATACAGAGCGAAAGGATGAGTGGGATCTTGGGGAATGATGAAATAAAACTTTTCGGAATTATACCGCTGGGAGCGGGGGCAGCAGCACGAAACGAAACGAAATAAAACGATGTACTTTTAGCGGTCATGGACGTTTGTCTATAGGGGTTTACAATTGGAAAGAGTTATGATGAAGTGATTCTACAGAGAGTAAATAGTAACTTAAAGAACCAGCCATCAACTTACTTACATGTGTTTGGCTATTTTCCCCTTAAAATTCTACTTATTTAAGGTTCTAAAACGGTTCCGTTACCGGATGACAAAAAAAACAAGTTGTTTATTTCCTTGTTCAACCTTCACTGATGAAAGCTGATTGCAACGCCCCCCCCCCCCCCCCCCCCCCTCGCCAACCTTTTGGAACGACCCTTTCCGGCTTAAAAAAGCAAACCATTTTCCTAAATACGCTATTACAGTTCGGCCAACTTCCTTTTGTCGTTCGTTTCCACCCACCCATACCCACAATGCGTTGATGCGATCGGACGCTCATCAAATAGCATTATCTTCGGTTCAGTGAGAAAATTAAGATACGCTCATCGCCATCAATTATTCAGTGTGTTTTTCTCTTCGTCCGGATTTTCCTTCCAGAATAAGCTCCAAACCGCTGCCGCTGCGTCCTGTGTGGGTATGTCACGTGCAAGGAGCTTTCAAATGCTTGATTGGAGATGGGTGACTTTGCGTGGGACTACAGACAAATGGGCGAAGGACTTTCTCTCTTTGTTTTCATCTTGTAGTCAAGACAGAGGCGGCCATGTCCCCCGTTGCTGAGAGTCTTGCTATTATTTTCTTCATCCGAGAGGGGTTGCGGGAAACCGAGCAGTTGTGTTGTTTTTTGTCTTGGGGGGTCGTTGGAGGACGCCGGAATGATGGTGGCTCCCAGCGTTGATGATGAACGCCTGGTGGTGTTAATGTGGCGGATGTTTCCAAGAAGAAGGAAGCCACCCATCCACCCATCGATGACGACGACGACGTGGCCATTAATCGCCAGTGGATATAAATGTGGCCATTTGTTTTGCTCCGCCTGGCTGCCTTATTTCGGATTTGTGTCCACAGTTTCACGCAATTTTTTTTTTTTCTCCGAATAGGGCACAGTAGACAGGGATGATGCGGGAAGGTTGACCCTGTCTCTCCGTCCCCGTCGTTCTCGTAACTGTCTTGGGAAATGGATAATGAGTGCCATAATTTTCGACAGCGTGGAATTTGGAAACGCCAGTGGTCACATGGTGGGCGGTTGCTTGGTAATTAACTTTTGTGCCACGACGAAGCCATGTTGTCGGATGCTGGCCAATCTCGTAGGTCTTCCTTTTTGTCGGAAATCTCCCGAGTAAAGAAGTGGATGGATTTACTGCCAGTTCCTGCCGGTTTGCCATATGGAAGGGATTTACGCATTGCTAGGGTTGCGTAATGGGAGATCGATTTGGCCTTGGCTTTGGGGTGAGAAAATATTGATTCAATTAGAGGTGGGAAGTTGGCCGTAAATCAATGCCCCAGTGAGATGGAACGCATGAGTTATCTGATTAGCTGTAGCAAACAGGTTTACCGATAAAACGGGAATTAAGGTTGCTGATTTTTGTATGTAATCCCGTCTTCTTCGAAGCTTTAGTTTGTTTACCATGCTAGGTTGTTCTCATCATCATTGATAAGAATATCGAATGTGTTGGCTTTTCGAAGTTTTTCTACAGTTGTAACAGTAGCTTTGTCAGCTCTACAATGTTACGATGTATATTCAAACAAATTCAATGAATGCCCTGGAAGACCAACAGACATTATGAGAAAATCTTGGGATATTCTATGCCAAACAAACTAACTTAACTTTGTATAGCCCATAAAGCTACTGTTAGAATTGTAGACCTTAAGTTTTGAATGACCTACAACTAACAAGATTATCCTATGATGTCTGTGGACGTTTCAGAATATTCATTGAATATGTTTGAATAGTTATTGTAGTTTTGTATAGCCCAAGGGGCTACGGTTACTACTGTATATCTTAAGTTTTGAACTCAAGTCAGTTTTTCTGAACTTGAAAATCCCAAGATAATCTTATAATGACTGGTGACCTTACAGAAGATTCACTGAATGTGTGTCAGTTGCACAGAAAATTTTAAAAAGTGCATATCGTCACCTTCCATAGGTTATAATGCTAATTTTACGAGTGTAGATCCTAATTTCTGAACTCAAGGGCAGTTTTGGTGGCCTAGAACATCCCAAGGTATCTCATTCTATCTGTGTACCTTCTAGAAGACTCACTTAAATTGGTCAAATACATATTGTTACTTTGTTTGGTCTAAAAAGCTACAATTGCAGCTGTAGATTTTCAGTTTTGAATTCCAGGATAGTTTGGATAACCTAGAAGATTATATCATAATGTCTGTTGGTCTTCCAAGATATTCAATGAATATGTTTCAATACACAGCGTAGCTTTGCATAGGCCAGACAGGTTTTGTTGCTACTGAAGGTCCTATGTTCTGATCTCAAGGTTAGTTTGGATGACCTAGAACATGTCATATTGCTTCATAATGTTTGTTGACCTTTAAGAATTTTAATTGAACATGTTTGAATATTTATTGTAACTTTGTATTGCCTAAAAGTTACTGTTACAACTGTAAATCTTAATTTCTGAGCGCCAGGACAGTTTGGATGACCTAGAGGATCACAAAGTTATAAAATATTGACTGTTGACCTTCCAAAAATTCATTGAATATGTTTGAATATATATAGTCACCTTATATAGCCCAAAAAGCTACTGTTACCACTGTAACAAACATTCAAAACATAAGATGGTTTTGAACTTAAGGACAGTTTGGTTGATCTAGAATATCCCAAGATTGTCGCATTATGTCTGTTAACCTTCTACACTATTCAATGAATATTGTTAAATACATATTGTTCCTTTGTATACTCCAAAAACCTATTGTTACAACTGTAGATCTTATGTTCTGAACTCATGGACAGTTGGGATGACCTCGATAATGTGTGTTTATGTTTTAAAATATTCACTAAATATGTTTGAATACGTAGCGTTACTTTGTACAGCCCAAAAAGCTATAGTTACAACTGTAGATTCTAAGTTCTGAACTCAAGGATTTTTTTTATTACCTAGAACCTAGAACCCAGAACTAAATTATCAAATAATGTTGACTGTTGACCTTCCAAAAGGTTCATTCAATATGTTTGAATACAAATCATAATCATACATAGCCCTAAAAGCTACTGTTACAACTTTAGAACTGAAATTCTGAACTCAAGTGCATTTTGGATAACCTAGAACATCGCTGAAAGATACAAAAATATTTAACGTTTATCACCAAAGTAATAATAATTAGTATGCATATGTACCATATTCTAAAACAACGCCTTATACTATTAATAAGGCATTTATTTTTTCTTCCGGAACTTCTTCATATTCAGGATGTTCTAGGTCGTCCTTCTTCATTAGCATTTCAAGCTTATTGCTTTCACAATTAGCTTATTACTTGCTATCAACTTAGTGTTCTAAATGCACTTCCACCGTTATTAATTGAGAGCTTTCGATACCAAGTACCATTTTTGCATTTGTGTGATTGTGTGGCAAGTACAATCATACGCTATGCCCATGGAGTCGAGAAATTTTCCTTAACGAAAAATTCCTAGACCAGACAGGGAATCGAACCCAGCCACCTCCAGCATGGTGTTGCTTTGTAGCTGCGCCTTTACCGACTGAGCTAAGGTCGTCCATTAGGCCTTAAACTCATATGTTTTTTTTTTTATATTTCCCAGACAGAAGAATTGATGTATTACAAATTTGCCAAAGACAGTGTACACTTTTATTCAGTCTGTGATTTCATACAGCCATTTTCCTTTTGGGGTCATATATGATCGTTTAGGCCTGAATGGGTTAATATATTTCTTAATACAATGCGTAACATTTATAAATTTTACAATAGTATGTGGCCCAAAATCAACAATTTTCTCTATTAATGTTGATGCGTAGAACTATTTCCGATCGATTGGAGCAAAAATTTTGAAAATCTTTTGGGAAATGACTGAGATATTAACGCTCAAAACCTGACCACTTTTCGTGACGGTCGCAATGCGATTTTTTTTTTAAATTGTGCCCCAGTATAGAAAACACAGACGTAGTCCTACGTCAAAAGCAATGATAATATATACATATTTGTCCTACACATGATTTTTTGCAATTTGATCAACAAATGATATCTATTTGTATCCACACATACTTTCTATGTGTGCAAATAACCACTATGTGGTGCCACACATACTTTTCATTTGCCACATAAAGTTCATATGTGTTTCTCGGAGGGTTCTGTTTATGTGTGAACAAATGAATATTATGTGGAATTTTACATGGATTTTTGCCAATAAATATGTGTGGATTTTTACCCGTGTTCATAACCAAGTTTGGGTAACACTGTTCTTTGGATTAATTGCCAGGAAGAGGAGGAAACCCGGATCTTCCAACCCTAAGCTCGATCAGAAAGTGGTACAATAAACAATCATCAATTTTTTCAAATAAAACGTCATTTTTGTATATGATTCGAAATAAAAATATGTGGATAACTTTTTTTCGATACAGTCTTTATTACGTTTCTTAAACACTTAGAAATTACCGCCGACCTCGTTAATTTCATTGAAATCTCAAATTTTGAACTGATCAGTAGCTTTTCAAGTATCTCCATTTAGTTTTTGATGAGCTTCCAAATGAATGAGGCTCTCTCGAAGTTCAGGAATTCCTAGAAACTCAGGTAGATACTTCTAAGAAAACAGGAAGAAACTTTCCAAAAGTATGGAGGATACTCCCTAGTAGCTAAAGCAGGAATTGCTTAGAAATTCAGGAATAAACTTCTCCGAAAACTTCCCGGAAGTTCCAAAGAGGACTTCTCAGAGGTCCAGGAAGAAATTTTTTTTTTCAAGATTTTTCAAGAAATTCTGAAGACAACTTACCTAAAATTTTGGAGGAATTTTCTTAGCAGAGCAGGATGGGACTCATCAGACATTTAGACAGTAACTAAGTTCAGGAAAAAACTTATCAACTGTTCCTGGAAGGTGAGGTTGGGTTGTTAAGATGTGAATTTACAAGAAAATCAGGATTTAAGCAAAGAGGTTTGTCAAAGATCAGTAAAGAGCTTCCCTGAAATTCAAGAGATAATCATTGACGAACAGCAGAAAAAGTCTATACAAAAATCATATTCATTGCTCATGACACCATATTAAAATATGGTGAGCAACATCTTCCCAACCGTTCACATCGTACTTTAAACTAGGACACAAACTCATGTAGGAATTACACTTCCTTGGTTTCCATCTCACCTCGTTTGAGAGATTTGATCAGTAAGAAAACTTCCCTGAAGTTTAGCAGACAAGTATAAAAACATTTCAAGAAGTTTATCAATATATTAAAAAAGTTTCGAAAATTTGTTATAAGTTCAGAAAATGCTCCAAAAATTAAAAAAAAAACCAAATCCCCGATTCTGAAACAATCCCATCTTAGGGTACTAAAAGCTAAAGAAAACGATTCAATACTTTACCAGGAAACGATTCAATACTTCGAGATAAAATCGTTGAAGTGAGATCGATCATTCATATCTAAACAGCAACCTTTGAATGTTAAATGTTTAAAAAATTAATGCTGTCAATAGCTTCAGTATCGTCACGCATAAATTCGTGATAACTAGATAATAACCCCTCTTCTGAATCATCATTGAAATAGATGTCGACACTTGTCCACATATTAATTAATAACTTCCCCGAAAAATACTTCAAATCGCAATTTTGGAACATGGTCCCAATGAGGTTTTCTGAATAACAAAAACATAAGAGTAACTCACAAAACAAGAACCAAAATTAATATACTTACTCTTCGACTGTCAAAAATTACAGCTAAATTGATGAAAGTCCTGAATGTGATATCTTATAGACATTTAAAAAAATTCCACACTACCGTTTACAGTCGAGTTCCGTTGCCGTTTCGATCCGTTTCAGTCGGCTTCTGTAATGCGCAATTTCGCTCGTCACGAGTTGCTCGACTCGACTTCTGTAATCAACTCATATGTAAGCTTCTCTCTGAACTGTCCCCGTCTCTCCATCACTGACGATTTGACAATGTACTATCGTATCAAGAATGCTAACGGTTCGTCCTACACGCACTCCGAAATAGTATGTTTCTACAAATTCGTCGCACAAACTATGGAGCTTATTGTGCTGTCGATGGTATATAGCAATTGTTCAACAGAGTATCGTCAGGATTTGATTTCCACTTTTCTCGAACTACGACTAGAATTTTTTTTTAATTAAATTCGAAACTATCATTATCATCAGAAATTGTCTGTTGATAGAGAGTAAATAGATAAATGAATAAAACACTTCGCACAGCCTTATTGGGCTGCTCTTATAGTTTTTTTTTTGATTATATAAATCAACTTTAAAAAGATCATAAAACATACTTGAAAATAACATGAAAATAACATTACCATAGAAACATTTCTTGCCTCCAAAATCCTCAACATGCCAAATTTGGTTTCATTTGCTTCATTGGCTCTCGAGTTATGCTAAAAATTGTGTTTCATTTTTATGGGAGTCTCCCCTTCCAAAAGGCGGAGGGGTCTCAAAGCATCTTAGAAACATTTGTTTCCTTCAAAAACCTCCACATGCCAAATTTTGTTACATTTGCTTGATTTGTTCTCGAGTTATGCAGAAATTCGTGTTTCATTTGTATGAGAGACCCCTCTTTCAGTGAGCGGAGGAGTCTCAAACCACAATAGAAACATTTTTTGCCTTCAAAAACCTCCACCTGCCAAATGTGGTTCCATTAACTTGATAAGTTCTCGAGTTATTCAGAAATTTGTGTTTCATTTGTATATGAGCCCTCCTTTCAGAGAAGGGAAGGTCTCGAGTCACATTAGAAACATTGCTTGCCTTCACAAACCTCCACCTGCCAAATGTGGTTTCATTTACTTGATTAGTTCTTGAGTTATGCAGAAATTTGTGTTGCATTTGTATGAAAACCCCCCTCCCTCCCCCTTCCAGATGGCGGAGGAGTCTCAAACTTCCATTGAAACATTTCTCTCCTCCAAAAACCTCCACATGCCGAATTTGGTTCCATATGCTTGATTAGTTCTTGAGTTATGCACAAATTTGTGTTTCATTAGTATGAGAGCCCCCTCTTACAGAGGGCTGAGGGGTCTCGAGTTACCTTAAAAACATTTCTGGCCTTCAAAAACCTCTACCTGTCAAATTTGGTTCCATTTACTTTATTAGTTCTAGAGTTATGCAGAAACTTGTGTTTCATTTGTATGGTAGCACCGCCCCCCCCCCCTCCCGCTACCAGAGAGAGGAGGGGTCTCGAACTACCGTTGAAACATTTGTTGCCTTTAAAATCCCCGCAAGCCAAATTTGGTTCCATTTGCTTTATTATATCTAGAGTTATGAAGAAATTTCAGTTTCATTTGTATGACAGCACCCCTTCTAGAAGAGGGGAGGGGTGTCAAACCACCATAGAAACATTTTTCGACACCAGAAAACCCCACATGCCAAATTTGGTTCCATTTGCTTGATTAGTTCTTGAGATATGCAGAAACTTCTGTTTCATATGTATGGGAGCCTCCCTTTCTAGTGAGGGGAGGGGTCTCAAACTACCATAGAAACATTTATTGCCTCCAAAAACTTTCGCATGCTAAATTTGGGTTCCTTTGCTTGATCAGTTCTCGAATAATGCAGAAACATGTGTTTCATTTGCATGGGAGCCCCCCCTTTCAGAGGAGGGAGGGGTCTCTTACTATCTTAAAAACCTTCCCCGGCCTCAAAAACTCCTGCATACAAATTTTCACGCCGATCGGTTCAGTAGTCTCCGAGCCTATTAGGTTCAAACAGACAGACAGACAGACAGACAAAAATCCATTTTTATATATATAGATAGATATATTTGGGTGGATCTTTTTTTGTGCCGATCACTGTACATGTATTACACTTAGATCTTCATGGTTCTAGCTATTGGGAAGGCTTTGGAGCACAAACAAATGTTGGCTACTGATGGCATCACCGATGAAGCTCAGCAAATGAGATCCAGTTTTACGGTCACCGTGTGCATTTTTTTTTGGATCATGAGGAAAGGTCGCGACTAAACATTGTGCCATTTGTCATTTGCCATTGATTCTCACTAGAAGGTCTACACAGATCTTAATGAGCTTTCCGTTGGCAAAGTTTTTTTCGTTCGATTTTGAACAATTGTCTCCTCCAAATTTCACCATAGGTCGCTTCAGCTTTCAATTTTCAATTTTGCATCAAATCATTTTGTTTATTTTTTTCCGTTGGATCCCCTCATCCTTCTGTTCGATGTTTGCATTAATATGTCTAAGTGTGTGTGTGTTTTTGTATTCTCTATCTTGTATTTACTACCTATGTCTTCTTTCAAACAAATGCTCCTCCTTTTGTGCTCAACTCATAATGCTATCAAAATCGAAAAATAACTGCAAATCCCTCTTCCCCGTTCTTCTTTTTCTTTTATCTTTTAATCCGGTAAATTTACTCTAACGCTGCGCGCGCTTGTTCCCTCTCACCAACCTAATTATCACAAATTAAAAAAATGATGCTGAAACAAAAATCCTCATCAATGCGCATTGGTCAACGGGAAAATGAAACCAAAATCAATCACTAACGTATCATACCACGTGCCCCCTCCGCTGCGTATCGCTACTAACCAAACTTAAAACTCACCAAAAACACTGCTACCATCACCAAAACACACACAAACCAACACACAAACACGCTGCTGCCGCCCGTGCAGACCCGAGCAATCGTCCACTGTTCCCGCAATGGTCGCACCACGTCTATCCACAGTTCCTACCGGGTTCGCACCCGAACCACCAATCGGCGATGAGCGCACCTACGTCATCGTCTGGCGCGTCGTCGTCTCTGGGGGCCAATGCAGCAGCCGCAGCTGTGTCCGGTCAAGCCCCGCAAATGATGAGCTCGTCCTCTTCGGCAGTGCTTGGTGGAGGTGGATCAATTCCGCACGCGGCCAACCTGCAGATGATGCACCATGGCAGCAACAATACGATTACTTCATCGTCTTCGCAGACGACCTCGTCATCGTCGTCTTCGGTCGGTCTTATGAACGGTAACAACAACAATGGCGGTCTGTCAGGGCCTACTCTGAATGGACCGATGGGTTCGATGGTGGCCTACAACGGCAATGGTAACAGCAATGGTTATCCAAGCGATATGGTCAATTGCTACACGGGAGTCAGCGGGCATCATCACCATCAGCAGCAACAGGCGCAACATAACCTCACTAATAACAATTCATTGACGGCACTAAATTCCGGTGCCGGTCCTTATGGACAGGCCCATCTTCGTGGCCGAATCGGTGGCCTCAACAACGGTCTAGTCGGCCATCCAGCCGGAGGCAAACTTGGGAAAGGACTCAATAACGGTGATAACCATATCTATCATTGTAACGGTATGACAGGTATCGTGTTTTGTTCTGGGCACTTTTGAAACAAATAATAATAATGACAGTTTACTCTTCTCAAGTATATTTCTTTGTTTCTATTTGTGTTGTGTTGTCGTGCGGAATCTTCTCCTTCCCTGCCATCAGAAAAGAATCCCCGCACCTTTTGTCGCCTTTTTTGTGTTTTGAAACGTTTTGTTGATGTTCTGTTCTGATTTTGGATTTCGTTTTCCGTTTTGCCTCGATTCCTCCGATGGACCCCTCGGCCGTTTTGTTTGTGTGCGGTCGTTGTTTTTCGTTACATTTTTTGTCTCTCTCTCTCTATCTCTCTCTTCAGTTGTTTCAACATTTTGCTACTCACCACTCAGCACACTGTAAATCACGATTCACGACACCCAGTTAGGTTCTCCCCATTCCTGTTGTTCTCTGCTGTGTCTGTTTAGCGTACAAACGCCACGCGCACTTGAACACTTTTGATTTAAGGACAGAAATCGCACACAAACACACGCTTGATGCGCACACTCTCACCAAACAGCCCCCGTTCCCACGCACTTTTGAGTTTGAATAGTTATTATCTCATTTTGTTCGAATATATTTTATTTTTGTTGTATATGGAAAAAAAAATCTTGATTTCTAGAAACGCAGCACAGCCAGAATAACTGAAATTTTGCCAACTGTATTGTTCTTTTAGGAAACCGTTCTATCCAAGATGGCGACTACGAGGTGATCGTGGTGGATGAAAACAACTCGTCGGTGATAGCGGACAATGATTCGCACTCGAGTGGGCCGCTATCGATCAAGGTGAGTTCCGAAAACGAGCAGCTCGAAAATTTCCTTTCTCAATAAAACAGCCGCTGGTGTTCAATTTTAGATTTTAAAATTTTAAATTCTGTTAAATTGATTTGATGTTAGCATTTGGTAGATTTAAGATCGAAAACATTGTAAATGCATGTACAATTTTGTAATCTTTTATTCTCTATGTTGACATTGGAAAATGTGTCGCTATTGTCTAGGGAGTGAGGAAAGAGTACAATTTGTTAGGAGTTTATCAAGGAATTGAGTTGTGTAACAATGCGTTAACGTATGCATTGAAAACAATGAACAAAATTTCGGATGATGATGAAAAAAAAACTGCAAATGATAATGTAATGGAACTAGTTTTCCTTAAATCTTACGTTTATAAAGCCTACTTTAAAAATGCTTCGACCCTCGGAAGGGCGGTCTTACAGCAGTTGGCCGGAACTTTCACCATGACCGATGAAAAAATGGATGTCGGCAAGTTTTTCAGCTCTATCGTGGCCTTGTCAATCAGTTGCTCCTCCGTTTTAGTCACACATTTATTTGAGTGGATCCTCCTCTTGAGGTTTAGCCATAAATTTTCCATCGGATGGCCTCTACACGCTGGATTTCATTCTGGTAATAGGGAGACCGGACAACAGAACAATATTCCAGAATAGGGCGGACGATTGCGCAGTAAAGCGATTTCAAGCAGTAAACATTCTTATTTTTTTGGCAAAACGAAGCAGGAAGCCTAACTGCGATGATGCCATAGACACGACGTATGCTACGTGGTCTTGGAAGGTCACTTTGGAATCGATGAAAATCCTCAAGTCCTTAACCGTCGTTACGCGCTCCAGCTCAACTCCTGCCAAAGCATAACCGAATTGGTAGAGTTAACGTTTACGGCCAAATGAAATTACCGAGCACTTGGACACGGAGACAACGGAGTCTTAGTGGATGCTTCATCGCGTAGAACAGCTTCAAATCTTCGGCGTATGAGAGTTTTAGGCATTTGAGGATGAGATTGACATCGTTCATGTAAAGCAGGAACAAAACCGGCCCAAGGTGGCTGCCTTGAGGCACGCCGGACACAGCTGGAAATGGTGACGAAACATGATCACCGATTCTGACGGACATACTACGATCGGTTACGTAGGATCGCAGCCAGATAAGCAAGTTGTTGCTCATGCCCAACTTATCAAACTTGGCTATTGCTATCTGGTGGTTCATTTTATCGAACGCAGCGGAAAGATGCGTGCATCTACTTGATAACCTTTTTCAAGTTCCTTGACCAAGAAAGAGGTGAAGCACGTCAAATTAGTGGATGTCGAACGTTTAGGAATAAATCCATGCTGATCCGGCGAAATATAGTGCGCGTAGCTCTGCACTAGTTTCCGAAGAATTATCATCTCAAACAACTTGGATACTGCACTTAATGCAGCTATGCCCTGGTAATTTGAGACCATTCTCTCGCAACCTTTCTTAAACACTGGGAAAACATATGGCTGTTTACAAAAGGTCGGAAATATGCCAGTGGACAAAGAAAGATTAAGCACCTTTGCTAACGGAGACGCAACTGTTTTAGTACAAGCGATGGAATCCTTGTACTAAAACAGTTGCGGACGGCACCACATCCCGTTGAGGACTTCAATTCCTCGCCAGCTGCAAGAACCATGTCATTGGTGATGGCACAATCCATTCCGGAGGCAGGAAGACGGGACATTACTGACATTACTGGTGGCGAGCGCGATATCCTGCGGGTCGAGAAGCTCGTCGGAGTAAACGTTGCTGAATTGGGAACGGAAAGTATCGGCAATACCAGCAATGCAATCAGCTTCAAGCAAACCATCCGTCATCGTGGAGGGCAAACCGACTTCCTTCCGCTGATCATTGACGTGACGCCAAAAGGTTTTGGGGTTGGACTTAGGGCTTTTTTGTAGACGGACTTGATAAGCGTTATAGAGATAATCGTTTAATTGCTTGAACTCAGCATTCGCTTCCACGTAACACGATTTTGTAGAATCCGTGCGATATTTGCTGAATCGTCTCAGAGCTGCCTGCTTCACTCTTTTGAGGCGCTTGAGAGCGGAATTTGACCAAGCTGGTTTAGTTGATTCAAGTTTCATCCTCACTGGAACAAATTGATCAATGGCACACAGCAGTACACCAGACATTGTCGATGCAGCGATGTTGACGTCAGACACATCGAGAATCTCATCCCAGTCAACAAGTCCCAAGAAATCGTTCATACCGCTGAAATCAGCCTTACTTAAATCGTAGAAAACACTTTCAGAGGAATCACGGAAGCGACACAATGGATTTACCGCAAGTTTCAAAACTAATGGTGAATGATGCCGACAGGTTTTAACTAGCGGTGCTGGTGCTTCAATGACTGTGCAATGCTCACACAAATCGTCACTAACAAAGCAAAGATCAAGCATGCGTTTCTTCTCGTTATGAACGCCAGTCAGCTGCCTGATTTGAGCGGTATTATGGGCATCAGGCAGTTCTCGCGATGTCATGCCAATCGTAGATCGAGAAACGATAGGAAAGAGAATTTTGCTGCCAAGAAATCGTGCCCAAGTTGAAATCGCCGAGAATGATCACCTTGTCCCTTGGATTTAACTGCGAAACAACCCAGTTCAGCGAGTCCAGATGCTTTTCGATCAGAATTGCGTCATTTACTCGGTCGGGAGGAAAGTAAATCACGCAAACGTAGATCACGCAACCCACATTTGCTCCGCCAATGAGCTATTGGGAGGATTGACCGAACGGGATTTGAATCTAGCATGAACAGCTAGCAGAACACCGCCACCGATATTCTTGTTGCTGTTAGAAGGTGACCGATCTTGTCGATAAACGGTGTAGGAATCGTCAAAGAGTTGTTTCGTCGTAGTATTCCCGTTAAGCCAGGTCTCGGTGAAAGCGTAAATGTCATAGCAACCATCACTAAGGGCCAATTGATACTCGGCAAGAGTACTATTGATCCCACCAACATTTTGGTAGTACACCAGGACACTCGAAGTAGCAGCTGCAGCTTGTCTTGGTCCTCGGGGGGCAGTGATAGGAATTGCAGTTCCCGGCGTAACGGTTCGTCTCGTTATCTCAGATGGATGAGCGCCCGATTGATCAGCCGTAGGCCGAGGCTGTTGGTTGTGGCTAGAATGAGTGGTTTCGATCAGACTCTGGACATTCGTAGAAATAAAGGAATACTCACCGGGTAGAGGTTGCTGGAAGACCCTCTCACCGCATTCGACCACAGGACCAGGACGACTATGTAGAACGACGGCAGCGTGTGGCAGGACTGGGTCGAAGGGCTCAAGGGCTTCCTGCGGCGCGTCCTGAAGTCATGAAGTCATGGGATCCCAGTGTTGAGGTTATTGTAAGTACATTATGTAAATTTTCTAGCTTATTCCTATCTTGCTATTGCTAATAATAATGCATATGGCAATGTTTCCTTCTCTCATTAAATTTCCTATTTCATCCTTGTTGACGGTTGAGGTTCGTGGATCAACCGTTCGGATCAGATAGTAGCGTGTCCTCTCCCCGTGTCGCCACTACTTCCGAGTTAGCGTCACTAGAGCTGCCCGACGTCCAACCAACGTCTACCAACTTCGTACAGGTCTCTTCAGTATGTAATCAGATGTCTGTACTTCCGCTCAACGACTTACTTCATTCTTTCCCCGAATCGTTTGGACTACCCATCCTCGTAACCACCTATTCCTCGACTAGGAGTTCTAGATCGCCTCCCTTTATCGGTTCTACGTCCCGGAATTACTTCATTCGGCGAGTTATTGTTGGTAGATAATACCTCACCCAACGACACCAGAAGTTGTCCAGAGTGTATTTCACCAGATTACAACTACTCCGCAGGGCCATTCCAGCATTCATTGGGAACTTCTCCGGTTCGCGAAACCCGCTTGAACTCAGCAGCAGAAAGTGATTGGGCGTAAATGATTCGTGGTCGACTGTATCTAGTGGAAGGAAGGTAAGTGGTCGAGAGTTCACCATAATCTCGGCATCTGCAAGCACTGTGGTGATCGACCCGCCATCGAGCTTCCGCACTACCAGTACAAGTTTTCACTGCACGAACCATTCTTTTCCAACATCCCCCCATGTGAGGGGCTGCTGGGGGTTAAATATCCACTGAAAGTATAGCGTTGGTGAAGGTACTACCCAAATCCTCGTGGATCCTTGGATGCTCTTTATTTCCTCCTGCAATTCCCGATTCGCTCCAACAAAAGTTTGCCCATTGACGGAGTAGGATCACTTGAGGGGAACCACGTCGGGCGCTGAAACTCCTTATCGTTTTCTTACACGCCTCCTTAGAGAGACTAGCCGGTTCCTTCAGATGAATGGCCCATATTGTCAGCCACTTAATCATTCATACCCATTGTTTTGCAACACTTCTTCCAACTTTTAAAAAGCACGAAGAGGCCAACGCCCACGTCAACAGTCCAATCGTACCGACTGATGTGGGTCCAATTTTCGATTCTTCCGGCATCGATTTGTGAACACGGCACCACATACAGCGTTTCCTGGACAGACGTATTTAAAATCGCAACTGTGAAAAGGTAAACTTCTGACTTCTCGCAACTCGTTCACGATGATTTCGACGTCTGCATGGTGGCATTTTCGGTGATAATAGTTCGGCAGCAGCTCCGTAATTAGGTGTTTTCTGGGTAAGATAATGGGAAACTTTTGGTTGTACGACAGGATCTCCGCTTTGGGAGCATCACTCCATGATCGTCCGCGAAAGCAGAGAGCTTTACCAATTTGCCTGACCATTTCTTCATTCTTCACGATTCTGCTTTAAGATGTCCACTTCGTTCGGGAACGCCTCAGCTTTCGCAGCCATCCACAGCGTACGTTCGGCCTGCTGTATTTTTTCACTAGTCAGCCCTACAGTATCAGTGAATTCTTTTGATGCACGTTGTCTATCGGCGAAACGTCAATCACCGGTTGTCTAACCAGATAGTTACACTCTTTCACGTCCCGCAACTCTGTGTCTGCTTTGTGCTGCTTGGGTTCCCCCACTTGGTCACCTCGGCAGCCACGTTGACCTCGCTGCCATTCGTTGACACTTAACAGGTTCAGAATTTCGCTAACTCTGATGTCTATATGTCTATATCGTCGAACATCTCATTTAATCCAGGAACAGACGGTCGATGAATAGATTTTGCTTATCTGCAACGAATGAGTCTCTCTCTCCAAGCAACGGTGCTTACTTTTACTTGATGGGCGACGACTCCTCTTGTTTAATCTACGCCGAATGGATCATTCTCCACCACTGGACCCGGTCCTGAGCCAATCGCCTCCAGTCCCCTGGAGGTCGTGGTCTGCCTCAAGAATCGACGGCCTCTCCCTGATTCTCTATATGAATATTATCTTCGCTTGTCGTTCTTCCGGCATCCGTGCAACGTGACCAGCCCAACGCAGCCTACCGTGTTTGATCTACTTGACAATATCCATAACATTAAATACTTGGTACAACTCGTGATTTATGCGATGCCGCCAGATGCCATCTTCTTGTTTACCACCGAGTATTGTTCGCAGCACCTTACGTTCAAACACCCCGAATGCTCTCCGGTCGACTTCCTTTAGGATCAGAGGGGAGTCTGGTATTCGCCGACGAAGGACTTCTCCAACGGTCTCAATCTAGTAAACAGAATACGTGACATTATTTTGAACGCCGAATTGTGTATTGTTATTCCTCGGTAGTTGGCGCACTCCAGTCTGTGCCCCCTTTTGTTCAGGGGGCAAATGAGGCCTTCCAGCCAGCTAGAAGGTAGTTGTTCTTCTTCCCATATCTTCAACAAAGTACGGTGAAGTGTTTCGTGCAGCTGCTCACTACCGTGTATAAAAAGTTCGGCCAGCAGCTCGTCGTTTCCAGCAGCCTTACTGTTCTTCAGCCCTGATGGCCTTTTTTACCTCATCTAGCGTTGGGGGTTCCACAGCTTGTCCATCGTCGCTGATTTTTTATCTGTTTGCCGATGCGCTTACATTCTCGTTCGGCAAAATCTCGAAGTGCTCTCTCCACTTGGCAGCCACCATAGTTTTGTCTGTCATCAAGTAACTTTCTCGGTCGTTGCACATTACGGGAGACGGCGCTGTTTTTATCCGCACAACATTGACAGTTTCGTTTAATTTCCATATATCGTTCTGTTCCATGCCTCAGCAATGACTACTTCTTAATACCTCTTTTTCTATTCTGGGCTGCCCTTGCTTCCTTCTACCGCTCTCTGTTCCGCCGGGTACCAGACACCAACATCCGGCTTCTGGCAACGTTCTTCTCATCTGTCACCTGCTGGCACTCCTCGTCGAACCAACCGTTTTTGGGTCATCTCTGAGCAGAACCTATCACTTCCCACGCTGTTGTGCTCACCGCTCCGTGGATTGTCTTCCACAGACTGTTGAGGTTTTCGTCTACATCGATTCCCTCTATCCGCTCATGAAGCTTCTGGTGGTATTCATCTGCCACACAATTTTCGTGTTCACCACGATAAACAACCGCGCTCGAAGCTTACTGACAACGAAATAGTGATCCGAGTCGATGTTTGGGCCTCTGAAGGTCCGCACATCGATGACATCAGAGAAATGTCGGCCGTCCAACAGAACATGGTCTATTTTGTTACAAGTCTCGCCATTCGTGTGTAACTAGGTGTGTTTTCGGACATCTTTGCATGCAAAGTAGGTGCTGCTGATGGCCATCCCTCTAGCCGCAGCGAAGGTCGTTACTCTTAGGCCGTTGTCATTGGTAGCGATGTGAAGGCTCTACGTACCGATGATCGGCCGAAGTCTTCTCTTCCAACTTGGGCATTGGCGTCCCCGATGACAATTTTCACGTCGTGTTTCGGGCATCCTTCATGTCGTCGGGTTTATAGTTTGTCGGCACATAGATATTGATGTAATTGAAAAATTTGCCCCGCAACCTCAATGCACAAGTCTGTTCGTTAACCGGTTTCTACCTCATAACACGCTTCATCTGCTTCAGATCACTATGAACCGGGCTCTAAGTCCTGCCTTATTGCTGCCGCTATGGTAGAGGTTATACTTGAACGCAGTGTTGGTGACGGGATCCACCGCCCTGAATTATTCACGTTCTCCAGATCTAGGCCACCGAACCTCCTGAATAGTTCTGCAGTTCACAAGCCAAAAGGCCCACTTATCCAAGTTCATTTTAGGCCCTGACATTCCAGGTACCGAGTTTCCAATCATGGTCCTTATTGCGTTGCTGGGTCGGTTGCCGTTAGTATTCTCTTCTTTCTCCATTTTTTCTAGCAGGCTAAGATTTAAGCATGCTACCTTACCGCGGTCGCGCTGCCTACATCGCATTGATGGAGCTGCCACCTTGGGGTGTAGCTGGCGCGATACAGCGTTTCTTATTCAACCGCTGGATGCCAGGACAGACGCTGTTTGAGCCGCACCTCCTCGGTGGACAGACGCTCGGCACGCACCTCTTCAATCTAGCTGAAGTCAAAAGGACAACAGTGCCCAGGCTACACTACTAGCTAAGTACACAACCCTTAGTTGGTGGTTTTTGTCATCTCGTGACCCGTGGAAGCATGAGGTAGGAACTTATGAGGACCAGAGACATGTTGCAGCCAAGCAACCATTTTGCAGCGAGAAATACTTAGGCCTTCTATTTGCTTGAGCGCCCCCGTCCACTCTATCCAACGTGTAGCGATCTCCGGGAATTCTGCCAACCGACTCCGTGCCCGTGCACCAGACCTCTTGGATGAGGATTTTACCGTGGATAAACAATGACCCCACTAATCTTAAAGGACCGCAAATACTCACGACGACTCGAAGTATCACAAGCTCTGTGGGAATCGTACAGCGAGTACGTGAATGAATCCTCGTCTTGCAGCCAAGCCATTCCCAGTACTCGTTTGAATGCGGTTTCCTTGTCCGATAGCAAGACTTTTGATGGTTTCAGATCCGCCTCTCCCCCGCCTGTCCAACACGGTTCGATCGCTGGATATCCAGTTGAGAATATGGAATCCTGCTCGCTTGTATATCTCGATAACTTCCATGGCTACCGCGGTCGCTTCTTCGGCGGTGTCAAAACTGTTCACGGTGTGCTTCTTCTTCACTGCCACTGTTCCTCTTGGAAGCTCCAGTTTGTGCTCCGATGCGTTCAAATTCTCGATGTATTGAGACTGGTTTGGCGAGCAGCCCGCTCCAAAGAATCGAAGTCCATGGTGCTCATCGACAAGTCAGGATAATCCCTGTACGGGAACAGTAGTGCGCTGCGATCCTGTGCTCTCATCATCTTTTGCAGGAACATCACCTTGACGTTTGCGGACACTGCAACTTAACGATCACAATACTGGAACAGTGCCGTTAGTAGCGGCGTTTAGACATCTGAACCTTTCAACAGCATCGAATTTGGAGACATGTTATCCACCTTGATTACTCTGATTCTACCGGGCTTTTCCTCTCGTTGACATCCACTCCAATCGGCAAGTGCCAAGTGCGTTGAAGATCGAATCCAGTCAACCTCTCCTTCGTTGCTTCGTGGATGTGTCCCTTGGATTTTTAGTCCGATATTTGCCGGTGAACCCAGCCGTACAGGTCTGGCTTCCGCGCCTAACGTTTTTCGAAACATTTGAAATGTCGTTTCGCCATAGGCCTACTAACCGGAAAGTCAAGATAGTCATGGGTCCAGAGCCGTTCGGTTTTGAACTTCCCGTTCTGCAGTCACCGCGTAGTTTCGGCGAGGATCCTAGTTTCTGCGCGTTCATCAACTGCTCCTTTGACGGCTGGTGCAGATGTTACACCAAGACTACCCGTGTGCAAGAAGTGTTTAACGTATTAGGGGAATTCAGCGATTGTCGGTTAAGCATTTCTATGTAGCTGTCGATGCACGGTATGCAGACTGCCACATATTGCCCACTCAATTCTGGTCTTCGAGGCTATAGGCTCGGCTAACCTGCCCTGTCGAAGTTTGAGCGTAGCTAATAGATGCGCATTATTCAGCCCAATGAGAATTCCTGGAACAACCGAATGGATGTTCGGTTGACCGGAAGAGTCTTGAGATATTAGAAACTCGCTAGTCCGATGATATCAGAGTTTGTTGGGCGAGTCTAAGGCTGCCTACAGTGTATACCTCCGTGAGTTTGAATATTTATTTACATGGCATAACGTCACAATACTATAACATAGCCTGATACACAATATCCCTCCATAATGCCCGATTCGTGGCTGCTCCTCTCCAATCCCTTGGGCACCTTGTACCCCCTAGGTCTTGCTCCACCTGGTCTGACCATCTTGCTCGTTGCGCCCCACGTCGTCTTGTACCAACCGGATTCCCGTCGAACACCATTTTTGCAGGATAGTTGCCCGGCATTCTCGCAACATGTCCTGCCCAGCGTATCCTTCCAGCTTTTGCCACCTTATGAATACTGGGTTCGCCGGCGAGTTGCGCGAGCTCATGGTTCATCCTTCGCCTCCATAGTCCGTCCTCCTGTACTCCACCAAAGATGGTTCTTAACACCCGTCGCTCAAAAACTCCGAGTGCTCGCAGGTCCTCTTCAAGCATTGTCCACGTCTCATGCCCGTAGAGAACAACCGGTCTTATTAGCGTTTTGTACAGGATGCACTTCGTACGGGAGCTAAGTCTGTTTGACCGTAGTTGCTTGTGGAGCCCATAGTAGGCACGACTTCCACTGATAATCCGCCTCCGGATCTCACGGCTGTTATCGTTGTCCGCAGTAACCAGTGAGCCGAGATAGACAAATTCATCGACTACCTCGAACTCATCGCCGTCGATCGTTACACTGCTGCCCAGTCGGGTCCTGTCGTGCTCGGTTCCGCCTGCCAGCATGTACTTCGTTTTGGACGTATTTATCTTCAACCCAATCTTCTCTGCTTCGCGCTTTAGTCTGGTGTACTGCTCTGCCACCGCCTCAAATGTTCTGCCGACAATATCCACGTCATCGGCAAAGCAGATAAATTGACCGGATCTGTTGAAAATCGTGCCTCGCATGTTAAACGCCGCTCGTCGCATAACACCTTCAAGAGCAATGTTGAACAGGAGGCAAGAGAGACCATCACCTTGACGAAGCCCCCTGCGGGATTCGAATGAACCCGATAATCCACCCGATATCCTCACACAGCACTGGGTTCCATCCATCGTAGCCTTGATAAGTCGGGTCAGCTTCCCCGGAAAGCTGTTCTCGTCCATGATCTTCCATAGCTCATATCGGTTAATTGTATCATATGCGGCTTTGAAGTCGATGAATAGATGATGCGTTGGGACTCTATATTCACGGCACTTTTGGAGGATCTGCCGCAAAGTGAAGATTTGGTCCGTTGTAGACCGTCCTTCGATGAAGCCGGCCTGATAACTTCCCACAAATCTATTTGCTAGTGGCGACAGTCGCTGGAAGATGATTTGGGATAATACTTTATAGGCGGCATTAAGGACAGTGATCGCACGATAGTTTTCACAGTCCAGCTTGTCGCCTTTCTTATAGATTGGGCAGATAACCCCATCCTTCCACTCCTCCGGTAGCTGTTCGGTATCCCAAATCCTGACTATCAGTCGATGCAGGCAATTTGCCAACTTGTCCGGGCCCATCTTGATAAGTTCTGCTCCGATTCCATCCCTTCCAACCGATTTGTTGTTCTTCAGCTGCTTGATGGCATCCTTAACTTCACCTATCGTCGGGGGTGGCACATCTCCGTCACTTACTGCATCGACTACGTCTCTTCCATCGCTGTCTTGGTCCTCTTCCTGTACTCCATTCAGATGTTCATCGAAGTGCTGCTTCCACCTTTCGGTCACCTCACGATCGTCCGTCAGGATTCTCCCATCCTTATCCCGACACATTTCGGCTCGCGGCACGAAGCCTCTGCGGGATGCGTTGAGTTTCTGGTAGAACTTTCGCGTTTCATGTGAGCGGTGCAGCTGTTCTAGTTCCTCACACTCCTCCTCCTCCTGGCGGCGCTTTTTCTCCCGGAAGAGTTGGGTCTGCTGTCGCCGCTTCTGTCTGTATCGTTCCACACTATGACGGGTAGCTTGACGCAGCATAAGTGCCCGCGCTGCGTTCTTCTCATTCAACACCTGCTGACATTCCTCGTCGAACCACTCGTTCTGTCGGCTTCGTTCCACATAACCTAAGACGTTCTCCGCCACGCTGCTAATAGCTGTTTTCACGGTGTTCCAACAGTCCTCGAGAGGGGTTTCGTCGAGCTGGCCCTCTTCCGGCAGCGCAGTTTCGAGCGATTGCGCGTAGCTTGCGGCGACGTCAGGTTGCTTCAGTCGCGCGAGATTGTACTGTGGCGGGCGCCGGTACCGAAAGTTGTTCACTACGGAGAGTTTTGGGCGCATCTTAACCATCACTAGGTAGTGGTCCGAGTCGATGTTAGCGCCTCGGTAGGTTCTGACGTCGGTGATGTCTGAGAAGTGCCGGCCATCTATCAAAACGTGGTCGATTTGTGATTCCGTTTGATTCGGTGACCTCCAGGTGTACCGATGTGGGAGGCTGTGCTGGAAGAAGGTACTACGTACGGCCATGTTTTTGGAGGCGGCGAAGTCGATAAGTCGAAGGCCGTTTTCGTTGGTCAGCTGGTGTGCGCTGAACTTTCCAATCACCGGTTTAAACTCCTCCTCCTGGCCAACCTGAGCGTTGAAATCCCCGATGATGATTTTGATATCATGGTTTGGGCAGCGGTCGTATTCACGCTCCAGCTGCGCGTAGAATTCATCTTTGTCGTCATCGGTACTTCCGAGGTGAGGGCTATGCACATTAATGATGCTGATGTTGAAGAACCGGCCCTTGATCCTCAACCTGCACATTCGGGGGTTGATCGGCCACCATCCGATCACCCGCTTCTGCATCTCACCCATCACGATGAAAGCTGTTCCCAGCTCGTGTGTATTGCCGCAGCTCTGGTAGATGGTATGACCATCCCGAAACGTACGCACCGTGGATCCTTTCCAGCACACCTCTTGCAGCGCTACGATGTCGAACTTGCGGTTCTTCAATTCGTCGGAAAGCACGCGAGTACTTCCAAGGAAATTGAGAGATCGGCAGTTCCACGTCCCGAGTTTCCAATCGTTAGTCCGTTTTCGTAGCCTAGGTCCATGCCGATTGTTCCGGTTCGAATTTCTTCCTTGTGTATTATTCGTTGCAATTCCTTTTTAATGGTGTCGGCTCGCAAGGCCCACAACCAACCCCACTATCTCGCAGGAGGACCATCGTGATGCTGCTGTTTAACAGTCCCAAGCACCACCAGGACTTTCGGCTTTTGTATTTAGAGTCCTGGGCGCACTAACAAGACGGTGACTCAGCCGCTCCTAACATGGAGAACAGGCGCTTTTTTTAACCCCCCCCCAAATGGGAAAAAAAGGCCCCAAAGGGGGAGGCTTAGAATTTTTCCCCTTTTTTTAAAGAGCGGGTTGGCTCGCTTTTGTCAGGGCTGCTTTCAGATATTTGTGGGTTTTTGGAAGAAACTCAACAGAGTCCAACAACTGTTCAGTCCCCCCACATCCTAAACAGTTCACGCCGCTCGTCTTCCCGGCAAATATTCAGGGCAACATTCAAACAGTAATTAAACTAAAATGACGTAAATTTTTTGACGTAGGACTACGTTTTGTTTTCAATACAGGGGTACACGTTGCGAGTACGGAAATTTGGAGCGTCACGAAATATGCTTAGGTTTTGAACGTTAATAACTAATTCATTTCATGACCGATTTGCAAAATCTTTTTACCAATCTGTTTGGAATATTTCTACGCATCAGTTTTAATATTGAAATTTATTTATTTTCAACATAAAGCTATAAAAAATAATATAAATACAAGGTCAATTTTTCAGAATAAATTCACCAAATGCACAGTATAATCCTAACACAGACTCCATATTTAAGGAAGGAACGTCTCCTAGGCAGCCATGAATTATATATATCGGGTACATCTTCGCGTATTCATTTAGTGATTCCAGTTCGAACAAGTGACACGTATGGTCGTGTTTTTCGCTCTCTCGTTAAAAAAGTTTTTTCCCCGAAAACAAACTATGACTCCGATACTGACCATGCATCAAAACCCTTGTCATAATCAATTGAAACTATAGAACATCAAATAGAAAATGAGAATTCAGATAAATGAAGACTAACCATGTTTTCCTTGTTTCAAGCTCATCCACAATCCGAGTATTGTCACTTTTCACAAGACATAAAATGTAATAAGGACTAAGATATGTTCCTTTGACTCCAAAAAATAAACAAATATAGGTATTCCCTAGTTTGAATTAATTCGGACTAGGGTTCGGTGGTAGATCTGATACCCCGTAACGCACCACGAAAAGGTGATCTACCAGCGTTACGGGTCAACGCTCCACTATTAGCGAGCAATCAATTTGCCGTGCTCCCGGTACATGAAGTGCCAAAGAAGATAAAGATCCCCCCGCTTTTCACCACGTCAAAAGACATTGCTGCACAGTGGGGCAAGAACTCACTCTCGTTGGCCAAAACCTCTAGCGCTCTGGGTTTGCATTCTAGAGGTTTGATGTCTTCGGAAGAAAGTATTAGGAGTAGTTAAGCTATTCTTTGGCAACATTGGTCTTGATCTAGATGATTTAAAACTGATCTAGATCAGTTCTATCTTTAGATAGAAGCATCTTATCAAAAAACTTTCTTCCGCAAAGTTGTTTGTTGTAAAATTTTGAGCATATTCTCTGAAGACACCTATGCTCTATAATGTATGTAGATGGCGCTGTGTGATATTTTGTAAAAAACACTCAAAAAAATGATTTTTGATCATTTTTCATGAAAAAATATACTGAGAAAAAAACGATACTTCGTCAAATCTATGAAAGTAAATAAATTTGAAGCAAACCGTGAAAAGTTACGCATACTATTCGTTGATTTTATGGTTAATTTCATGGAAAATGTTGATAAAATATGCAATTTTTATTACTTCCTAAATCAGAAAATCGCAAAAAGTCGCAGCTGATTTACCCCCACAAATATTGCTCAACATATGCGGAAATCTATTCTGTATTACATTTCACAGGCAACCACAGGCATTTTGGATAGCATTTTTCGAAAAAGGGGCTACATAAAGTTTTTTTTTATTGAAAAAAAAATTTCAAACGCTCTGGGTGTGCCTCGTGGAGGTTTAATGTCCTCAAAAAAAGAATCTTGGTTCAACAGAGCTATATTTAATCACCTTTGGTTGTGATTTAGATAAGTTGGAACTGATCTAGATCAATTCTACCTTTTGATAGAAGCGTCTTTGCAATATGCTTTCTTCTGCAAAGTGTTTTTTAGACATTTTTTATATATCTTCCGAAGGCACTCATACTTCATAACCTATGTAGATAGTGCTGTATGGCATTTTGTGGAAAACACTCCAAAAATGGTTTTCGGTAATTTAGATTAATATAATAGCTCAATGAAATCCCATGTTGTGTTCTTCATAGTTAATCGTATATATTGTCTTACATTGAAAGAAAAAAAAAAACAAACTGATACAGATATTAATACTAATCGTCATCATCAGACTGAACTGATGGCACTTCGAGAAGATTTAATACAGGCGGGTTTGATGCTTCCCGTCTTTTCTTCAACGGCATGGGTCACATCGTGGATAAAACAGGATCCGATGAGAGAAGCATGCTATGGAAAACGTCTTCCATTGTATCTCTTCTACTAGTTTTCCGACTGTATCTTTCGCGGAATTTGCGAAAATCCTTATTTCGCGCTTCTTGTACTTCCTCACTTAGCATTCCAATTGGGAGCAACGCTATTTCGATCGCCTGAGATCCGTGCATTAAAATTTTATGCACTGAAGCTGGCATAGGGTACCACTTGGCGAGACTGACATAGAGACGTGCCGTATTTTCAGCAAAGTTTCGGAATGCTGCAATGTTGACCGAATATCCTACATGACATTGCCCGGAGAATTGTGTCGCATCGATCGATCAAACCCTCATCTATGTCTGTGATATAACTTGTCTGAGCAGTATTTTTTGAAAAATCTACGGGCTGTGTTGCCGTCGTTAGTGGTGCCATGTCCTTCTTTTACTACATCTACAAGTAATCTTGTTTCGACCTTGAATCGTCGTTTTATGTAGTCTTCTCGCTTTTCGATTTGTTCTTTAAGATCCTTTGTCTTGAAGTAACTTTTGACTTCCAAGCGGTAACTCACATGCAGTAACCATTCCAAAAATCTGATATAGGCATGTAAAGTCGATAGGGACCAAGTTCCAAAGCTCTCAAGTCAACAGACCTCTTTAAGATTTTATTTTAGATCATTCATTTCCTTTGGAAGTGCGCCACATACATTGCATTTTTGTGAAGCTTTATTATCGGTAAGTGCATTGGAAACTTTACCATCAATCATAGTTAGCGTCAATCTATGACTAATGGGCAGTGTTCCATATCCCATATCGACAACAGTAGGAGAAAGTTTCTTTATTTGATTTTCCACGAGTTCCTGTTCCCTTTTGATAGAGGCCACCGTTTCCTTAGCAAACTCAATTTTAATCGGTCTGCAGAACCGTGTTGAGGAAGGCCTTGGATTTTGCCAGAGTACATCCTTTCTAGAGGTACTTCCGTCACTTTCAATTAATAATTGCAAAGGTACGAGTGTAGTCATGAGAATATTGCTGTCACTGAACGTCTGATCACTTTGATTCTGTTTGTAAGATTGTTGACGTCCACTGCCATCGAACCCCCACTTTGAAATCAACACACATTTTGAAAGTTTTTCGGATGGTATGCTATCAAATACAGTTTTTGAACTTCTACAATCCGTCTAACTGTCAGATCTAACAATGCTTGTAACTTAACTTCTCCTTTGATTTCGGAAATATCAAGAAACTCTTTCGCTGGATAGCATTGGGTTTTCGTTTCCTGGATTCTCTTGTATGAAGGGTACAAGTCACACCCTCTCTCTTTAGCTTTAACTCTCATGATTTGATACCCTTGCCTTGATACACCTAAGTCCAAAATAAGAGCTAGAGCTTCTTCTGTAGTGTACGGATGGATACCTGTTGTATACAGGGACGAATGACCAGTGGGTTAAAGTCCCTCCTTAAAATGATACAACAACATCATACATACCTGTTGCTTTTTCAGCTTCTTTCAACGTGTTGATAATTTTTGATGCACGAGTTGGCGAACTGTTTAAGGCCTCTTTGATCAATCCAGCTTCTGCCGTTCTTCCTTCAGCTCTAAGACTCATTTCCGTTGCCAAAGAAAGAGTTGGCAAAGGAATTGACTTCCGTAACGCTCTTGCCTTCCTGCGTTTCGTTCGTGTGCTTGCTTGCTCATAATTTACGATAGGTCGACCCGATTTACCTTCAGAAACATAATAAGTTTCAAATTTAAGAAACCGAAAGAATGTTGGCAAAAATACAAACCTGAAACTTTCGAAATCGCTGTACCAAACGTGACCGTTTCTGCAAGCCATTGACAATTTAACGATTGGAATCTCTCTTTCTTCCGACCACTGCTATTCCAACGTTTCCGAATAAGTGCACCTTGCTTGCGTACAATACTCCATATTTGAATATCGTTATCACTTGCTTGAATCACTTTTTTGATATGGTCGTAAACATGATTGTAGCGTTCAGACCAAGAAGAACTTTTCTTCTGGTAAAGCAACTCGAAAATTTTTAAGCGTGCGATGCGATACATACTTGAATATTTGTTTACTAACGATAAAATTATGTTTATTTCGCTTCATGGCTTGCTTCATGGAGAACTTCCTCACACACGCGCACGCCTACTTTGTTCATTGCGCTGTAGAAAATTTCAGCAATGAAATCAGCTGCTGGTTTCTTTTTACTATATTTCGATGTATAGGGTACCGGAAGTATTTTGGACATGTATATATTTTGGCCACCTTGCTCTAAAAAACGTTCTATTTGCATCGTACAATGTCGCAGATTGAACCCAAACCTAGATTGAAGCTAGATCTAGCTACAGAAATTATTAGTCATCGGTTACGTTAAGAATGTTTTTTGCAGCAAAGTGGCCAAAATATGTACATGTCCAAAATACCTCCATTACCCTATTGAAAAGTATTTTATTTGTACCGTAAAACTGCTGAATTTTTTGAGTAACTCTTTGCAAAAAGTATGAGTGCCTTCGGAAGATATATCAAAAATATCTAAAAAATACTTTGCAGAAGAAAGCATATGGCAAAGACGCTTCTATCAAAAGGTAGAACTGATCTAGATCAGCTCCAACTTATCTAAATCACAACCAAAGGTGATTAAATATAGCTCTGTTGAACCAAGATTCTTTTTTGAGGACATTAAACCTCCACGAGGCACACCCAGAGCGTTTGAAATTTTTTTTTCAATAAAAAAAACTTTATGTAGCCCCTTTTTCGAAAAATGCTATCCAAAATGCCTGTGGTTGCCTGTGAAATGTAATACAGAATAGATTTCCGCATATGTTGAGCAATATTTGTGGGGGTAAATCAGCTGCGACTTTTTGCGATTTTCTGATTTAGGAAGTAATAAAAATTGCATATTTTATCAACATTTTCCATGAAATTAACCATAAAATCAACGAATAGTATGCGTAACTTTTCACGGTTTGCTTCAAATTTATTTACTTTCATAGATTTGACGAAGTATCGTTTTTTCTCAGTATATTTTTTCATGAAAAATGATCAAAAATCATTTTTTTGAGTGTTTTTTACAAAATATCACACAGCGCCATCTACATACATTATAGAGCATAGGTGTCTTCAGAGAATATGCTCAAAATTTTACAACAAACAACTTTGCGCAAGAAAGTTTTTTGATAAGATGCTTCTATCTAAAGATAGAACTGATCTAGATCAGTTTTAAATCATCTAGATCAAGACCAATGTTGCCAAAGAATAGCTTAACTACTCCTAATACTTTCTTCCGAAGACATCAAACCTCTAGAATGCAAACCCAGAGCGCTAGAGGTTTTGGCCAACGAGAGTGGGTTCTTGCCCCACTGTGCGGCTTAAAACAGGCTTTCAGCAAACACTATTTTAGTTGGAATTTATCGATTCAAACGATTGATGGTGTATAAAATTTAATTAAATTTATGTCTTTTTGCAACTTTGCTTCTTATCAAAAAAACGATAACTTATAATAATCTGTTTTAGAATAATGTTCAACATTTTAGAATATTTTATTTTATTTTTACTTGCCTTCAAACTTAATCTTAGCAACAGCTGGAGGGTAGGTCTTTTCTGAATAGAATGCTAAACTTAATAAAATGATTGAATAAACATTGGAAACAAACTTCAACATAAATTTGATAAATATATCCTAACTAGTGCTTCTACAAAGACGGTGATGTATCTTGTCGTGCCTATGTGGCGCTTCTATATTCCATTTCCTCTCTTTTCTGATATGTTAAATGACGAAACTAAGCACTTGAGTAGCACGTTTTTAGTTACTGTCGTATGTTTAGCAGCTTTTTTTGCAGTATTAGTATCAATAATTCGTGTTATAGTATTTGCAGTTGTTTTGTGATTCCTATAATCCTGTATAAATATTATAACTCCTATGGGCACATAAATCACAATTTTCTTTAGTTTTCCTTTTCTTATCGTTCAATGCGCCGTTTGCTGTGGAGATGTCGGTCTAATGTTTATTTTTGTTTGAAGTAAAATAAACAGCTAAACCATGACCATACGGAATCAAAACGGAAAAAATGTGTCCGATGGTCGTTGGCTTCGAGCTAACAATTTACAGTCTTTTCTCATCTGATCTGCTTGAAGAAACTCAAACTATCTGAAAGCGCTTCAATTGGTGCAATTTGTGACTAGATTGATGACAAAGTTTTGGCTAATCGGTCGAAAAGTATTATTTTCTACAATATGAAATATTTATCGTGATTCAAAAAAGTTTTTATGTCACAGCAATTACTAAGTGTTCTCATTAAGTTTTATATACTTTGGTCCAATGCTGAATGCAGGCGGGATTAATAATTTGCTTCTTTTTTTGTCTTCAATAGTGCGGTGGTTAACTTTTAAAAGGCAGAATAGCGAATGGAATTTCATTACAGTGCAAAGAAAATAAGTCTCTTTGTTAGGTACCGGTGAAGCACAAAAAAATTGGCTTTGCCTAGTTTAATAAATTATTGTTAAGTACCTTTCTACTGTTTACAATATTCAGATGGTTGCGAAAATCTTTGGTAATTTTAGAATGATTTGTTCGACGACTTTTTCTGTATGCTTGTGAGATTGCGTCCCAGGAATTAAGGAAGTAAATCGATTTTGGACTACCGCATTAATAAACAATGCACCGATTATTCAAAAGAGTTGATTTTATGTTACAAGCGAGCTGCAAAAATAAATAGTTACAATGTGAATATGGCCTAGAAACAAGGTTTTTAATTCGACAATCAGCAATTGATGTTGTTCCATCAGTTAGTGGAATTTTGAAATAACGATATTCCTCTATTGGTCATTAATTGGATATGTTTTGGACACGGACTATCGAAGACGATAGAACCATGCTTCTTGTAACATAGTCACGATTTCAAATTTCACCCCAAAGAACAATCAAACAGTGTTAAAGTGACCATAATGTGAGATACCACGCGACTGAAAATTATCGCTTTAAGGTGATACCGGACGACGTGTTCATTCCCGTGTCGATGTCTATTGTCTCTTTCTAATTATTTCACCTGACGATTTCGGAAATTAAAATCTTTAATCTTTTAATATTACAAATATCTACAAGCAGCGAAATAATTTTCCGATATTTATAATTTTGCCTATGAAATATAATGATGATAAAAACAAATAAAAATGCTAGGCAATCTGGAATCGTACCTTCAACGTTTAGATTACGGGTCCGGTGTATTGATCACTCGAGAGTTTTCGTAAAGGATAGCATGAGAAGAATCGAGAGAAAATGAGTTTGTTTACTCGGCTTCACGCACAGGGTGACGAACAAAAATGGGGTTTCGCATTGAAGCGTGTGCATTTTTATGCCGTCTAGGAAATGACGAGAGACCTCTCCCGTATCCCCTTAAGTAATGTACACTTCTCGCCATCGAATGTTTTTTTTAATTTTTTATGGTATGCAATCTTCTAGCAGATTTTATGAATAAACTTTTCTGGAACGCGTTTTGCACCATGGAATTGTAATTGATGCTCATCGATGATTTGCACACTTCTATCTGACATAGTTTTATTTACTAGGTTAAAAAATTCCCTGCCATCGACATAAGATTGAATTGTCATGAAAATGGAACGAAGAAGGTTAAACATTTTGAATTAATCAAAAGGGAGATTTTTCACACATTAGTTGCATCAATTGTCATTAATTTATAACGAGAGGCCATTCGAATCAATCGATTTCCAAGGTGAATTGAGCATCTACCCTTCCAGTTTATTATTCATTATTTTTTCTTATGATAATTGTTTGAGAGTAAGATAAAGTCAACATGTTACGGGTAACAGGACCGACTGCAAGCTTCCTGTAGTTACAAACCCCAAACACCTTTAATGCTAGCTCGGCCACAAGTTAAAAACACTATTTAATGGATTTAAGAGGTCACGTTATTATGATCGAGGATCATGATTCCCAGTCATTTTTATTGTGTTACCAAATGCCAAACAGGCATGAATTGAGTTCACGACATCGTGATTCCTTTCATGGAAATAGGATTTAAGGAATCATGAGTAGAATGAGTAGAAAGTCACATATTTGGAATTGATGTTTGTTTACGATGTCGTGATTTTTTGTTCTGGAATATGAGCACGGATTTTTTTCCGTGTATTGTCTGACTCTCCTAACACAGTAGTCTTCAAAGATGACATTATGATCTGGGGAGCATCTGAAAAAGAATACGACAACGCTGTGAGAAAAAAAATCGATTCTGAAAGAACATTCAATCAAAGTTCTTCCAACCGCTTCCAAAGTTCGTTCTTTTCTTGAATGTCGAGCACCACAATGTTAAAAGGAATTGAGAAGATTCCTTGGGTTTATAACCTACGTCTCTCGATTCATCCCAAATCTGGCAACAGAAAACCATCCTTTCCGAGCATTGCTCAAGAGTCCGTTCGAATGGAATTCCCTTCATCTACGTTTGTTTGACGTTATAAAAAAAGCACATGGAGAACTTACAAAATTTGGGATAATATGACCTAAAGGACCAAAAAATCCTTATTACTGATGCCTACGGTGTTGGTCTTGGAGCTGTATTGATACAGGTATTTTGTTTTGGTGTTATTATAGTTTGGAAACGCTTGTTGAATATATTTTACATTTTCTTCAAATTTTGATTTAGGTTAAGAATAACAAGTCTCGCAAAAAAAGCTATGCATCTCGCAGTCTCTCGAAGACTGAACAACGCTATCCACCGATTGAGAAAAAAGCTCTGGGAATAGTATGGGCCGTAGAGAGATTTAAGGTTTATCTACTCGAAATTTCATTTAAATTAGAGACAGAACATCGCCCATTGGAATTATTAAAACTCGTCCAACTGCTAGAATAGAACGATGGATGCTACGGTTACAGCCGTTCAACTTCACTGTAGTGTAAATAAAAGGCTCGTCGAACATTGCGGATTCACTGGCATGCCTATTAAAGAAAAAAAAGGAGATTTCATACGGGATATTAAAGCGATGGCTGCAATGGATATCTTGAAACTAGTAGAAGCAACCAAATATCACCAAGAGCTGCAAGCGGTCAAACGATCAGCCATGGAAGAAACTTGTAAAGCCTCATATGTTAACGGACTAATAATGCGTGGATCAAAATAGGTGGTTCCTTATTCTTTGCGTAACGTGTGAATTAGCACATCAGGGTCATCCAGGTCAAACGATTATGAAAAGAAGGCTGAGGGATCGTTGTTGGTCGCCGAAAATTGATTAAGAAGCTGTGAAGATTTGCGATAGTTGCGAGGGATGTCGCTTGGTACAAGTATCAGACCCACCAGAACTTATGCTACGCTGTTCGTTGCCCGATAGGTTGTGGTGGCAATCGATTTTTTAGGAACCCTACCTTCTGGTGAGTGGTTATTGACTACCTCAGTAGGTATTTGTGTTTGGATGTTTCTTCCAGAATTACTGCTTAAGAAACCATCAAAAGGCTAGCAAGAATGTTTAGCACTTGGGGAATACCACGTGTAGTTCGTGTGTACTGATAGAACCAAGGATTTGAAGAAAAAGTATCGATAGGTCCGATAGAGCTGGGCAGGTTATGAAATTGAATAGTATTTTGTAAGTATTTTGAAATTGAGCGTACGGCTTTTGTTAAGCAGTATTTCGAAGCAAACACGCACACTTTTGTCAAACTTTTGCTAAGAAAAGAAAAGGGATGTGGTGATCGCTAATATGAACATATTCTGTATGCTTCATATCAGGATGAGACGACTCTTCATGGGAATATTATATCTGTCTTCTATAGTATCAGTGGTCATTCCATTGTACAGGTACTGCAACATTGGACGTATATACTTGGCATCGCACCTTCCATCGTACTCGCATCCGTTTATGTTGCTGCTGGGATGAACGAGAATCTCCCGAAATAAAAATAGGAAATCGACGAAAGTTGAAAATTTATCCTCATTAATCATGTTACTTCTTAAGAGCCACCATGGCTTAGTAAGAGCAACCTCGGATTCTATGCCAGCTCTTCCCAAAAGTTCAGGATTAAAGACATTAAAAATGAAGAACAGGTCCTCTCGGTTGCGTTTTTTATTTCGAATTACTTTTCTAGTGGATAAATCAGACCTTTTTATCATGCATGAAACCACTAGAGAGAATTTTTTTTGAAGAAATTATTCGTTGCTCTTTGTATTGTTTTTGCACAATGCACGAATGTAAACAAATGCTTCGTACTTTTGATAGTTGTGCGAGAGGTATTGAACACGAAGCTAGCTTGAGGAAAAGTACAATTCAGTTTTGTTGTAGAAAACAATGAATTAATTCATGAGTCATGCCTTCGATTTCGTAATATTAACTTAATTTAACTTTAGGTGTAGCAACACGGCCAAACCAGCAACACGGAGTCCGCTTGTAAATAATTGTAAATAAACGATAAGATTGCTGGTGTTTGTCAATTCGAACAACCAGAACTGGCTTTTTCTGACACAAAAAATTGGTAGCGTCTATCCATCCCAAGCTGGCTAGTCCTGTTATAGAAAAAAAAGTTATTACCAATAGAATCATGGGGTTTGTCATTCTCACAGCGTGTGAAATAATTGTATACATTATGATCAGCTCTTTGATACACAAATATCCGGCAAAACAGAATGTTCTGTGGTAAGGTTTTGTCCAAAATTATCTATCACTTTTGAAAAAAATAAAGAATCAACCAAGATTTATTCGACAAATTGTTTTAGGTTGGCATCGGGAGCAAACTGGAAGATGCAGATGAAACCAGGGATCTACAATTTAGCATATATTGTGGATTCCAACTTCAGGAACTGCCCTCTGACATGGCGTTATCTTACGAGCGATATCGTTGTAGCCGCTGTGCTATGACGTTATGATACGATTCGAAAGCAGCATGATATCACCAATAGCATATGGGTAAAATCATTTATTTTTGTGGATGATATAGTTGGTATTGCGGAGTAAAGGTCCCACATTCGTTCGAGATTTAAATTCATGATATCTCTTTCCATACCTATCCGTGATTTTTTCTGTAAACATTGCTTATTATTAAGTGTTGGATTCCCCCATTTTTAAAGTTGAAATTCAATCGATTATTAATTGTTAATTTTTAAGACAATCTCACAATGATCAACCGATAGCAGAAGTGATGCAAATTAAACATAAAAGCTAGTTACAATACTAACTAACTAGCAACACAACAATCATCGAACCAAGAGTAAAGCATACAAAGGTCGTCTTCGAACACAGTTCTGCTTATTCAACATGTCAACTGCATCGTTAAAAACAGTATGGGCAACGACTGAACGGAAATGTATTTTTTATTTTTCCAGAACTAATCATCCCGATCAATTTTGGAGTTCAGCCAATATCGTTCAGAAGATTTGTGAAAAAAAATATTAGCTATCGATGGCTCAAAACTCATGAAATTATCTTAATAAATCCGGTAACCTCATTCCATAAAGGACGAACACGAAATTATTGCGACACCGAAAATGTCATGCCAATTTTCTTATAATGTTTAGAATCAAACCAAAATTTTAGGGTAGTTTTATACATATATTGACTTCAAAAATCAAAAGAAAAGTTAGTCGATGGAGCCTTGAGTGTAAAATTGAACGCATTTTCGCTTGATGCCCTCCATCAAAGTCTTTACAGTGTCATCCGGTACCAGTTTCTCAGTTTTTTTTTTCCATTTTCTTAACATGTCCTTCTCGTCTCTGACTGTCTTCTTGCTCTTCCGAAGTTCCCGCTTCATCATTGCCCAGTACTGCTCCACCGGGCGCAGCTCCGGACAGTTTGGCGGATTCATGTCCTTTGGAACAAAATGGACAGAATTGGCCTCATACCACTCCAGGACACTTTTAGAATAGTGGCATGATGCCAAATCTGGCCAAAATAGCGGAGCTTCGTCGTGCTACTGCAAGAACGGCAAAAGGCGCTTCTCGAGGCACTCAGATTTGTAGATCTCGCCATTTACTGTGCCCTTTGTCACGAAAGGCTCACTCCTCAGTCCGCAAGAGCAGATGGCCTGCCAAATGAGATATTTGGAGGCGAACTTCGACATTTTCTTCTTCTTAAATTTGTCGTCCACATAGAACTTGCTCTTGCCGGTGAAAAACTCCAACCCCGGAATTTGCTTAAAATCGGCTTTTATATACGTTTCGTCGTCCATCACACAGCAGCCATATTTTGTCAGCATCTTCTCGTAGAGCTTCCGTGCCCGAGTTTTAGCCGTCGATTGTTGCCGCTCATCGCGGTTTGGGAAGTACTGTACCTTGTATGTATGTAGTCCAGCTCTCTTCTTTGCATTCTGGACGTAGCTCTGCGACATGCCGATCTTTTTAGCCAAATCACGGCTTGAGACGTTGGGATTTGCTTTAATCATCCGCTTCACCTTTCCCTCCGTCTTTTTGTTCTCCGGTCCCGGTTTTCTTCCAGCTCCTTTGCCGTGGTCCAACGTCAACCGCTCCTGGAACCGCTTCAACACTCTGGAGGCGGTTGAATGGCGAATCTTCAACATTTTTCCCTACTGCCGGTGCGACAGGTCAGGAAATTCCAGGTGTTTGGAAAAAATTTGTTTTCTCGACTCGCGTTGGTTCACCTCCATTTTCGTTGAATCGAAAAACACGACTTCGAGTTTGACAGCATGTAAACAATACACATCAATGAGAAAGTGTGCAAAATTTGGTTGATTTTTACCCAATGGTAAAAAAGTTATGCCCTGTTGAATGTGTCGCAATAATTTCGTGTTCGCCCTTTAGACCAACAAGGGGATTCGCTAGGACCAAAAGAGGGCAATCTTTGAACCTCAAATATTGGTAAGGTTGGATATTGGATCACTCCATGGTTGATGGTTGAAATTATTTTCATACAAATATCTGTAGACATCATGCCATGAGCCTACCAGGGGATATGGCCACCTTCGGATACTCTAGAATAGGTTCTGGTATTTCCCGAAGAGAATTTTTTTAGAACTTATATTAGCACAGTTTGATTCAGTTTTCATCGGTTCCGGTATGTCTCGAATAGGTCAATTTTAGAACCTAATGTATTAGTACCTTTCAACAGCTTAAAATTCATGATTTTTCTTACAGATATTCAAAAACGTCATACTGTAGACCTACCGCTTGTTAAGCCTCTAGCATATTCTAGGATCGGTTCCGGGAGGTTCTAAAGAGGAGAGGTTTGGAACTTTAAAGAACTGTACCGTTCGGCGGCTGAAAATATATGACTTTTCATACACACAAAAGCTTTCTAGGTTTGACGAGGGAAACGAGGAAAAGCGGAAATAATGGAATAAGCGGTGAGGCAATGGGGACCACGCTATTATGCCCAGGTGCTTGCGGTCCTTATGCCGTCTCGAATGAACTAAAACGGCAATTCAATAAAGCCTTGTACCCAACACGGGGTTTGGCCTTTTTCGGACACTCTGTGTCCCGTTCCAGTATGTCCCAAGGGGGTCATATATTGAACCTGATATATTAATATCAATATGCAACTGGTCATAGACCAACAAGGGTATTTGACCCCATTCGGATACTCTGAAATCGATTCCGGTAGAGGAAAATGTTACAACATGATGTATTAGTACCATTTGATGGGGCTGCGTCGTTTTTTTTTGCGAAATAAAACTTTCCAACATCACATCAAATATATGAAATAAAATTTTGAATTACGTGTAATTATATAATCATTCGAGTGCCGTACTATACAATTGTATTATACAGCGAGTGCTACCATAATTGTTTGATTGCTGCAGTTCGTTTTTCGGGTTGTGCTCTAGTGGTTTTCACTACGCCGGGGTCGCCCCAGCTCTTTCGAAATATTTGCAAAAAAGATAATCGAACCTGCGCCTGATTTTTCATATCATACTCCATTTAATGGGTTCATTGGCAAGTGGTTGTTGTGGAGATTTTTTCCTTTAATTCTGCTAGTTTTTATCCACGTACATAAGTCTTAATCGCCAAACATATTTTCATTGATTGGAAGAGAACCAAAAGTGATTGTTAGAAGAGCGGTTGGGCGTTAACGTAGTGGGCGTTAACGTTTGCCTCGGTTATGTGGCATTAAGCCATCAGGCTACCATTCGAGCAGCTGTGTTCTGCTGGAACTGCTGGAATTGTGACGATCCTATTCCATCTGAGGAGATCGAACATAGTGGTGTCCATCTGTAACCTAAAGCTATGTGTTGTAAGGCGATTTTTTACATTCTAGAAAAGATGCTCGCTACGTCCTTCGGAACATTTCAGCGGTTGTGATCCACAATTCGGGTTGATCAAATATTCGTTTTCATCATGTTCTGTGCGATGTCGGAGGTTGGAATTCTATTCTATTCTATTTCACGGTGACAAACAATGTCTTCAACCCATTATTTTTCATCGTAGCTCTATCCACGAGGTGTGCAAGTGTCAGTGCTAATGCTAATGCTGATGGTGTTTGTACGATTGGACGGCTCAAAATTCGAGGTTTTTATCACAGATATCCGAACTGTGTTATGGCCTTCAAAGGTATTATTGTATCTAATCCCAGATTTAATCGTATATGATTCACTAAACTTTCTTAGAAGAACTCAAGAATATTTGGTAAGGCTAAGTTAGTGTTTCAATTTTCATTGATATTATTCTTGGAACAAGTTATCGTCCTAGGACAAAATAGGATAATGCAATCGGATGTCCTTGAAATTGAAGACATTGGAACCGTTTGGTAGATTTGGACGTTCGCCTAAAAAAAAACTATACTGGAGAAGCAGGTAGAGAAGAAAGCAAAGCCTACTGCAATTAATGTCTTCGGAATTCATCTTTGTCCTTTGTTGTTCAGCACCCTCTTATGAAGACACAATGTTTTCAAACTACTCTTCATTAAGATCCAATATACAGGGTGAACTATATGTTGCAATTAGTGATACTTTGATCAAGCTACTGGAACCAAGCTACAGTGCGACCAAAGAAATTTGTTTATCTCTTTTACAATCACTGATTTTGTAAAAAAAAAAAATACTTAGTCGCACCACAATTGTGCATTATTGTAAGCCAATTAAAATAATCTATCCGTTTCAAACAAACCGAGTTATACTGTTTAGAAAAGCACATTGCCCTTTGTAGGTCTAGAGTCTACTCCAACTGAAAGTTATACTGAAATATCAGTGTATGTTTTGTTTATCCCTCCAGAGAGAATTGGAATTGGTTTAGAATGCTCTGATCCGAGCTGTTCTCCAACATACGTTCCAGATCGTTGACGTGAAAAGCATGTTTTCATGTAGAAAAGATGTACCTATATTAATTTCATCACTTTGCAATTCATCCTACTTGAAATAAAACGATATACACGTGACAGAATTAGCTAGTAATGTTTGTTGTAGTTATTTAACGTAAGCAAACATTATTAGAAAACGAAACCAATCCTTCAACTGCCCAATTGTTTGATTCATCGTAGAATGAATATAGGAACAATGAGATTAATATGGGGGCATTCCCCCTATGTTAAATTGTGGCTAAGGGTGTTTGGGGTTTAACACTTTTCTTTTCTAATAGTAGTTCTCAAATAGATGTAATCCTCGTTTTCTGAACCAAAAAGCCCACAAAAATACTTACGTAAAATAAGTTTTACTTAGATTTTCGATAAGAACCATTTTAAATGAATGTAGAAAATTTACAAATATACAAGAACGTTACGTTATAAAATAATAATTTGCAATGCATTTCATATTAATTTTGTGTGTGATTAAGCCAATGAAAAAGGGATGAATCAGGAAAATCGTACTTTTAATTTCCTCACAATCCATGAGACTATGAATGATTTTCTCATTTGACGTTTACTGTGAGCCAAGCTGTGATCGGTTTAAGAAACTTTCATGCGTGCATGAAGATCAATCCAATCCAAACCATCCCTTTTCTGTTTTCGTCAAGACACCATATAGAGAAAAATTCATGCAATGAGATGTTTTTTACAAGTCTGGAAAATTATCATATAGCAACTAGATGCATCTGTGTATGTGTCGTCCCCCATAATAATATGTATGTAATGAAAATAATTTCTTATCAGGGTAAATCTGGCAAATTACAGGCCTTAAAATGTTATGACGAGCGTTGCAAATGCAAACACTTCATTTCTTACTCAACTGTACTATATTGTTGTTCTTTGATGTTTTCTGTGTTATCAAGAGGACGACGCCTTCATTGGCTGTCAGTGGCGGATGTCAGTTTAAGTTGTAAATAACAATATTAAAAATTCCATTTCCATTTCCTGAATTTTTACTTAAACTTGAAGTTTCGAAAATATTTTGTTACTTTAAAAAAACAAGAGTCTGTCACATCAAATTTCTTGATTATCAGAAATTAGTCTGTTTGAATGGCAGGTAAATTTGAAAAAAAAAATATCTCTCAAGTTGAAGAACTAAATAAATTTTCACCTAAATTTGACAGATGATCTTTTTTCATAGTAGCAAAATAGTAGCAGGTTTACTATAGCAGACTCATATCTGACAGACGAGCAATTAGTTTAGACAAACACCTTCTTCAAAATTGACCGATCAACAACAGAGAATTTTCGAAAGATTTAGTTTATTTCCGCAATGTCAAGTAAAATGTCAATGTCAAAGTAAAAAATCGCAAATTACAACACAGCCTACACAAATTGGAACACAGTTGACCTCCGAGTCACGAGTTTTGGAACAGGCATTTTTTTTCCTTTATGAATACATACCAGAACATAAGTCATGTAAACGTGAACGTTGTTCGCTGAAGCAAATGATAACGCCTGCGTAACGGTACGCTAAGTAGCGAAGACACCATTCGTCATGGAAACGAAAGCTTTGTTATGAAAATCAAGTTCACGTTAACGTGATCAATGTTCAAGATTTGTTATCGTAATTCTGTTCACGAATGTGGAAACATAATTCTTGGCCAGAAATATTACAGATTAAACTTCTTTCACTAATCTGATGATCATGTAGCAAGACATATACAAAAAAAAAGAATCTGTACAGCGCGAGAGTAAAAAGGTACATGCAATTTAGGCAAAATGCAAGTTGAATGTACAGATGATAGATTAAATTCACACATAATAAAAACAGGCACTTATCAAATTCGCACTAATTTGCGCTAAAACGCAGCCGCTGCAGTTAGTCCAAACAGCCAAATGTTGCGATGCATCATCACCTTCCTATTGCTATTGGTCTGAATTAGTGCATCAATCACAATCGCCTTAGTGAAAAATGCCAAGAGCACCATCAGAATTAACCATCAGTCGGGTTATAGATACCGTATTAAAATGTCAGGAGTTTCTTCTTCGTTCGGTGAAAGTCGGGTTTGACTTCCACGGGCAATGTACAAACCAAATCAAAACAAATCAAATTACAGTTACAAATTTCCGTGATGTGAGTTCACGCTTATCGGAATAAAATTACATACATACAGTGTTGGACATAACATGTGCAACTTTATCTTACATTACTTAAAAGCTTAGCATTATTTAAACTTTGCAAACTCCATGAACGAAATGCTCCAATTTATGGCTTGGAAGTCTAGCATAATTCTACATGATTGCAGGAATAATCTAGTAGTCTCTGATAGCATGCCGCTATAGTTTTGTTTATAATTGTAATTTTGCATTGGCCATAACATATGCAACTTTTTGGTTCCGCTTGCTCTTCTCTGCATAAGAGTTATTAACCTCGCAGAAAAGTGCTATAAATAATCAAGGATTACGTGGGCTGAATGCCAAAAAAATGTGACAAATACAACTTGAAAAAATTGACCATATCTAGACTGTCTAAGTTCTATCTAAGTTTAGCTCAACCGGAAAATTTTCCGCGGATCACCGAGGAAGAAGACCACGTTCCACGACGTCAAGAGCCAATTCGATGATTTCAAGATACATCAAGAAAGATCCCTTTAACTCGTCCTTTAGGATCTACAAGTAATTAAAGGTGCCTGTATTGGACCGGACAATCAGGTGTCGTGCCGTTGTCGCCGGATTATTTTTCCGGCGTCGTGCGAAGAAGCCTCTGATATCGGTGAAAAACCAAAATAAACTGTTCCTATTTGCTCGATCACACATAACCTGGAGTGTGCAGAAACTGTCGGTATCGGTACTGTTCAGCGATAAGTTGACTGTGAAGCATGGCGGAGGAAATGTTATGGTCTGGGGAAGTTTTTCTGTAAACAGTGTGGTTCCGGTTGATGGTATTATGGGTCGTTTCATGGTCAATAGCATTCTCAAAGATTTTATGCTACCGTATGCAAAATGGAACATGCCAATAAAATGCATATTTTAACAAGATAACGATCACAAACTCACTGCGAAAGTCGTCAAACAGTGGTTTAGGGATAACAATGTAATAGTTATGGATTGGCCACCGAGCAATTTTCATGATTTGCCAGGGCGTTCATCTCAAGGCTCCATTTCATGAATACTTGAACTTGAACATGAAGTTTCAAAAATGTATTGTTCTGTTAGAAACTTCATCTGTTCTTGACCAACCAATTTTTGAGAAAGTAGCTATCGGTCAGTTTTTTATTTTTTTTTTTAGAAAAAGTGATCCAGTGAAGTATCGGTCAATGTTAATTAAGTCTGCTATAGTAGCAGGTTTATTTAGAAAAAACCATCCAGCATGTTTAAGTGAACATTAACTAAATGGAACAGAGCTCAACTAACAGTACGCGGCATGTAACCTTAAGTATTAAGCATGTTCTATTTACAAAATGGAAGGTCAATTAAAGAATTAAAAATCTAGAATGAGTGCACGATTTCTTTGATTCTCACACATTTTTCTCATCTGAACTTGAATTTTTTTAACACTGTTTACATAATAGAATAAAGTCAAGAAGTGACAACATAAACGTGACTTTTTACCTTCTTCGCAAGTTAAAGATGGACAATGCAACCGATGCTGATAGGCCTTTTTCAAAATTGACAGCATGTTTACCAAATTTCTAGAATGATGATGGGTTCTTCTAAAAAAAATCCTCCATGTTTTAAAAAGCTTGAAAACAGCTGGTTCAAGTATAAAGGGTATGGTGGTGTATTCATTTCCCAGTTCACCATATTGCAAGCTGGTTCGTTATCAACAACCTACAAATATGGTATTATCAATTGATTCCGTTCTAGAGTTTTGTCATTTTGCCTTTTCTCCTGCTGTAGATTAGCTCTCAACTTGTGGTGTACGTTAAATGAAACTTGTTTACATTCAGATTTGTAGAAAATGAGTATCGAACACACATTGTGTGTGTCTGTTCGTATTTTTTTGTTATGTCTAGAAAATTTACGATCTATTTGCACCTTATCTAGACTTTGTCATTTAAATGTTCTTTATTCTATCTCATATAAATATGCTAATCATTAGTTTAGACTTTATCCAAATAATATTGCTATATTTTCTTTCATTCCTTATTCTCCTACTAGAACTCTATTTGATTGCAAAAATTCTCATCATTGGCTTGGCGTGTGTTTTGTGTGGTTTTTGTTTTTCATTATCTATGCTTGGTTTGATCCTTTTTTATTCAATTTGAATTATTCGTTCTACCAAAATCGCCTACAGTCCTTCAGTAAGAATAAAATTTTAAATCGTTTCAATTCAGTTAAACAATCGCACAAATAAGCTTAATTCAATGATCTACTTTTGCTTTGCATTGGTTCAAATGGAAAGAATTTTGGTGTAGAACTTACATATGGTAACTAATTGCGTTTGATTTATATCTCGACTACTACTGTACTGTCATCTAAACCGAGTTTAACTAGACTTAATCCGTAAAATGACCCACTATGTACATGGTTTTGTTTACAGTTTTCTATCTCTTTTCTATCTATTTTTTTGTCATTACAGCATTCTCAAAATGTTCAGTTTTTTGTATGTTTTGATTTAATTTTGCTGATGTTTCTTTTCTGTTTTACTTAAAAGGCAGTATTTGTTTTGTTGTTTTCTTTTCATTCTCTGCATATCGGTGCCACTTTTTACAAACTTACTTGATTTTTCTTTATTGACCACCTTTCTTTCTATCCCGAAGCTGTGTTATTCTGTTATATAATGTGTTACTCGTCGAATGCGGTGTTACTTGTAAGTTGTATCAAAATTTCCATGTAGGGAGTGGCCGTCATGGTAAGTGCTTGACGATGAATCGGTGTTGATGATCTCCTGAATGTTCTAAATAACAATGATGAAATGCGAATTCAATGCCAGCACTAGAAATATGTAATCCGCCCGTCATAATGGGTACATCATTGCCCACAGCTGTGTTAGCTGCCACTACAGCACATTATTCGTATAGAGTTCATGAAGCAAGCGCTTGTTGATCGTATTCTAGGAGAATCCTTTGTAGTGTATGAAAAAGAATATGAGAAAGACTGCGTAGGCCGACGGGAAGGTAATCCGAGCGATGACGTCGATGGTTTTTGCCACCCGAATTGGATGGGGTGGCTCTTTTTTTCGCACCTGTACGAAACATGTCTGAAATGGGATAAAATATATCAACCGTTTATGTTAGGGATGTATAATTTATATTTTTATATATTAAATCGATTAATTTTCTCAAATCTAGCAATTCACTGGTTATAAAATGCCTGAAAAAACTCAACCAATTGCAGTATTATACCCCGTTCACATTACAACTTATATTACGTGATATAGACAATTTTGATAATTTTGATTATAAGCATCCTTACGTCTAGTTTTCACTGGAAATAATGTGCATGGTATTTGATATCAAGATACCATATATCACGTAGTGTGACCGGAGTATTATACTAATAATGCAGTACAATATACAGTGAAGGACAAAACAATAAGACTAGCATCTTATTAATCAAAATGTACGCTCTTTGTCTCTGGAACTTATTTTATTATCTTATTCGAAGAAATTCTACATTACTGAAACTATAATAACAATTTAAATCAAGAAACAGACCTTCAAGAATTTTCAACTCCGTTCGTCATCTCGTTCGTCTTGGCGAAGCTGTTTTTGATGCTCCAACGAGCAGCTGCTGTTTAGTCTGCTATGTTATTTTTCATCATCATTACCATCTTCTTTCTTTTCATCGTCATTACAATCATTTACATCTTCTTCGTCTACTTTGCATCTTGTTCTATCTGCTTTTCTATCTTTCTCAAGTTCTTCATTATCTACTCCATCTTCTTTTTTCTTCACCGTCTATTTTTTTGGATTCTTCTCGTCTTTTTCATCTTCCGAGCTCCTACAATGTTACCGCCCTTGAAGCCATCTATGTATATTACTGTTGATCTCTGAAAACGTGTTGCGAGTAGCTGCTGTACTACCGGGCTAACTTTCTCAGGTGGGTCGCCGGCTCTAACGCATTTCTTAACGTCCCACACGATCAACGGTTTGGTTGGTTTATCTTGCAAGTTGAGCAACTACGGGAAGTACAGTATCCGTCAGTTCTACGAGGCGCTCGTCGAATCAACGGGAGAGTGTTGTTGTTCTGGTCCTTTGCCAGTATACTGCCAGCAATTCGAATGGTAGAGTACCCGCTTCAGCCATGACGGAGTTAATAGGACTGTTGGTTTAAGCTCCGGATGCGAATCGGATACTTACGTTGTATGTCGATGCAAGGTGTTGCAAGGCGAGTCTTCCTCTTCAGCCGACTAATCCGATCCCGTAGTGACCCATTCCCCCAACTAACGCACTATGGAGTAGATGACTAACAATTGCAAACACGCGGTCGTAATTGCGTACGATCAGAAGAGAAAAAATAAAAACAATCAACATACCATTCGTCGATTGCGGTTGTCTCAGGAACCAAAATTTAAACAAAAACCTTTTTTTTCTTTCCCCCCCTTTTTACAAACATAAATTACGTCTCGTGTAAAATTCATAATTTCTAAGTGTGTACACAGTATCCGTAGACTAGATTCGCAGGCTTTGTTTACAATTTGGCAATGAGACTTTAACGATAGCGTCCGCACAAGGGGTACCCAGGATATGTAGTCGGTTGGTCTTAGGGGTGGGCTACACGATCGATGACTGTTCGGACTGCAGTAGAAGGTGTGTGACTATGTAGCTGATATGCTGAATCATACACTTTTTGCGCATTTATCGACAGCTTTGACGGCATCTTGTAGTTTGCGATGTATTCCACCGGTTTTCACCCCTCGCACTACAAGAAGGATGAAGTCTGCGTACAGAAGTATGTCGGCTCCTCTTGATATAACCCGGAAGACGAGGTGCACAGCAATAAGGAACAGCGTCACGAAAATCACTGAGCCTTGTGGTACTCAATTTTCTTGCGGGTATTTTCTTGATGTGTGGCCACCTACGGTCATCAGGATGGTCCGTTTCGATAGGAAGCTTTGCAGCATTTTGATCATCCTGTCGCTTATTTTCCAAGATTTCAGGGTGCGCAGTATCGCATATCATTGTCATACGCCTTCAATAGATTCAGCGAGGCTATCAGTCATGGATCGTCCTGATTTGGTCGCGATCTCTCCAGTTCGGTAAAATATGTGCTCGTACCGTATCCTGCACGAAAGGCATGTTGACGTTTGTCAAGCCGTCCGTTCAAATCCAGTTTCGTGGTTAGTCGTCGTATTGATAATTCGCTCGGGCAGCTTCGCCATACAACTGGTGAGCGAGATGGGATGGAACGCATCCAGCCCTGTTTCAAGGCAGTGCGGTTTTGGAATTGGAACAAAGTAGTGTTCAGCCTGCTATCGGGAAACATGCCATTATGCCAGATTTGGCATGTTCTTTAGTTCAAGGAGCGTAATTTTTACGGATAGTTGAAGCAATGGATACAAAACCATATCGGGACCTGTCGAGGCACCTTGTTTTTCACGGAGAGACCATAGGAGTTCATCGAGCGTTATATCGATTCTGTTGCTGCTTTCGCCATATGGAAGGATGGAGGGTAGCTGGAGGTCGCTGATCTCTCACTGTAGAGAAAAACCAGTTCTTCCGTTGCTTTTTCGGGGTTATCCGTGAGTCCATCCACTCACTTGAGTATTATAGTACGCTGTTGTCAAATGCCACACAGAGTGTTTCCCGGTCACCATAATTAAGTCGTCGTGTTATTCCGAGATATTCTTGTCACAAAGTTTTCCCACCACTGCTCCATTCCTGCTTGATTACCTTTCGGGCCACTGCTCTGGATTCCTGGAATTTTGCCAACGCTTCTGAGTGGTCTGGTTTGGATATCGGCAGTCTCCGTAATGATCGAAAGCCTTTTTGTCGACGTCGAATTGCCGCTTTTGCTTATGGTACCACTATTGGGCTTACACGGCCACTGGTTTGTGGTATAGAACAAAGTAGTATTTCCTGTAGCTGGGTCGATGCGTGTAGGGTAGCCATTGTTGAGGATGATGAACGGCCTATCCAATGCGGGATGATGCGCGTCGAAATCTCTCAGAAACATCACCGGACCATCAAGTTCGACGCGTAATTTGTTCAACGATGTCTGACATTGATTCGCACTCGGTGGGCTGTATATGAAGACTACAGTAAGCTCTACCAGTTTCTGGATGCGTAGAGCCAAGAGGTGTAGAGTTTTGTTTAGTATTTAGTCGAATGGTATTCCTTTCTGGAGTACGCTGTTCGATTTCAGGAGTAACGTGTAGTTCTTATCGACGAAGTCTGATAGTGTGGTGGTTCGGTTCAGCTTGGTTTCCTGGAGCGCGATGACACAAGGTTCGAAGCCAGCGATGAGGAGTCTTAGCTCATTGATCATGTTCTACATGGCCCTATGTCCACGCATGTTTTATTGCATTGCAAAGCAGCCACCAGAGTGTCGGTCTGTGGATGACGATGAGCTTTGTGCTGAAGGTTTTCGACGATGGGGCTGTAAGCAAGGAGGGTATCGTAGTAGCCTCTGCTTGTGGGTGTTCTATGTTGGAACTTTCTTGTGAGACGCTTTGCCCTACAGTGCCAGCCGGAACTGGGGAAACCCAAGTAACCACGAGGCTATAATAGCACGCATATATAGGGCATATGCATTAAGTCTAGTGCATCATTGAAGTTGGATTAAAGCTGAAAAGGGCCCCACTAAGATCTAACTAATGCCATTTCTTTTATTATGCCATAAGACATAGCTAAAGTAGCATTATTGCATTGGCAATGCATCACTTTATTATTAAAGCTAATCTAACGCTTCATTACTTGACATATGTTGAATTGATGCGATCCCGCTCGAATGATGTTGATTTTGGGTTGAATAAGTGCAATAACATAATGCTTGTGGTTACTTGGGAATGCTTTGTGTTGAATTCATTCGATGGATTCTCGAAAAGTTTTCATCGGACGAGGGTTCTGCTATAGTTTGAATGTCATCTGAAAAAGAAAATCAGGTGCGGCGGTAGTAGTTTGTGGATTGGAAACAAGAGGACTGACCTGTGGGTCGTCTTGTTCCACAGTGTCAGCCATTGCCAAATCTACTACGCTAACAGAAGAACCGGAAACAGGCGGCACTGGCATAGATTATGTGTAGATTTGTCGTGTTCTGCACTGTTGTTTTCAATGGTTTAATCAGGTTTTGTAGTTGCTTGTGTAGGGCGGCGGCCGGACAAAGAAGGGTTACCCTTATCCCTGCCGTAAAAATAAAAAATATCTCTATATTTTGTGGCCCAAAAATCGACGATTAGCAACTCTAGATTTGAAGGTTTTGTGGGAGCTGACATTTATGCTCTTGAAATTTCAAGCTGTGACTTCCTTGTATCTTCACCTTATTTAATGGCTATCATTGATTTATTCGTAGGGTTGAAATTAAAGTACGTTTTGATGGCTTTCAAATCAAATTGAATATAATAAAAAAAATGATCAAATTAATGTTGATTGCAAAGATTTGCAGGAGTATGATATCAAAATATGCTGTTTAGTTTTTTGCTATTATTGTTAATAATTGTAGTCAAATTCAACTAAAAAAATTAAATCAAAAACTGACATGATTTGTGGTCAGATCAAATTTATTTCATGGAATGCAGCATTTGTTCTATTCTATAGAGTATAATTTTACTTTCGTTTTTGCTGTGCACCCGAGAACAAATAGGCTATTAAAAACAGGTTAACAGCAAAATAGCAAATATTGAACTTAATTTGATGAAAACATCACAGAGTTTCTGATTCTATCACTTAGCAGTATTAGAAATTAGAATCTTTGTTTTATTCCGATTTGTTGCGTTGTTTTGACAGAAAAAGGGGCTCGTTCATTTTTTTTTCTTCTCCTTCTTCTTTCTGTACTAGGGTGGCTTTCAGCCTAAGACTGGTTCGCCACCGCAACGTCGAATTTTTGTTGTTCAAGGATTGTTCATTTAGTTGAGGATGGATGTTGTGATCCGTCATTTTCTGTGTATTTACAGCAATCGACAAACAGGTCGATGCCTTAGTTTATGATATGAAACCTTTTTTTTTAAATAAGTTTACTGTTCTGTTGCCAGAATTCTACTAACGGAACTAAGTTCTTCACTTACCTCGGTAGCACAGCCATTGTTCGCCGAGTGTGTGCATGGGCTGGTCCCACCAGCGCAACTGGTACAGGCAACAATCTCGTTCGGTCCACTGGATTCTCGTTTCTTTACACCCTACCGGGAGGGAATTTAGTTAGTATGTTGATTGTAGTAAGTTCTTAATTTGATTATAAAGTTGATAAACTTCCATGGTATACAGAACAGTACATAGACTAGTAATCCACGCTTTACCTTTCGATACAACCACCCACATTTATCTTAAAAGTATTTTTAAATTATTGAAATTATTTGCAATATCAGCATGTATTGATTTAAAGGTGAAAACAAACAAAATAGTTGCTGCCTTAGAACCAGATCTTCGATTCGAGAAAAAATAAGAAAATCGAAAAAGGCGACAATAGAATTGGGAAACATCCATTCCATTATGCTGCCAATCAAATGGTTTCGCATCGGAAGCACAACGGCTGTGTCGAATTCATCACTGAAATGCCCCCCGGGGAAAAGGGACAATGAATCAAGATGGCATGTCATGATGATTGATTCCGTTTGAGGGTAATTTTTTTTAGCCTGCATTTGACTTTTGCCTGCAGATCGGTCAGTGAACAACAGGTACATATTTGCTGGGGCGGGTTAAGCTGTTATTGATATCCTGGGCTGGGTCGGATGTGAAAATTCCTAGTAAGTCTTTTGACCTTCGGCATGCGGGAGCTCCGTACATTTTCCGAATATTAGAGGATGTAGCAAGTGCTGGCTTAAGAGGTGCTCGCCTAAGGGTCACTACTGAGGGGAGGGGTCAATACAATGAGATAATCAACTAAATGGGGACTAGTTCTCCATTCACATCCACAAGCAACTTCCAGTGCTCCTACCGAGCGAAGCTAAATCATTGGGTTATTGCATCTCTATGTGTAGGTACGAAGGGCGGTGTAATTTATCGCATTGCTAAATTGGACAACCGTTCTTCATGGCGATTTTCAGCATGGGAGCACAATTCTGTTGGGAAGCGATGACTGATATCGGAGGCAAGGATGCACAGAGAAAGATTGTAATTGAGTTCAATGAATGGGATAGTTTGTTTTTTTTTCGATCTGTTCAGAAAAGGTACACGAATGATGAAAAGCAACGATGAACTCGGTCCTAAAATTTGTTGTTATGGGTGCTCACCTTCATTCTGATTCTACACAGAGCCAATTATAATGGATTGTTTACATGGTTGAAATGTTCAAAATAGGTTCTGGCCGCAAATTTTTCCATTATTCATGTTGTTAGTGTTGTTTGCAACGAGCTGACCTGGCAGTATGTGTACTGCCACATATTGAACGTTAAGTATACCGTCGTTAATAGAAAGTGATAATATCTAAATTGATATTTTACATATGAGAAACAATGATTTATTGAATGCAATAGCCGGTCAATTTCACTATGTTGTATAAAATGTCGTCATCAAAGAACTTGAATATGGTATTGAGATCTACCAGCGTATCCAGTGTTGTGTTGATAGTTTATGGGTTCGGCACGTTTTGCAAAAGGTTTGTCGAACAATATCAAATCTTATCTTGATTTGCAAAGACGTTACAAGTTATCCAAAAACTCCCTTGAGTAAGGACTTTAGATCTACAAGCATGACCAGAATTATGTTGGTAGTTTATGGTTTAAGTACGTTTGCCTGGACGATGCATCAAATGAAGTTTTAAAGATCTATTTTTCTGGAAACCTAGGAAAACCTACAATGCAAATATTTTTTCATAAATTTGCTTGCGCTTATTTTGTTAACACAGGACATTGAACACATGTCTCATAAATTGAAAGCAACATTCGTAATGCTTTGCATCAGCAAAATGCTTTTATTACACATTATTCGGCAACGCACGAAAGGAATTTCGTGCGGAACAGCCAATCAGTCCTCCTTTTCTATCGTACTCAAACATGTTGGTGTTGCTTTTTGAGGTTCATTTTGAGTCGATAAAGTAGAACTGTTAAACATGCATGCAACGGTAAACACCAGCTAAACTTATAATAAAAACAACTGACAAATCACTCGAAAACACTGATATAAAGTAGATTTAAATAACCTAAACATAGGTTAAGCGTTTTAAAGTTTGAACTCGAAAAAAACGCAACACATTCTTTTGTGTATAGTTTTTTATTGCGTGGGTAAAAATTGATGAAATTTGGGGTAAAACTAGCCTAGAGTGTAATACATGTGCAAAATTTGTTTACATGTGTAAAGTTTCGTCACAATCTGTCAAGTGGTTATTGGGATGGCGTCCATGCAAGAAGTGCTTCGACAAAAAATTATGAGCTCGGTCGTGGAAAATCAAGGCCACTCCCACAGGTGGATAGTGAAACAGTTAGTTGAGAATCGACAATTCGATCGTATTCCGTGTAATTAAATCATTCAAGAAGACCCAGACGACCCAGCGACGAGCTGGCAGCGGGAGAAAAGCAAAGACGACCGACCTCGTAAACGCTAAGAAGGTAGTATTACTTCAAGCGCAATCCGAACCATTCGATTCGGGACGTGGCCAAGAAGCTCAATACCTTCATCTGGTTTGTCCAGCAGACAATGAAGCGAGCCGGACTTCATGTCTTTAAGGTAAGGAAGGTGCCTAACCGAACCAATAAACAGAATACGATGGCCATATCCCGCGCCAGGAAGCTGCACCGCGAGTGGTTGGTACAGCCGAAATGCATCGTAATGGGCGACGAGGCGTACATTATAGCGGACGCAAAGCAGAACCCTGGCCTGTTGTTTTTCATCGGCAAGTCCCACCTGGATGTTCCAGAGAAGTTCCGGAAGAAGAAGGTTGACTAATTTGCCAATGAGTACTTGGTGTGACATGAGTTCTGTGGGTGCGGCAAATTCAGCAAGCCGTACATAACGACCGGCACCATCAACGGCCAAATAAAAAAAAATGTCTCCAGAAGCGCCGGCTGCCCTCTGACACTCTGTTTTGGCAGGATCTGGCATCGTTCTTTTTGCGGAAGGAGCCAAATCTGCCAGAACTTCGCCCAATAGACAAATTTTGAGTGATTATAAAGGGCAAGCTCCGGAAAACAGGGAAGGTCTTCAAAAACGACAAGGATTTGAAAAAAGAGTGGATGAAAGATGGTGCAAGTATTGCACATGATTTAATGGGTAGCGTAAAGTCCGAGGTGCGGGCATTTAGCGAGCATCATGTCAACACATTTCCACTCTTTCTACCGTTGAGATCACCAGTTATTACACATTGAGGATGTATGTTAGTTGGGTCCTCCCTTAGCTCAGTCGGTAAAGGCGCAGCTACAAAGCAACACCATGCTGGAGGTGGCTGGATTCGATTCCCGGTCTGGTCTAGGAATTTTTCGTTAACGAAAATTTCTCGACTCCCTGGACATAGGGTATGATTGAACTTGCCACACAATCATATTAATGCAAAAATGGTACTTGGCATCGAAAGCTCTCAATTAATAACTGTGGAAGTGCATTTAGCACACTAAGTTGAGAGCAAGCAATAAGCTAATTGTGAAAGCAATAAGCTTGAAATGCTAAGAAGGATGTATGTTAGTCCTAAGCATCATCTGTTGGTTCTCTGTGTTACTACAGCTGACCTGGCAATAACACAGCTGCAACCTCGGGCGGTCAATCATGCTCAGGCTCATGCTCATACCACTCCATCGCGGGTTTTGCATAGTGGTAATGAAAGATATTTACTTTTTCTATCACAAAAAACGAGCTTACCAACGGATTGGTAATTTTTAAGTAACTTTAAATGCTTGTATGTCCTGAAATATTCACGTGTTGCATTTCTCACCATAGAAAACCTGTCCTGGAAGTTGTTATTTCGTTAAAAAATCGCAATACAGTTTTCAAGCAGGTGATGTTGCCTTTAAATTCTGTTTGTCATTGCGGTTGGGGGCTTTTTTTTCGACATTGTACGACTTCAATACGGAACGAAGTTTTGGCTTTTGGACAAATCCTGGTGACATTCCTATTTATATTTTTGTAACTTATTGGTTTCCTTTCAATTGTCAAACGTTCAGAAAGTGTTTGCAATAGACTGTGGAATGTGTATTTGGGCAAATCCAGCTTTTCCGTGAGTTGACGAATCGAAAGGTCAAGATGTCCATAACGGCTGTACAAGATCCGTTCGCTTCTTTTCATGACATTTTTCGTTTGTAAAATCTAATGTTAAAACCGATCAAGGTTTTCTTAAGTTAAGATGCCCAGCTCTATTAATATTTCACGCATACCTGAAATGTTTCAAAAGTTACAGGGTTTTGAATGTGTTCAAATTATTGCGGATACAAACCTTTGAAAATCCGGAACATCCGTAAAATTGGTTAATCCACGCAATGAATTGTATGGCTCTGGTGGTCGAAGTAATCTGTAGTCTTGAAATTAAATTTGGGGTGTGAAACAAACTGGGCTTATAGGGCCATTGGCCAATCCCCGGAAAATCCATTTAATCGGCTTATACACGGAGTCAATTTTAGAGCTCCATTGTTTATTTTATGCAACTGTGATCTTTTAATATGATTTGCGTTGTGAAACAAACACAAACCTAAATGTCGAATAGATAGTCCCTATAAAAATCCTAAACATACGTTAACGCTGCTAATCCACAGATATAGTCCTAGAGCTCCACAGTGTTCCTTTAACTAACTTGGAACAGTGACATGATATTGAGGTCGTGAAATTTTTTTTTTTTCAAACCCCATTTTTCACTACTCTAAGCAATAATATCGACATTTTTGGGTTCAGTTTTGTTAGGTCCTTTCAAACAAATTTACTGGATGTGTCCTTAAGTTTTCTCAATGACATCCTCAATACGTGTCCGGAAGCTAGAAGACGCTTTCCGAACGTAGTCCTCTTACATCGACTGTCATGTGCGCGTTATGACAGACTTCAGGATCTTCACACTAGGATGAGATGTTTTGCAGGGTTGTGTTTCAACATTCGCCCAAATCGAAAAATCCAACGGGTTATGGTCCAGACCACTAGGGGACCACAAATATTTCGGCCAAAATTTCATGTTTTCCGTCATCCATCGTTTAGTCCAATTCTACGTGTGACATGACGCTCCACCCTGATGTAAAACAAGGTTATGATCCTCAGTGAAGTTGGCCATCACCCAGAGAAGCTCGAATGTATGGTTCGGAACTTAAACTTTACTTTCTCCGGAACATCCTCAAGTTTTATCGGTGAAATTAACCTTTCTGTGCGGTTGTCGGAGCAGCTGCAAGTCAGTTTTCTTTGATGATTCTTCGCATGAATTTTTCAGAAAGGCAATTTTCCTGATAGAACGTACTGGGTTGCCAGCAACCTTTGTACAGACCGATTTGATCATAGTTGATGTACGTGCAAACCGTGGACCTCCTCTTCCCAGCTTCCGAGGTTTTGAACTGTAGAAACTTTTTGATGCGATTAACTTTGGCCAAATTATATCCTACCACCTTGGCAATCTCCTTTGGCGTCTTCTGCTATAGAAACAAAGCCGTAATCACTTCTTTGGCACACATTTCCACAAATTTGCAATAACATAATTCTGGTGTTCTGATGTAGCTTGCGAAATTGAACATGAACAAATACACTGCCAACAGAACTAGGTCATAATTACGCAAATTAACCCAATACTTAAGTTTAAATATTATCGCATTTTTCTCTGCCGTAGCCGTAAATGACATTTATGTAGAAAAATCCCGAGAACCGAACGGTGACACCAGATCCTGAGCAGAGTTCGGAAAGTGCTGTCATTTTCTGATAGAATAATCAAATATTCTCACAGTAATCATGTTCATTTCAACCATATTGCATCAAAGTATACTGAGATTAAGATATCTGAAGAATAAATTGCAGGAAATGTCACCATACATCGTGATACACTTACTCTTTTTTCATCATATGGGGAAGTAAAAGCAAAATGGACGATTACTGAAGCCTGAAGAAGATGGTGTCTACTGCATCAGATTTTTCTATCATTTTGACGATTGGGAATATTTTAAGAACTGCACGACATCAGGTTTTTACATGGTTTAATTGAATCCACTTGAATCTTCAAACACTTTTAAAGGTTCACAACAACAATCGGTGCTGGTAATCTACACTACAGTAAGAAAATGTATAGTACTGTTATAGAAAGTCCCATATGTCATAAATTGGAATTTTTTTAATTGAGAACGTATGATTTCAACTGGTACGTTTACCCTAAAAGTTTTTGGTTGCAATCTAATATTTCTTTTTCTTCTTTTAGCATTTCAAGCTAATTATTTACACAATTCGCTTAATGCTTGCTCTCAACTTAGTGTTCTAAATGCACTACCACAGTTATTAATTGAGAGTTTTCGATGCCAGGTAACCATTTTTGCATTAGTATAATTGTGTGGCAAGTTCAATCATACCCTATGTCCAGGGAGTCGAGAAATTTTCGTTAACGAAAAATTTCTAGACCAAAACGGGAATCAAGCCCAGCCACCTCCAGCATGGTGTAGCTTTGTAGCTGCGCCTTTACCGACTGAGCTAATGGAGGACCCTGCAATCGGATACATTAGGCATTAATCAACAAAAATGCTTCAGGTGAGGATTTAGCAAAGTACACAGCAGAAAGTAAAAATAAATTTCGCATCAAAGTAGAGGCACATCAACCATGAAGAATACCAGGTTTAATTTCACCCGCATTGTTCTTCGGATCATAAACTTGAATAATTAAAAAATCTGTACAGATCAGCCTACTGCATGCCAGCAAACAAAGAAGGGTCTTGTTTATTTACTGGAAAAAAAAAATGCATCCACCTCGCCCATGATTTACCCTTACCGGTCGGGCCAGCAAAAACAATGGAACATTATAAATTTCCTAAATATCCTGTTGTCTTTTCCATTGTTGATACCAGCAACCCCCCATAAATGTTGCCTCTCCCTTAGGTTTTTCCAAAGGAACGTTGATAACATGTAGATCGGCATATGCATGTAGAGTTTTCTGTTTTTATTTCTTTCACTCGGAATTGAAATAGTAGGGTGCTCCTGAGAACAGCTGGAATTTCTTACAGGCCTACCTCCAGATGGATAAATAACGCCTAACGTGACCAACAGTGAAGAAATCCAAATCCAAAGGTATACTCTGGAAGGCATAAATCATTTTCCTAGAATCACGATTTAGTTCTCGACATAGGAATTTGTAATCTATTTATTTGCAAGAAATCGGTGGCTGACTAGTTGCTTTACTACGCTTTAACTCGAATTGCTTGGTTTGGCATGGCCAATTATGGCCAGAGGAACAATCAAGGGCTGCATTCGGAAATTTTAGTTGCAAGAAAATCTTCAAAACGGGTATGTGATATTAAAATCGAGAATTGTCTATCGATTTGACTTCCGCTAAATAGCTCAGTCAGAATCGCTTTAAATACTACATCATCTATTTTTGTAAAACTTTACACATTCTAATATTATGGTACTGTGAATGAAAAAGAGAGAAGGCTGGAATAAATATATCATTTTTTTTTTCAAAATGAAGCTCCCTAGGGGACACTCGTTTAATTTACGCGGGGGAAGAAGGTTGTTGCTTATGTTCTGCTCTGTGTTGCATGGGAAACATATATGGATGTAGGTTCTCGGTGATCGTTGTTTGTGTATTGCGCAAAATGGCATAAGGAAGTAAAGCAGAGTAACACTTACCGGCTGCGGAAAATATATCCATGAAGCATAAATGTTAAAAATGTTAAAGATTGTAAAAAAATAACTAATTATTTATCTGAATTCTAGTTGGTAACGTGTTTTTGCATGTTTTTATCTATTTGTTTCTGGGAACTGGTGTGTTTTATGATTATATTTTTACAAAACATTCACACTATTTCATTCCATCAAAAAGAGAACAAAAGAACATGGAAACACTCTATCTGTAAACAAGAGCATAAAGGAAAAAATAAGAAAGAAATTACATTGGAACAAAGGATGTAAAAAAAATAGAATATGTCCTCGCTTGGCAATGCTTCTACTGACCACATGCCCACTTATTTGATTCAGCTAGTAGTATACTACACAGGAAAGCAGTCATTTTTCTTCCAAGCCCTTACGGATGGAAAAACCTACATACCGGACAGATGCAATGCTTAAAACATTGGTTTTCGTTAGAGGTTAAATAGTTTCATAATGGGTTTCGAAATAATTGACAAAACAAGAGGTTAAAAAAACAGGCGAAAATTGAAAACCTGAAATTTTGAACGCATATATTTGGAAACTGTTCCATTGAAATTTGTTTAAAAATGAGTTTATCCTTACGATTGCCGTACTAGAATAATGTAGTTTTTTTTTTCATTTTATAACTGTCTGATACGTGAAGATGTTTTTCTCTTTGTGTATTCTTCTTCTTATTTGTTACTTATTTGAGTAGCTTTAAGCCTTAGGCTGGTTGGCTACCGGAGGAAGGTACCCTATATATGGCACTCATCTATCGTACATATGGCTCCCATGAACACATGATTCGGGATCAACGAATTCACTTCCCTTCCGCATAAAGATGTGACCGGAGATTTTTTTCGTCTGTCCTCGACTGGAATTAAACCCAGAATCACTTGGGTTCCAAGTAGCAGTCACGGTTACCACTTTACCCGTCCCTCATATTGAATGTGGATTTATTATCAGAATGTGCGAGGGTTCAGGACCAAAATAGACTCGTTCAATTTAATTGTTATGACAATTTAATTGTTATGACGGAAACTTGGCTAAACGACAAGATGCATTCATCAAAACTTTTCAGTTCTTTATGTACTGTTTTCCGATCTGATTGATCCCCCTTGAACAGTCATAAATCGAGTGGCTGTGGTGTCTTATTGTTGTTTCTACTAGGCAAACCAGCTTCCTTAGCGTGTCGCCCATTTCCCACCTTTTGGAGCAGCTTCGGACTGTCGCGAATCTTCCCCAAAACACACTCAGTGTCGGCCCAGCCTACCTACCACCTGATCGAAAAAACGACCACACAATCATCCGTGAGCATGTGGATTCGTTAGCCACGATCCCGTCTCGAATGAGCCAAAAAACTCCCGCGCTGGTATTTGGCGACTATTTACAACCAATCCGGATTATAGTGGTGCTTTCCCAACAACGATATACCAGTTATCAATCCATATGTCGGCGGTTTGTTGTACTCTTTTGGATGGAATTAATTTCAATGCATTCACTCAAGTCAATTCCTTTCCGAACCGAAGCGGACATTTGCTAGACCTTATCCTGACGAATAATTCTGCATTATCAGACACACTCAAGTCCCTGCCAATAGAACCACTGATTGATCTAGATGCCGGCCATCCTGCACTCGACGTGTATTTCCGTCTAATTTCTCCGATTACTCATACGCCACCATCTGAGTCCTACATACTTGCTGGACTTTCGGCGGGCTGATTATGGTGCATTGAACAACGTGCTGGCGGAAATTGGTTGGAAAATCATCGAATCGAATAATTTGACACCACTGACGGTACTGTTGACTTCAATACTGCGCTCAAAGATGCGTTTTTTCATATTTTCTCAGTACAAAGACCTCCGCGAAAATCACCCTGGTCAAATCCACGCCTACGCACATTAAAGCGACAACGCTCTGCCGCCATCCTTAAGTACTGCTCTTGTCCAACATTTCAGAAAAATTCCACAATTCTCGAAAGCTTCCGAAAATTGAGGTATCGCACTGAGTGTTTTATATATAATATCAACCCAAAGTATTGAGTGAGGGGAGTGAAATATCGAATTTTCCGATCCTCTTCTTAGCATCTTACTTTGAGATTCCTGATGGTTACCCACCGTTAGCCTGTCGATCTACCAAATTTGGAAGACGTTTGCATTGAGTTATCTTAAATTATAATTTTCCTCCCACTATATCCCAAACCATTGCGATTGGTTGAGCGGATTGGAGATAATGACATCATTGGGCATATGGCCAAGTCTTAGAAGTTGCCAGAAGGCCTGAAATGCTTCTAGAGATTCTGATCCGACCAAATTCTTCAATCGTAATATTAGGTGGATTAGAATAGATTGCTCTTTAGAACGTTTGATGCAGATATTTAGTTCCAGTAGTAGAATAGTTTATAGATTGAAGTAACACAAATTGAAAGTGTTTTCCCAATAAAAAACTGGAGCCACATTTGGAGGTGGACCCAACAGCGTACTTACTGTTGGTTAACATGGAGTTAAATTGGTTTTTAAGCGTTGTTTTAAATTTACATCACACTTTGTGAAAGCACCCAATAGCATTCGTACTCTTGGTTTAAATCAGTGCTTATATTTTTCTACCTCTATTATGCTTCTCCGTAAAATTTTATAAATGGAAAATAATACCCACAAACAGCATCATTCACTATTATCTAGTCTCCCAAGATGAAACCTACCTAAAAACGTCTCACTAACAATTTCGTTTCCTGAGATTCTTTCGGGAGTGCAGTATTATATACGGCCGTTAGGAGCAACGCATATCAAACTAAAATTATTTACCTTCCCCAATTGATCTATAAATGAGGACACATGGAGTTGAACATTGAGAATGCTCCCAAGTGAAGTTCTGTTGGCTCTCTGTGTAACTTCAGCTGATTTCATCGATGAGTAGCAAACCACAGGTGGTTAATATGCTCATTAGCCTGGGGCAAAATTTAAATTCCAGTTCCCCTTTGATTTTTGGGAGCCTTTGGGGACCTAAAATAACTTTGCAAAATTTCAGCTCGATTGATGAAACTATATTTTAGCGCTCGCGGTTATAATTTTCCATAGGATTTTCCATGGGAAGACTTACTTTTTCAAAGAAAAATCTGGTTAGGTGACCCGTTGTCTTTTAAGAATAAGTCAGTCCAATCAATCGCTTTTCACACATTGAGGATGTATCTTAGTCCCAAGCATTATCTGTTGGTTCTTTGTGTAATGAGATCGTAACTGAATAGCAAGCTCGGGCGTTCAATTATGCTCATGCCCTACATTAGGCAGAGACTGACTGGTCAATGCTTATCTTAAGCAGCCAAACGAATTGCCAAAAAGGTTAGCCAAACGAATATTCTTAGACAATCAGATACACCTCAATCAAAGAAAGAGAGGTTATCATTGATTCAATAACTGGATAGCTTCGCCTGCAATTCAGTGTGCCATCGAGCGGTGGAGCGACCACTTTTAAATAACACTTAAAAAATACTTGTAAATTAAAATTTATATTTTTTACATTAAAATCTTTAAAAATAACCTTGTGCCTGATGCTTTTCAGATATACTGCAACTTTTAAAACAAACTTGATGATTTATCGATACAAACCATAGAAATCTGTACAGTTATCTAACAGACTGGTGCTAATTTTTTCGTTTGTTCATCTTCAATCACATCACGAAGTTATCATGAAGTTGACATGAATCTAATAAACTTTTCGTTTCGATCCCCCAGGGAAATTAAATAATTTTTTTTGCTGCACTGCTTATGGCCTCAAAAAAATTGAAGTAGCATCCAATTCGTGAGAAATCAACGTTTAAACTCATTGTTTACAATTGGCTTCCAGGCCTTCGAGAATAGTATTTAATTGAGAAATTGAGAAGTTTTTCTTCACGAAAACTTCCTAGACCATACTGGGAATCAAAGCCTAGTTCTTTCAGCATGCAAGGCGTCTGCATGTCATCCAAACAAACGTTGACCGCATGCCTCTACACAAACAAACAGATTGGACTTAGCATTCTTACGAGGATCAATACCTTAACCTACTGCCTGTATTTTCAGTGTTTATCGTATCTATCCTCGGTAAGCCTCGTACTGAAAAAATCTTCTTACTGAAAATTGTTGCTATAACTACTATTTTAAATTTTGATGTTCAAGACATATCGAAGCAACCATTAAATCAGAATATTTCTGTATATTAAAATGTCAAATCCCCCAGCCATGAAATAGAAGACATATTAAGGCAAAATTAATCCAAGGTTGTGTTCCATTTCGTGTGTTTTCTTTTAAACTTGAAATTTCAAAATATTTTATTAGGTTCTAAAATCCTGCTGTTTTTGATCACTCGTTTTTCGTGAAATTGTGTGCCTAATGTTTGTCAAAACTCGTCTCCTGTGTGTCAAAAATTGGACTACTGGAGAAAATTTTATCAACTATTAAGTTTAAGAAATATTCCAAAAGAAACTAAGGCTGTTTTATTTTCAAATTGAATGATTCTGCCTGTACATCGTTTTCTGAGATACTTGGGAAGGTGATGGCAGTGGATTAGAATGTTAAAAGGATTAATTACTGCATGTTCAGATAGAAAAACAAGTAGTCTAATTAATATGCTGAGTCATCACCATCGAAAATTAGTCATTAGTCTGAACGGCATTCGTTTTGACCTGACCTGGAGAAAAGTTAATATTAACACATCTCTGAAAGTGCTCCTATGATTCATAGCGAAAGAGACCCTGTAATCGATTATGCAAATGGGAGAGATTTTTTCCTTCGTGACTGAATAAATGTAGCAGGAAATGGAGAGTTATTGGATTGTGTTATTATACATTAGGAGTCTATAATGGTACACTATTTCGGTACATGGTTAGTCGAAGCGACACGGGTTGTGGAAGTTAATTACAAAAATTGAATAAAGCTGTACACGAAAAAAATAAAGTTAGTTTTAATGTCTTTAGTTAGTACGGTGGTAGAATTCACACGCCAAAAGCTAACTTACGAAGCTCGTTTCCATCACACCAATTTCATTGATCTTGGTTTCAACGGTCGGTTGGCGCTGGGCGCGGGATCTAACGGAAGTCACTTGACCACTGGAAGTGCCATCTCCAAAACCCTCCTCCATTAGGACACTAGTAGGTCTCGACGAGGATGGGCTTGCGGTAGAAGCGGAAGCCGAAGTTCGAATCCCCTCTCGGGTAGGAGCAGCGGTTGAAGTGGCAGCGGCAGAGCTAATAGTAGTAGCAGTAACAGCTGAAGGCGAAGTGATGGCAGATGCAGCCTTGACAGTAGAAGTTGTAGCTGGATTGGTTGCTGCTGCTGCAGTAGCGGACTTCTCGGCAGCAATTGCCGTGTGGAATTCGTTTTCAATGGTTTCCTGCTCGTTTAAATAATGGTTGGACTTTAAAATGTGGCTTTATTGAATTGAGAAGCGGGAGATGGCTTCTAATGAAGTTTGGCAGGTGGTGGAGATGTGTGTGTGTGTATGAAATATTTTTGAAACATGGTAACAGAAGTCAAAGCATTGAGGGAATGTAAGATGTTTGAAACGTTTGGAATGATGTACAAACATAAACAATGAACCATCGGAACGACAATTTAGTCGGGTTAGTGAAGTTTTGTTAGACGGATTAGGTTTCAATTTGATTTGAATCTTTACAGCATACAACATTAAAAAAAAGTTTATTCAGAAATTCTAGTTAACGTTCTCTATTCAGCCTAACACAATATACTGCTGGATAGGCAAATGCTTTGTTTGCTAATTTACTTAGTAAACAAATTTTCAACCTTAGGTAATTGAACAGGAATAGGAGCAGAACGATTGAAATTTCTGTTATATATTTCTAATGATTATAAAAAGTACAGTTCGAGTACAATACAAAATGAATATAAAAAATACAATAATTCTTTCAAAAATATTGCAAAAAGTGAACGTATTCTTGTTATTGGATCTGATTAAATATCTTGAAATTAAATATTTGATATTTATCATTCTAGCAGTCGGATTATAAATTACGGGAAGTTTATCTCAATGTGGTGATATATAATACTTGGCACTATCTAGTATGATTATATCTTAAATTTTAAATTTGATTCAATCAATAAATATAAGTAGGCTATGTACAGAAAAAAATGACAGCCCTATCAGTTTGTTTACGGCAGCCATCGCGAAAGCAGTGAAGCAACCACGTTCGGTGGTTTATTATTAAAGCCGGCTCCACCCCGGAGCAAAGAAGTCCGTCAGCGTGCCACACTGTCTGTCGGCCGGATAAAAGACAAGCGGCCATATACAATATCTAGGGTGCTACTGGAAAAAGACGGGTTTGAGTGCCCGGAAGATGCAGCAAGCGCTGAAGTGGAAGACGAAAGGCAAGGTGGCGAATTCCTTCTACGTCTTGGTCCGGGAGATCGGTGCGACCGGCCAGATGGTAAAAAAGTATTTGACCAACATGGACATCGTCACGAGGAAGTGGAAGTCGAGGAGACTGTGTTGGAAGCGCAAACTTCCACCCAAAAGCAGCGGCTGAAAGTGCTTCTCAATGATGTCTTCCTTATGAAGCGCAACGTGGTTGTGATCATGAACGACGAGGACATACCCACCGCTCGATGGCATTAGCTGGCAGGGTACCGGCTATTTCACGTCCCCCGGAAGTAGGTAAGACGTGAAGTACATCTCCCACACGAAGTTCCCGAAGAAGGTCCTATTGTGGCTGACAATCATTAAGAAGGGGATGTCAAATGGCCGCTCTTCTCTTTCTTCAGGACTCGCGGTCAACGGGGAGGTGCAGAGCACGAAGTGCTTACCGGAAATTTCGGCCTTCATTAGGAAACACCGCTCGATGGATGAAACACCACCCGAAGCCGTCGCTGGAGGACATGGAGCATTTGAAGATCCCAGTCGTCCCCAAGAAGGCAGAGGATCTATTCGAACCTGAAGATCTATTCGAACAATTTTGTAATAAAAAAACGAAAGGGATCTGGGCAATAAGGTGCCAAGACCGTTGAAGATATGACAACATCTTTCTTTTCGACGGCTATGGTCAAAGTTCCAGTCAACTGCTGTAAGGGAGTGGAGTCATTTTTGTAAAATTGTGAGTTAATATAGGAAGCAATGAAAATTGGTTTTATGTACCTTTTATCGTTTTTTCCCCCCATTCATCCGAAAATTGTCTCTTTGTTTTTAAGGCAAGCGTTAGATATAAAACGCACAAAAAGTGTTTATTCGAGCGAAGCTAAAAATATGTTGGTCATGCAATTGCGATTAATGCATACTTTGAAACGTTTTAGTTATATTCATTTAGACGTTTTTCGTCAGTTGAATTATGTTAATAGTAGTAGGGTGCTCCCTTAGCTCAGTCGGTAAAGGCGCAGCTACAAAAGCAACACCATGCTGGTGGTGGCTGGGTTCGATTCCCGGTCTGGTCTACGAATTTTTCGTAATGGAAAATTGCTCGACTCCTTGGGCACCCACCCAAATCCCCCCCCACCCCCCTTCTCCCAACAAACAAAATCACTTCACTCTCAATCAGGGGGGTCCGCCCCATCCCCCCTCTCTACCCTCCCCTTTTCTCCCCCGCAATCCTCGCTCTCGCCTCAGTATGATTGTACTTGCCACACAATCATACTAAGGCAAAAAATGGTACTTGGCATCGAAAGTTCTCAATTACAATAACTGTGGAAGTGTATTTACAACACTAAGTTGAGAGCAAGAAATAACCTAATTGTGAAAGCAAAAAGCTTGAAATGTTGAAGAATAATCATTTAATAAATAAAAATAAAAAATAGCTTCAGCTAATCTACTCCTGAACTGGTTCCTTTAAATGTTCAAATACGGCGAATTGTATGACACAGTGTGCTCGAATAAGCGTATTAAGCATGATCTGAATTAAACCCTAACAATAAAATTACTCACAATTGGATTGGAGATAAGAAAAGCACTGGAAACAAGTCTCCCAAGGTTGATACCAAATTATGGAGCGTAGGAATCAATATCAGTTTATAATAATATGATGGCCCACCAATCGGAGGGCGGCCCAACTTGTCTTATTTCTATTTGCAGGATATCCTAAGAAAAGGGGGCATGCCGCCGCTTAGAAAAAAAACGTACTCTAGTGAAACTATTACCTACCCATGCAGAAAAAGCGATCACCATTATTTACAAGTTAACGATGATTAGGTCATGCCGGACTATTCGAGGCGCGGTGCAACTGGTGTTCGATTTTCTGTTGCATGTTGGAGCGGACTCATGCTTTTGGCGGATGGTGCTACTTACATACTATTAGCGTATCGTTAACCAAAACGAACCCTGCTGCTAACCTTTTCCCAATTATCCAACATCCCAGTGATTTCTCGTGAAAGCGCAGAGGATTTCTCGGCTTCCTTCAAAGCGAGTATCACGTTCCTTCCCATTCCCTACTTGACCAGCATACGAGCACGGCCGGCACAGGTACTGCTTCATAATGAGTCACCGAGTTTTTACACATTGAGGATGTATGTTAGTCCCAAACATGTCCATCTTAGCTTTTTTGAAATACCTGTAGTAACTCACGTAGCTCAACAAAGTAAGCTTTGTTTTCTCCCTGTTTCTGCACAGTATCTGTCAAACAAACCGCACGCTAGTACATGAGCTCTCATAAGTGCACATTTGGACTCACGAAATTTTCAATGTTTTTAATTTTCTCTATTTAAAGGGTGTTCCGATCAAAATTTGGTCGACTTAAACTTGACGCATTTCCTTTCATCGTGCATTAGAAAATTTTGCACACCCTTCATTTTGAAGATGTGTGCGTAAAGCATTATGCCTCTATTTTGATTTTGAGATTACCACTTCAGTTATCAAAATGTCGTCGAAGGAAGAGAAGCAACGCATCAAAATTTTGCTCGACCATGGCGAAAATCCGAACTTCTCTCACGCCAAGTTGGCGAAATTGTTGAATGTGGCTAAATCAACTGTTACCAACGAACTAAAAGTGTTCGGTGAACGTTTGTCGACAGGAAACAGGGGGAAATCGAAAGCCGGAGGCCACAGCGACGACAAAAAGAGTTGCCCGCTGTTTCGAGCGGAACCCCAACCTCTCCGTCCGAGATGTCGCAAAGAAGCTGGGAGTGGCGCCTTCAACCGTGGATAGAGCTAAACAACGAACTGGACTGTCGACTTACAAGAAAGTGGTGACTCCAAATCGCGACGATGAGGTGGCAGATATTTTCAGGCACAGTAAACTGTCAAAGTTCGTGAAGAAATATCTGGTGTGGTAGGCCATCTGTACCTGTGGCTTGAAGAGCAACGTTTACATTGCGACCGGAACCGTCAACCAGGAAATTTATCTGAGAGAGTGCCTACAAAAACGTCTACTGCCTTTCCTGAAGCAATTGTTCCGTTCTATTTTGGCCGGATTTGGCATCTTGCCATTACGGAAAAAAGGCCATGGAGTGGTATGCTGCCAACAACGTTCAAGTGATGGCCAAGGACAAGAACCCTCTCAACACGCCAGAGCTCCGTTCAATCGAACAATATTGGGCCATCGTCAAGAGGAAGCTTAAGAAAACTCAAAAAACGGTTGTGAGCGAGAAACAGTTCAAGGCAAACTGGCGTTCTGCGGCGAATAAAGTGGACAAGGAGACTGTACAAAATCTTATGGCAGGTTTTAAACGAAAGACCCGGCAATTCGCATTCGGTAAATAGGAAGCTTAGCTGAATATTTTTCTTGTATTTTGTATTAACTGAACTTGAAAAAACAAGAGAATTTGACATGTTAATAAAAACTTTGATTGACTCACACACATTACTGTTTGACCAAATTTTGGGCGGGGGGGGGGGGGAAACACCCGTTATGACTGATTTGGAGAAACAACCTTTATTCGCTCAAACTACATATCTGATATGCTCGTAGAATTAAACAGTATTTTTCGTGAAGAGACTGACCCATGGCTCCAATTTAAACTTTGAATAAACTTATCAGTTTCGACTTGCCCCGCTATTTGCTATTGCAGCATCATTCCGCCAGACTTCAATCTACTGAGATTCCGTGAATAAATTACCGAGATTCGGCTAATACAATAAAATTTGGACTGAAACTCAGCTGACAAACAAACATTAAACAGGGATATCAGCACAAGTTGATCGGCTTTTGGACATTTTGCCGAGGTAAATTGAGTGTAAACCTGATCATAGGACTTCAGAAAATCCGTCCGTATCACGTATCCTATATCAAATATTACTTGAACCCTCGAAGTCATGGAATCGCCGTTGTTCCATATATTATTGCCATTAGCAGAATGTCCAAATTGGTAGTCAAAAATTTTGAAACCCTGTCAATCGATAAGACTCGATAAAGATCGATTAAATTTGAAGCTATATTGAGTTACTCGCGAGTAACTCGGTGCCTCAAAGCATCTCAGAGTAGAGCTGTTAAAGTTCTGTCCAGTTGGAATCCGGAATCACTTTGGCAATGTGTTGCAGCGGCACGGAAAGTGACCGCTGCAAAAATTCTTTTACAGCGGTTTGTTTACCTAGGCGCTCACTTTTTGTAGTATAAATTTCCTGGTGTTTCGTGCAGTGAGTCAAAAGTTATTCCAGATGGAAGAGGAGAGGAGAGAAAAAAATCTGCACACCCACGTTGATAATCCAACGTGGTCCGCAATAAAAATCGCAAAAACGTTGAAAATCGCCAAATCAACCGTGTATGATGAGCTCAAACGTGTCAGGGAGCGAAAGAGTGAGGATCGAGTGCCTCAAGGTAAGCCACGTAGTGGAACATATGACCGCAAGCTGAACCAGGAGGTGTTGAGAACCGTGAGAGCAAACCCTGGACTATCCGATAATGAAATCGCACTTTTTAAAAAATACGCTGCTGCTCGCAGTACCGTTCGAAGAATTCGTTTGCGAGCAGAATATCGTTCTTATCGAGCCAGCAAGCAACCAAACAGAACATTGAAGCAAAGTTACGTCACCAAAACTCGAGCTCGGAAATTGTACCAGCAGGTTTTGACGAAGTACCAAGGATGCCTGCTCATCGACGATGAAACCTACGTCAAAAATGGATTTCGGATAGCTTCCTGGCCAAAAATTCTACATGGTGACGGCACGAGGAGATGTTCCTGCGAAGTTTAAGTTTGCTTTTATGAACAAGTTTGCCAAACAAAACTGATGATTTGGCAAGGGATATGCAGCTGCGGAGCAATGAACAAAGTGTTCGTGACGAATAAGACGATGGGCTCGAAGCTGTACAAGCGAAAATGCCTCAAAAACCGCGTACTACCTTTCATTAAAGCCCATAAAGGTCCCGTGAAGTTTTGGCCAGATTTGACGAGTTGCCACTACAGCCGGGAAGTCATTCAGTGGTACTGCCACGATAATAACGTAGATTTCATCGATAAAAACATAAATCTACCCAACTGCCCGCAGTTCCGGCACATCGAGAGATTTTGGGCAGTAATGAAGCGGAAGCTTAAGAAAAGTTTGGACGCGACTCGGATGACCAAATGTGGAACAAATGTGCCAAGGAAGTTGACTCCGGAGATGTGCAGCGTTTGATGGGAGGAATAAAGAAGAAAGTTCGAAATTTCATTAGAAACGAAGAGAAATGATTTGTATTGATATTTTTCCCTTAAACTACAGTGAATTACCTTTGTTTGTATTAAACTTATTTGTACGTCAATCCGTTACCGAGATACAGATGATTTTATTATTCCGGATTCTAAATGGACATAGCTTGAAACTAATTTTATTAAATTGGGAAAGATATCGGAATTTTTGCTGTATCTTGGCTTCTTTGTTGTGAATCTTAGCACACGGGGGATTTGTGATACAACTTTGCGTTATTTTTCTAAAAATCGTAGAAGTAAATAATCATAGATCGATCCAATTTTACCTTATGGCGAAGTGCTGAGTGATTTCTATGTCATAGGTGTAGAATTTTGTATATTGTGTGACAACAGATTTTCTCTGTGGTCAGATATTTTTGAACACGAAATATTTCCTCGAATCGAACCGGGAACCGGGTCGAACTCGCGGCTCCCATTTCAGCAAAACCTGTACCAACAAGGCTATTTGTGGATGAATCTTGTGTAGGACTTATAAATTAAAACTGGGAATAACAAGCTACATAACTATTTTGGATATGTTTTGCTTCATGTACAGTATACACTTGTGGAACAATTGTCATAACTATTAAGCTGGGAACTAGATTTAAAATCATCTGCGATTCTTCCATAACACTGTGGATTTCATTGTCATCGTTTGTTTACTGAATGATTTCGTTCACTATTCTTAATTTGCGATCAAACGTCTTTACTTACTTTACCTAATTCATGGCAGTAAAGCAATCATATGTTTCATGTTAACTATATTCATGACTAACAAATCTGCTTAAATGAAACAAAACTAGTGAACCATGATCTTGATCAAACAAAAGGCAAAAAAAAAGAGAAACCAAACAAAATCAACTAACTAAATCAATCACTCTAAGTGCACTTCTACAGGTTATGCGTTAAATCAAAAGCGGTTCTAATCGGTTGTTTTCTTATTTGTTTTTGGTTCGTTCCTTCGATGTGTATGACTGTGTATGACTGTGTTTACTTTGATTCTCCTTAAATTAATTTGTATAACCAACCATCTGGCTGTGATTGGACGTCCCTTTTTCATTTAGTGAAGGAACTGGAAGGTGTGAACACAATTGAAAAATGAACTCTGCAGAGTCCTTTAGCAAGTGCAGCACTTTTGTGCACTATTTTTAACGAAGTGTGGAAAATTCAATTTGCATCCTAAATTAAAAGGGCGACGCTCACGTGCGCTCTAAAATGAGAAATGAAATTAGCACAGAGAAAGCACATTTACGCTAAACGAAACGATCTTGACGATTTGTTGTTGCTGATTCAAAACTATGAATGAACAATGAACATTTAAAAACATCGAAACACGTGGCCGTCCATTTCTACAATTGTCGATTGAATAAAATAGTGAGAGAAATCATCGGAGGTGAGATGAGATGGAAAGTGATGAGCGCTTCATCCAGATTGAAGTTTTGTATCATTGGCCGATTGAAAGACCATCACGATGTTTAATTTTACTTCTGAATGAATGGATTATATCGAAAGCCTACTTTGATGACCAGCGTTTGTAAAACATATTCGAATTGCCTATAAATTTTGTTGCGAGAATTTATAACAGTACTAGATTTCCTAAAATGGTGCAACACTCTACGCAGGTTATCACCAGTCATTCCTACTATTTAGGGAGGGGGATAGAATAAGCATTCTTGTTTACAGCAAAATTAGAGAAACAGCAAACAAATGTGTTTTAAGTGTGGAGCAACATGGCGTTTTGGGAGGGCGTTGATTGCTGAGTAGGTCAAAAAGACTTTACCGAGAATATTCTTGACGTCTTTGGGAGATTTTGTATTTTTGGCATGGTTTTTTTTATTAGCATCGCGGAAAAGGCCACAGCGATTGGTGAAGAAGAAGAAGAAAAATGCAAAAAAAGTAAAAGAAAGACCAATAGCATATCGGTTTTCAGCTCATTGGCACGTCAATAAGTTTAAAGAAATACAAATAAAACCAATATCAATTCCTGTTAGCGAGCAGTATCTAGCCTTGATACTTAAAGCTGAAGGTAAAAGCAGCTTTCAATAGTTTAGTAAATTAATGCTATTTTGGGTATAATTGTCTTGCACTGCATGCTGATAAAGTTTGGCACAGTTTAGAGTTAGTAATTTTGTTCTAAAATTGTTTTGAAAGGTAAGTAGTGTAGTAGTTTTTATTGATGATGGAATGTTAAATGTATCTCCTCTGGTTGCAAGAGAGTAAATGGGAGAGTGTTACGAAAGAGTTCATTGTAATTCAACTTCAATCTCAAATTGGTGTTGGATTGTTTCTGTGGGGAAAAAGGGGTTTTCGGTTGATGATGTATAGATAAGAGGTAGCTTACCAGGGGACTTGCGAGTATTATTCCGATCCTGTTTAGGACAGCTGGAAGACGCTGGAAAACGATATTACACATATTGGTTCGTACTTAAATACAATTTACAAGTTAGAAATAATTGGTTGGCTTTTGTTGTTGGAGATAAGTTTTAAGTTGATTTTTTAGCGATAGAGTTTTCTTATAAATAAATGTCGTTTGGGATCAACAGAAAAAGTAATGACAGAACTACATACAATTAAAATGATTATCTAATGAACATAACTATAGAAATAAGACTGAGATGTTACAGCTGAAATATGAAACTTATGCTATAAACATGAAAGCTTATTATGACTGCAAAAAAGTTTGAATAGAATCTTTGAAATGTTGCTCTTACATAACCGAGTTGAAACAAAATCAATTGAAAAAATGAACTTTCAGTCATAAGGAGATATAAAAATAGCAATTTAACAAAAAGAAAGTTCCTGGCTTCGCATGAAGAGCGAATACCTTATAATGGAAAAGAACTATGAAATGAAATTTTGAAACGAGAAACTGCAAGGAACCAATTTGAATAAAATACTAATCAACATAATGTACATCGCTGTCTGGAAATGGTGTCATTAGTTTTGCACGCTCTATTTTTTTTCATAAGGAATGGGTGAGCACGTTGGGGAAGAAGGAAGACGTGGACTTTGTCGCGCCCCTCAAGGGGTTTGTGAACCCAAAAAACACGGGTTGGTGGACTCGTTTTTGAATTTAGCGGGGGGTTTATTTATCGATGTATTTTTACTAAAAGGTTTTGTGTACCAGAATAGTGGATTTCAGATGGCACGAAGGAAAAAAATTTCGCTACAGTATGTCGACGATTGAAATGAAGTTTTTCCATAATGTGTGAAAGAAGACGAATGGGGCTATATCAGTAGATGATGAATTGGGTGGAGGAGGATTTTACGATTATGTGTTTTCTTTATGATTTCCAAAAAGGTAGGACTAAAAGGAATTCAGACACAGTCGAGAATAGAGAGAAATAATGAACTATCTAAGCTATAATAATTTGCTGAAATCGTCTTCAATGGCAATACTTAGGATATTTCCAAAACTCTCAATTATTTCTAGATCATGAGCAAAAGCACATATATAACTGGTACTTGATTATTTCAAAAAGAAGTAATATGTTAATAGGGTTATGATAAGTTATAACTTTATATCATTTACCTTTCAATAGCGCCTCATGTGAACGATTTTATGATGAGAAGGGTCTCAATAATACTATTTAGTGTATACATTTTTCATGCAATAATTTTCCCAACATTGCACAAGTAGAAATACAAAATGTACACAATATAGAATGAATTGAAATGTTTGCTCTAGCAATTAACCATAGCCTTCTCTTTTCGGTACTTCGAGCGACGATTATATATAGACGTGGAAGGGAATGCCACCATTCACTTTCACGTTAAGGAAATATTATTGAGGGAGTGTGCATTTAATTATCAAAAATGTAGAAGTGACACTATGTGCAAACTACAGGGAGAAACAATTGAAGCTAATTAAATATTGAAATAATGATAAATGTATTTTTCTGAACATTTCTAATGTTTATTTTATGGAGTGTGTATTGTTTAGCAACCGTGTAAAGTTAGAGGTCATAAGTGAGTTTATTTTTCTTATTGAACCTGTTTCCTGCAACCAAGTGCCAATATCTAGAACTAGATTTTAGAGGAAAATACCACAACTGTTCCAAAGTGAATTTTGATTCGGTGTGCAGGCTTAGTTTGTAGATTAATCGGTGCAAGAAGAGTGGGCATTAGAGATAGATATCATGTTGCTAACGGAAGGTTTCCGACACGTCGGCGACGGTCGGGTTGATGTGGACGAGTGCCAACGGCAGCAGCTGCGGGTTCAGCAGGACTTGGACATCTTAGGACATCGAGGAGAGCTGGTTTGCAAAGCAACAAGTAGTTTATCTCTGCCATATTTTGAAGACAATATCTAATATCCTGTTTTATTTTATTTTGTCTGTTTTGTTTTGTTTTTCGTTATGCTTGTCTATTTTCAGTCACATTGGAACGGTCTATTACATTTGGCGGATAGTGTAGGTATGTACTTTCAGCGTATCGTTAACCAAAACGAACCCTGCTGCTAACCTTTCCTAAATTATCCAGCATCCCAGTGATTTCTCGTGGAAGTGCAGAGGATTTCTCGGCTTCCCTTCAAAGCGAGTATCACGTCAACACGTTCCTTCCTATTCCCTACTTGACCAGCATTTGGGCACGGCCGGCGCCGGTATTGCTTTATAATGGGTCACCAGTTTTTACACATTGAAGATGTATGTTTGTCCCAAACATCATCTGTTGGTTCTTTGTGCAAATACTGCTGATCTGGCAATAACGGAATTGCATCCGTGGGCGGTCAATCATGCTCATGCTCATGCTCACATTTCTAATGTTTATTTTATGCTTCTGTTTTGTACTTAGTTGCTTCGACGCTCCTTTCAACGAAATTTCACTTGCTCTGGAAGTTAGTATTCTAGAAGCACTTCCACAGTTATTAATTGAGAGCTTTCTTAATTTGTATGTATGAATTTGCATATTGTGTGGCAATCCGTTGCTCAGGAAAGTCGAGAAAATTACCAACTCGTGGGATCCCTCGATTTGATTATGAATCGAACCCGCTAACTCAGGCTTTGGTAAGCAGTGGTAGTTGGCCTGGGGCCACATTTAGCTAAAGAGAGTTAATTTCTCCAGACACAGACATACAATCAGGGCAAACGATGTGCAAGGATCTGAATATTTCGTTGATCCAAAATATCATCACCAACGATTTGAAACACAAAGCGTGATTCCAAGTTTGAAAGTTCCCGCAGTGGCGCGCTGATTGTGATATTCTTATTTCTGATGAAAAAATGTTTATATTGCACGATACTCACAACACAACAGAATAATAGAGTATATGCAGCGAAGCTTGCAGATGTTTCCCAAAGATAGGTTGGCGGTGCAATGGTTCTAAAAAATGTGTCGACATATGTAATAGGAAGGTACATATTTTTGCAAAACAATGACCTATCATGAAATTTGAGGCCCACACACCACCAACAGTTTATGTGTACAGTATTCTAGCGAACGCGGCGAGGGATAGAAAACAGAAAGAGAAATATATCTCCTCATTTAAACCGACAGTTTTAAACAGTTTAGAAATGGGATAGGTGACTGTATTTGATAGCTATATTAAAAACGCACATGGATGCATGCTCAATAAAATTGAAAGCACAAAAGGACAAACCCAAGTAACACTAGAAACATCTTCTTTGACAAGACAACAGAAAGAAGCTTCTGCTGTAAAAAAGTCGTGAGGATGAAATACCAAATATGTCTCCTACCCGAAAAAGCTGGCAGGATGTTTTTCATCTTACTACTACGAACTATGTTTACTCACTTTTGAGCATCCATACTTTTGACTGATCAGAGTCAAAACGTACTTCATTTTGGATTGTTTGGAAATTGCGTGTATGCTAGATGTTTGTAAATATGCTGATAGGTTGCATTCAAGATGAATTTTAAACATGTTTTTAACATCCTCATGCAATAGTGAAATCATTCCGAATAGATTGTGAATCCACCACAGTGACGGCTGAAAATATGCTTATTTGAAATACTGGAACAAAATAAAACACTACCTAAATGTAAGATTGTGATGCCACTCACTGATTCAACTAGAAGCCAAATTGGGCATAGGGGTTTATTCAAATGTAGCATAAAGAAACAGTTTGGGAGAATGTTTAGTATTTTTTAGTAAATTGTTACGCTTAATTTGTGGGGGAGTCTTTTGAAGATGTAGCTACGCACAACATAATAGAAAAATTGTATTTGTATTTCTATCTATAATTACATTTCTCGGTTCAATTTCATAGAATAAAAAACGCAGAAAATAAAAAACGAAGATTTGAAAATCAAATGTGTTACTAATGTTTTTACCCGTACCGTAGACTTGTACTGTAGGACTGTAGACTTGGTAAATCGCCATGTTGGTTTTTGTGAATTCCGTAAAGAAATCTCTACTAAAATTCAATAATTTATTCGGGGTAAATTCTACGTGTTTTAATCTAATCGATGGCGCATGAAATTCGAGAAGGTAAAATGTAAAGTTGCACTGCTAACCTTTAGCCGCATATAGATTTTTGATAGGACTTCCATGCAGGAAGCAGTTTTTATTTCTCATTTGAAAAAAGTAATAAACAATCATCTTTAACGCCCAAAATACTATTAGCGATGATATCGCCTCGCTATTAAAAAATCTTGTTTATATTTTTTTACTTTGTTCATGCCGTGCTTGTTTCGACAAAAAATGTAGCATTGGTGTTATAAGCATGTTGCTGTTATAATTCATTGAACATAATATTTGTCTGGCGGATGTCCTACAAAACATCTGGTATGACCTAATAGATGTTAAAAAATGCTACATTTATTGCGCTTTTTCGGTTATATGCGTGTATAAAATTTTGCTATTGATGTTAGAAAAAATTCATAAGTTTGGTCTAAAACGTGTATTGCCAATATGAATATGACAAGTGGTGTTACTTGGGATATATATATATATATATATATATATATATATATATATATATATATATATATATATATATATATATATATATATATATATATATATATATATATATATATATATATATATATATATATATATATATATATATATATATATATATATATATTACAATTTCCTTTAAAAAAAAACAAATCTTCTATTCAAGAAAATAAAAATTTCCATTACAAAAGTAATAGCAATAAATTTTAAATTTATAAATAATTCAATAAATTGAAAAAAAAAATTCCTTAACAAAAATCACAAAAACCAATAACAAAACGTAAAATCATCATGAAAAATGAAGAAATTTATATTATTTCTAGATGTATGAAAATTTCCGAAAAAAGCATAAAGAGCAATAAAAATCCTAAGAGCAGTGAAATTATTTAAGAGACAAATTATTTCTAAACAATAAAAAAATATAAAATTTGACAGTTAAAAAAAACACAAATTTGAAGAAAAATTATAACAAAAAAAAAAAAAATTTGAACATCCTCTCTTTGCCTACCCAGCACGTGAGTTGTATGGCAAAAGAATGTTGTATACAACCAATTAATTTATTTCAATTCTCCGTTTTAGGATTTATTTGTCCATTTGGACAGCTACGTTAGTTAGTTGATTCAACCAACTTGTATGACCAACAAATTCTAGTTGGGTCTATGCTGTAATGTTGTTTAAAATGGTGTTGTTCCATTGGGCCGATTTGCTATCAGGCCGAATACCACTAAGCCGAATTCCATTAGGCCGAATGACATTAAGTCGATTGTCATCACGCCGAGGGCCATTCAAATATTTTGGGTCATTCATCAAATTCAAATGGGCCAAATATAGAAAGTAGTAATCGGTCCTATCCCCTTAACGATAAGTTTAAGATAGTTGCTGTATATAAATATGAAAACTTGGCTCTGTAAAGTGAAATCGATTGAGCCTGTACAAATAAATGAACTAAAAAAAAAAATATAGAAAGTAAAAAAATAAACTTAATTTTTCATGAATTTTTCGTTAACATGAAAAAAAAATCTAATTTAAAACAAATCGAAGCATGGGAATATAATTTGATGATAATAAGACTTCCGTGGAAGATTTTTCATCCACTCAATCATGAATAGTTTAGAGTGGTACGACCCAATAGAAATAAATATTATGCCATTTCCTCCAACTCCCTTATTCTCTTCCCGCTTGCTCGCACTCCACTCTCTTCTTCTCCCTCTACCCTCACGACCCGCCTTACGACACCCGCCTTCACACAAATCATAAAACAATTTGAAATTAAATAAATACAAAAAAATTCTTCTTATGAATAGTTTCTTCAAATTTCAAAATTTAGAATTTGCTAACATGTAAAGCGATTCCAAGCAACCAGAAACAAATAAAAGAATTATCAATCACTAGCTCAGCTTAGTAACCAATTCGTCCTTATGACCAGTTCGGCCTGATTGCATTTAGCCTAATGCCGTTCGGTCAAATGGCATTTGTCATTATGACATGACACTTGGACTAATGACCTTTAAAAGAAACTTACAAAACTGATTGAATTTACCATTCAAGGGTGGAAACAACAAAAATGTTTTTTGAAACTACCTTTTCACTAGTTGTTTTCTGGTGATATTTCACTGTTTAAACATTTAACAGGTCAGTTTTGTTTCAAAACTAAAATGATCGACTAAATTCAAACAAAAACTTGACAATCAAATCGACTAATTGTGTAAATTTGGCAGCGTGTAGTTGTTTTAGTGCAGCATTATCAATCAAGTTCATGGTTTTCTTGAGTGGCCAATTAAGATTAAAAGGGGTACCGAATTTGTAGTTTATGTGCTAAAATGTGTAGTCTATTGTTCTTTATGAACCAATATACGTCACAATAAGTTTTTTGTTGAAAACTGGTAGTAATGATTGCTGCAGTAGAAGTCAGCAAAAACCCTGCTGCTGCGCTATTGAAATTCTATCTTGTTGTTAACATAAAGTTTGATAATAAGTTTACGCCTTAGCCAAGGGGGCCCTATTATCAATTTTCACCAAATATATAAAAATACACATTTTATTCTAACCATACAATCATGACGAAATCTTGAATACATTCATGTCACTGTCCTAATGGATTTGTTTACGAAAACTAGCTGTAGAGAGTCAATGGACGTCTGCTTTATCAATGTTTGTGTTATTTTCACTCTTAATTATTGTAATTAAAATTAGCTGCATCGTTGACTTGACTAGTTTTCAGCATCGATAATCATAACGTGCTTCAACAACCATCAATGATGGTACAGCAATGATTCGATTTTGTCAGCTCTCAATTTTCATTTCATTCCAAAAATCTAAGATACTCAGACGCATCATTAGTAGTCCCCGTGTACCAGAAACGAACTCAAGTATATTGATAAGGAATAAAAATGTGAGGGGAAGTGACAAAATTAGATTTTCGCTGTGATGAACTTATGCGCAGCAATATAAGTTGTGAATCACGATCCAGAAAAAAAAACATACCCATTAAATGCAAGTGGATCACTATAGGGACAATCTGCCACAGGCATTTGAAATTTCAGTGGGGCGGGTGTATGTGCTTTCAATGAGGATTAAAATTATAACTCGCGCTGTGCACTTTATTATTATTATTCAAATCTATACTACTCTCCATCACGCGCTATCAACCACGTTGCAAAGTGAAAGTACGTGAAAATTCCACATGAATATATGTGATCTACTGACATATACAAATTTTGCTATCAGCTTAATAGCAATCATAAAAGAGAAGCCGCTCGTGATTCTGAGGATGCTTTGTCAGGCGTTATGAACCGAAAATCAAATACAGGGTGTTTTGGAAGATATATGTACACATCTTTTAATGAAAGTATAATAACACGTATGTTTACTTATGCTTTAAAAATTGAAACATAAAAATTACGAATAGATGAGAACAAAATAATAAGATCAACACTCGAGTCGCTTAACAAATATTCAAGTTTGTGTAAGAATTTATGGAACTAGTGTTTATGTATGGAGTACTGTTTATATTTTCATTCAAAATTACAATTACATTTCAGTTCAGCCAGTTCATCGCAAATTTAAAGCATGTCCATTTTATATGAAAACTTAGGCCTTTTTGTTCTTTCTGACTATTTTTCGATGACATGTAGTATAGGATGGTTCGATAATTATCAGCCATACATTTTAATAAGCTTGAGTAAAATGCTCGACATTTGCAATTGACGCCCTCCAGAGCTTGTATAGTACGTTTTTCTAAGTTTTTCCCACTTCCTCATCATTTTTTTTTTCTTCATTCGCTTTCCCTTTCCTCTTCTGATGTTCGAGCTCCATCATGGACAAAAGGTTTCGATCGGAAGGAGTTCACAAGTGAATAATACAATACACTTAATACAATTATTCATAGAGCAAACAATATGCTTGGTTTAATAAAACGCTTTGGCTTCAATTTCGATTATCCCTACATAATAAAAACATTATATGTAGCTTATGTTAGGTCCATTCTGGAATACTGTAGTCTGGTCTCCATTTCATAGCACGTAAATTAACCGAATAGAGTCAACACAGAAGCAATTTTTATTATATGCTCTTCGGAAACTAGGATGGACAATGTATGTTCTTCCATCTTACGAAGCGCTCTGCATGCATCAGTATTCGAACATTGCAACAGCGTCGCGAATTTGCAAAGGTTTTTTTTTTTGTTAACGACATCTAATGCAGTTTACGACAGCAAATGGATTCAGCTGAAATTTTAACAAAATTAAACTTCTACATACCTTCACGGCAACTACGGAACCGGAGTTTATTCATACTTTATAAATATTGAACAAACTATGCCAAACATGGCCCTCTAATTCAAATTTTGGCCACTTATAATCAGCATTGTGAAACTATAGACTTAACTATATCACGGCAAAACCTAAAAAAACATTGAATGCCAAACAAAACAACATAAAAAATAAAAACACCTCCTACTTAATCTAAAATTTTATTTAAATATTTTTCTCTTTGAAACCTGTACGTGTCGGAAACGCCAAAAGGTACCCTACATTGCAATAAAACTAAAATATTGTCATAGAAAAAATAAATTAAAAAAAACAAAAAGCACTCATATTCACTCCATCTCAAACCGATGATAAATGTAACACCCTCAACAGATTATGAAACTCCGTCAAGAAAATGGAAACTCGAAGTCATATATACACACTAAAAAAATATGAAAACTACAAGAAACGCAATTTGAAAAAATCTCACAATTTAGCTCAACGTAATGGTTTGCTGCTCTATCTTTATGTGCTTTTTAGGGTATTTCAAATATCCGTTCTAAATAATAATAGGAGTCAATCTAAATAACTCATATTAAATGACCTTCAGGAATTATATTGGTTGCTCGTCATTGTCCTTTAAAATTTCAAGAATTTTCATGGAAACTGAAAGACCTCCCTTCTTCGCATAATATGCGCTTCAATTATATCTTGACTCTAGGCAGTCATGGACGTATGGCAGTCAAAGACGTATTTTCTTCCTGCGGCATTAAACTTAACAACACATTTTTTTATCTGCATTCTAGCAAGCCACTGGTGGATGCCAAATCTAACCCAATTACTCAGCTGTAATGAAGTCATTACGTTTGATACATAAAGTATGCACTATATTTAAAATATTGTTCCGCAGAGAAAAAGAGGTAAATTAATCTTTTGCACAAAAGAGCCTACCTTATACATGCGTTAGCGCCCCCTGATTATAAAGCTGGGGTAAAAAGTAGAATAATGGAAATAAATTTCTCAATGAAGCATTCGTTTCAAGTAAGATTATATGACATCTATTGAAAATTTACATCGTCTTGAAATATTTCATCAACTTGATAGGTGGCACAATAAGGTTACAGTCCAAATTTAATTTGGTAGATGTAATTTTCCCCGAACAGATTAATAAATCATTAAGGCCGCTCCATTTATGTGCATCCCTTTATTCATAATTTTACACGATATTTTCTAAGTGTGTATATGATAAATGATACGTTTTGGCCAAATCCCACGTTGAAATATTCGGATTCCGTTTGAAATGAGCAATCAGAGCTCTCTTAGTTTATCGTGCGTTGTTTCTTGTTTTACGTCCTTAAAAAATCTTTTTTAACATTTACTTCCTAACTCCATCAACAATTATTTAGATTAAAGTAACTTCTTAATAGACTCGTAACAAAGTTATTGTTTTTTACATCGGTGGTTCGAATGAATTATTATATTGTTGAGAAACACTTCATCAGTTTGATACGTCAATATACATACGAGCTGTACATCCACCCCTTAATCGTTTTAAAAATCACAGAGTATTTTAATTAAGTCATCTTTGTTTTTTAGGCAACTTGCACGTCTTCTTCTAAAGTGGAACGGCCAAAAATAAGTCGACTCAAATTTAAATCACTTTTACCAGGTTGCAGGAACAAACCTTTGAGCGAACCTTGAAACGACCGAATGATGTACATTCATCATCCATCTCGACCGAAATCTCACTAGCAACTGCAAAACTAAGTGAATATAAACAATACACTCTAAAGAGAAACTGGGCAAAATTTCGTTAATATCCGTGAAGAATGAAAAAAGTTACGTTAAAAGTGTCGCAATAATTATTGATTCACCCTTCAGGCTTCAAGCTGTCACTGATCGTAAATAAATGGATCCGCTAGGGGGATCCAATTGTCGTTTGACGACAGCTTTGTATTTTTTGCAAAATGTATTATTTTTAGAGATTTGTTTTCATAACTGATTGTAATTTATGATATAAACATCGCACTGTCTATTTTTAATTCTTAGCAATGGAATTCTTTAGTGTTTTGTTTAAGGTGAGGCGTTTGAAGTGAAAGGTTTAGGTTTTGCATAGCAGATTCAACGAGATTCAATGTATGGATCTAACAGCAAAGTTCAACATATCTTATCTGAGAACTCTTGAAACATGAGCAAACGAAACCGATGTGCTATTGAAAACATTTTTGAGATGCCATAAGATTTATTTGTCTTGCAGTGTACTGGCAATTCTGAAACTTTTTTCAAATGACTATAATAACTTTGGGTTGACCCGCAGATTGGCTTCTAAGGTGTGGTCCATTTAGTATTGGAACAAACATTGTGTGGCGTGTTTTGAAAAAGTACAGAGAAACTTTGTCGACGGATCGCAAGCGTCAAAGCAAGCGTCAGAAGCGTCGGGCGGGTACTGTCAACCGTCAACTGCGGAACAAAGTCATCAAGAACATTAAGGCAAACCCCAACATCTCAGATCACGATTTGGCCAAAAAGTTTCACGCCGCCCGCAGTACCGTGCAACGGATTCGTCTCCGGGAAGGCTTCAAGTCATACCGTGCCTGTAGACAAATAGGGATCAAAAGCACAACAACCTGGCCAGAATCCGTGCCAGAAAACTGTATGATCAGATGTTGACAAAATGGCTGTCTCCTCATGGATGATGAAACCTATGTAAAGGCCGATTTCAAACAGCTACCGGGACAAACATTTTACGGCTCAAGGAAATGTCGGAAAAGGCTTGGAATCCACCATTCCACCGTGTCCCGCGTTGTGAAGATGTTCCAGGAGACGAAGACCATCGAGCAGCGCGCTGGAAGTGGCCGAAAACCGAAAACGGAATACCCAGAGAAGGGGGTCCTCTCAGAGGAAAATTTCTCGACTCCCTGGGCATAGCGTATGATTGTACTTGCCACACAATCATACTAATGCAAAAATGGTACTCGGCATCGAAAGCTCTCAATTAATAACTGTGGAACACTAAGTTGAGAGCAAGCAATAAACTAATTGTGAAAGCAATAAGCTTGAAATGCTAAAGAAGAAGAAGAAGAAGAGAAGGCACGGAAGATAAGGCAGTACTTTAAGAATAACCCGAACCTTTCCACCCGAGACGTGGCCAAAAAGGTCAATTCGTCGAAGTGGTTCATCCAGCAGACCATGAAACGGGCTGGGCTACGTGTTTTTAAGGTCAGGAAGGCACCAAACCGGACTGACAAGCAAAACACGGTGGCCAAATTACGTGGGCGGAAGCTGTACCGTGAGTGGCTGGTCAAGCCAGGCTGTCTCGTCATGGACGACGAGACATATATCAAGGCGGACACCAAACAAATCCCCGGCCTCGAGTTTTTTGTCGGTACGTCCCGCATGGAGGTTCCGGAAAAGTTCCGGAAGAGAAAGATGGACAAATTCGCGAAGAAGTACCTGTTGTGGCAGGCGATCTGTGAGTGCGGACGGTACAGCGAGCCGTTCGTTACAACCGGCACCATAAACGGGCAGATTTATCGAGAGGAATGCTTGCAGAAGCGCTTGCTGCCCTTCCTCCGCTCTCACCGTGGTCCCACGCTGTTCTGGCCGGATCTCGCTTCGTGTCATTACGCCAAGCCTGTAATGGATTGGTACGAAGCGAAGGGCGTTAATGTGGTCCCGAAGGAGGCGAACCCGCCAAATACACCAGAACTTCGTCAGATCGAAAAGTTTAGGGCGATAATGAAGAAGAAGTTGAAGAAAAGCGGAAAAACATTCAAAACCGATGAAGCTTTGAAGAAAAACTGGGAGAAATTGTGTAAGCAAGATGGACAAAGCCTCGCCCAAGATCTCATGAGCAGTGTTAAGAGAAATGTACGAGCATTCAGCTTGGGAGAAGAAATTCAATAAATAAATTATGCCAAAACATAGCTAATATATAGTTATTTAATCCCTGAAAATTTGAGAAGTATCCGATTTAAAATGAATTTTTTGTGATCATTTTTGTGTGTCTCATTTTTTCCGAGTCCAGTCTTTATTTTCAAGTGCTTAGTATAACCTATCACAGATTTCAAATGTGAATAACAGAGGTCTCAAATGCTGCAGTGAGCGATACATAATGGGTGCATCTTCGCCGAAAGCCTTATCCGTTTGCCCCCAGCCTCCGCAGTCGATGCTGGGCAGCCTTCGTTTTTGCAGCTGATTAATCGGAGCCAGCGGTGGATTTGTAGCTAGTCGGTAAAGCAGCAAAATATATTGTTGTCCAGTGAATAGGTTTTGTTAAGCGCAAAGTTGAATGAGAACTAGCTGCTGTATGGTTTAAGCAAGCTGAGTGCAAGCTCGTGGTTCACATCATCGCTTATATTTCAGTAAACGCATTAACCGACAATGCTTAGCGTCGCATAAACATGAATGTGAACAGTTAAAGACTGTTCTCGAAATAAATAGACACAATTATTAGCTTGTAACATAGCGTGTGGGTTAGAAATTATGAAATTTGTTATTACGTTTGTTGCCAAGTGGTTTTCGAGATTGCGTCGGAACAAGAGCAATGCTGTATTGAAATGCCGTTTTAGGACTCATTGATATTATCTTGTTATGGTCAGTTGAAAAAGCATTTTAAACCCTTTTGCCTCCAATAAATGCATTAAACGGCAAATTGGCATTGAAGGAAGTCACCATAAGTCCAAATAGTTTTACAATAGTCATTGCGAAAAAAATTGGCTTTATGGCAAAACTGTGATTATTTTGCAATCGCCATATTGAAATATAAGAAATAATTGAAATGTGGAAAAATAAATGCATGAAATTTTCAACAGTAGATCGGAGACTGATTTCGGCATTCTTCAAGATAATCTCATCCTATTTCCTAGCACGTTTTAGGAAATTCATGATTAATTTATGGAATATATTTGTTTTGAGTTGATTTATGTTGCTGAAAATTCGCATAATTTCCATGGCGCATTAATTTTCGGCGCTTATCGTGCCAATATTCACAATACAAAAAAATGCGCATATAATTTGGAGCATAATACGCCGTAGAAAACACAATTTGTTTTGGATATTTTGCTATCAAACAAAATTTCCCGCAACACTAGACCTATTTTTTACTGCTAAATGAATCAGAAGAGCAGAGAATCGAACAAAGCAGAACAACAACAAAAAACCTCGATTGCACAGTGAAGTTTGACAGCTGTGGCCATTTGGCCACATTCTGGTTTTCATGGCAGCCAATAGGTTTTATGAAGGTTCTCAAGTGGTCATAACATCTTTCACTAGAACATTTTCAAAATCTTTATGTTCTTATAAAGGTTTTATTAACTTGTTTTCACAACCGTCTATAGAGTGGGCCATTTTGTACAAATTTCGGCTTTAAAGAAGCATAGAGGAGGTAGACAAACCAGTTTTGAATGAAGTTTTATCAACAAAGCCGGGAGGAGTAGTATACGGCTGGAATTAAAACTAAAATTGTTACTTGGGATACATCATAGCGGATTTCATGCAGATCACAGATCAAAAGTTTCACACGGCTAAGAGAAAAGTAGTGGCTCAAGAAGAGTTTAAACAGAAAAACTTGTATTAGCTTCGTAGAAATGCTTGATTATGTAGGCGATTTTTATCGGTGGTCTTATAACTGAAATGGAACTTTACAACTTGTACTGCCATCCCTGATATTTAATTAAAGAATATTTGCAAAAACGTTTGTAGCCTTATTTGAAGACACACAGTTGTTCTGTGCTGTTTTGACCAGACTTTATTTCTTGTCAATGCGAAAAATGGTTCACCACCAAATGTTTAACCACCAATAAACCGCAAGTCGTTCCCAAGGACAGAAACCCTCCAATCTCGCCAGGATTGCCTCCAACTGAAAAATATTGAGCAACAGTTAAGCGGAAGTTAAAAAAAAACTTAGATGGTTGGCGTCGGTTAAAAATGAACAACAGTTTAAAGCACATTGGCGTTCTTCATCAAATAAGGTGGATACATCAACGGTAACAATGGAATGAGTGAAACCTAAAACCCGATAGTTTGCATTTCGATAATCGAAATTGACTTTGACAATTATGTTTTACCAAAGTATCACAGGTTATTGGAAAAAAAAATCTTAAATTCCAAACAAGTTTGGTAATTTTACGAGAAGTGTAATAAAAGTGATAAACAAAATTCACTTCTGAGCGTTTGATCATCAACAGAGGCGGAGTCTTTGTCTACCACCTACATGTGTCTCATTTATATTCCGCAGGTGAACAACATACTGTGCTGTCCGGCTTCTGTCGATGATGATGTGTGTGAGCTTGCGTTGTGTACATTTGAAGAGAAAGCACCGTCCGCCCCAGCATCGATTCAATTAGCAATAAATTTCGAATTTTATCTTCAATTTTATTATGAAGTTCCATTAGGAAGTGCAATAAAAATTTATACAACATTGTTTATGTTTCCCCCTTTGCAGTAGGTATATGACCGTTATATTTTCCCCCGACAATGCACACGTTATGGAAATCACACTCTTTACGGCAGTTTGTGCTAATTAGTTTCAGGCTTCTACCTGTGGGGTCACGTGCTTGAATAAATGTTCGTTCGCAAAAGTTTTCCATTTCTACAGAGTAGTCATTATGAACAACCCTTAGCAGTTGTGTTGAATTCCAATTAATTGGAATACTACAAAATAAAAAAATAATAAAAGCAGAAAAAAATACTACGTTGTTGATTTTTTTCTTCAACTAGATAAGCAGTGCAATCAGTGCAAGAAAAAAAATTGATTTTTTTTAAATGTTGCCAGTTGTTTTTTTTTGTATCAATTGTATTAAGTAGACATTTTCATAAATAATTGCTTAAGCTACAAATGGAATTCACTGGAAATGGTCTATGGGTTCTTGTAGGACTTTTATAGTGAAATAAAAAAAATAGACAGAAAGTTAACCTTTTTTCCAGTTTTCTAAAAAAATACAACTATTGTAAATGTTAACACAGAGATCTTTTTAGTTGACATTTTTTTCCAATTGATTAGCCTCACTCACATCAGACGAATGTTTAAAATGGTTTTTTCCATTCCAATCCCTCAACAGATCGTACTTTTTGTCAGCCTGCAGAGATGTGAGACTGTTCAATAATTTAGTTTACAATTTATTGTAAAAGAAGCAAATGTTCTTGGACAATCGACAGTTTCTAGAATTAGGATCATGAGCCTGCCCCAAGCACTTATCTAAATAACTTGTACGTCAAAGAGTTTTATAGTTTCTTGGCAGCACAATGCTCGCTTAGACGACTTGCTGACAACAGTGTGATTTCCTTATAAGGTTAACATGCCGTAAACTTCATAAACCATTGCCAGAACTTCTCTCTCTCTCTCTCTCTCTCTCTCTCTCTCCTCTCCATGAGTATGGCTCTTTCTCTTATCTCTCGGTAAGAGAAAAAAACCTTAGAAAACTGGAACGTTCAGTATCGTTATCTGCGTATTGCTCTTGGCTGTTAGCAATCTCGTTTTATGAGAATTTACCTCTACTACATATCGTTGGTGCTCAATTCACCTATAGCAGTTCCTCAATTTATTATGATCTCTCTATGAAACATGCATGTCATGGGATTCTGGATCACCTACATCTTATTATAGTTTCGCCTATTTTTACTGAAAAGTACCAACAAGAGAATTCCGGAAAAAGGTTTTTCACCCATGGGTTTCTCCTAAATGGATCCATTGGCATGGGTGACTTCTCTGGCGCCTTTCATATACTGCAGGAACTTCTGTTTATAGTGCTGAGCTGGCATTAACCGACTTTGCATTGGGGATAATTTCCAACGTGACCGCAGATCATAACTTCATCTTCTTGGACATAAATGCCTAAAAAGATCGCACCGGTCGCTGTTTTACCAGCCCATCCTAACAACAATATCTTTTCTTCCCTGCCCATCGATGCTCATGGCCCAGACTTTGAGGATGCTGAGAAGTATTTTGTTGTTCAGACGGTGTTTTTTTTATTGATGAGCCTTCTTTTGAGGTTTGGTAACAGATAATAGTCCAAGAGAGCCAAATCAGGTGAATACAGTGGATGCGGAAGCAAATGGAGCCGTAAGTCTTTGATTTTTGCCGTGGTTGTGATGCTCTTGTGCGCCGGCGCATTGTCTTGCAAAACAAAATCGTTTTTCTCTTCATGTGAGGCCGTTTTGCAGCGATTTAGGCTTTCAATCATTCCAATAATGTACAGTAATACTCACTGTTGATGGTTTTATTCTTTTCGAGGTAGTCCACGAAGAGTATGCCATGAAAATCCCAGAAAACCGACGCCAAAATATTTCCGACCCATTGAGCTTCGGACGCTTCGGAGCACTCGTTCCGGCTTCAGTCCATTACCGGGCACTCATTCTGATCGCTGGTGTGTAATAGTGGATCCAGGTTTCATCAACAAATACCAATCGACGCCAAAAGTCCTTCCGATTCCGCGTCATCAATCCTGAACACTGTTTCGAAGTGCTCTCGCGTTCGTGTTTTTGGTCAGGAGTGAGCATGAGGGGCACCCAGCGGCAGGATAACTTTTCCATATGCAAAATATGGAGTGTGCGTTCAGTACTAATCTTTGTGGCATATGCTAGCTCACGTAACTTTACTTTCCGGTCAGTCAACACCATTTAATGAACTAGTTTGACATTGCCCTCTGTAACCGCATTGGAGGGCCTGCCGCTGCGGACTTGATCGGTAGTGGAGTTGCGGCCATCAAGAAACTCTCGAAACCAATATTTAACGGTGTAATCTGACGGATCATTTGCCTCATAATACTTATCCAACCTTTTTTTTGTTTCCTTCGCTGATTTGCCTATCAAAAAATGATGTTTTATGAGAAAACGAAAATCGTTTTTATCCATATTCAACATGATGTCAAACACGTCCACAACAATCAGCTGTCAAAACAAAACTAAGCGCAGTATCGCACTGAAATTTGGCCTGTATGCCTAAATATGAACGTACTACAAGGCACGTTTGGCAGTAGCATCGCATTTGGGGATCAAGGTTACTTCTCACCCCACCTAGCATCGGCATAAAAAAAAACAGATTCAAACGATCTTTGGCACGATTTACAATGAACTTTAAAGTGCCAACTTTTTTGGCCCAATTCCCACTCCAAAACCTCCTTGGGCTTCTCAAACGAGAATAAACGGAACATTTTTTTCGACCCTATTTCGGTTTATCCTCACTGAACTTCCTGATCGCTGTTTGCACGGCTTTCTCACTTCCTTCATTTTTGACAACTTCCTCAGTGACATTTTGGGTTCTGTACACCATTTGTGCACAATATCTCGACGTTGTTCCGCTGAAAGTCCACGCATTTTGAAACAATCTGTTGGAAACGATTAACCGCTACACAAGTGCTGAGAGATAAAGGGAAACAACAGGATGCAGTCATAAAAGCATCAGTTATCAATTATTGCGAAATGGTAGCGCCCCCTGACTGCGTCCATACTATCTTTACACTCCCGTTTTATTGTACTCAGTGACTAAGTAGAATTGTACTCCTTTCTTTTTTTTCTCACACGGAAAGTGGAGATCTGGATGTGTGTGTGTGGATCTACACAAAAATTTAGTTGATCCACTTCTTACGAAAATTGAGTAACTGTTCCGTGTGAGAAATAGAGTAAGAATATAGTTTTACTCAGTCACGGAGTAGAATGATACGGGAGTATAGTATTTGTTTGACAGCTGTTTACATCAGACAAATTTTGAGTAATGTCGCATTTCTCCTTGGATAATTTTTTTAAGCAATGAGTTTTGTAAGACCAACAAAAGTTCCTGTGCGGAATCGTTGAAAGGGTTGTAGAAAGCCTATGGGGAATCTGATCTTTCGAAAACCAGAGCAAACGAATGGTTTAAAAAGTTCAAATGATGTCGCAAGGACGCCCTTCAATGTAGAGAGAAAATGTAGTAATTATTAAGAAAACTGTGTTTGCAAACCGTCATGTGAGATCAACTTATATGGAACCGTTTATCAATTGTTTTTGCTATTTTGGGCATGAATTTCGTTTCATAAGGCCATTGAAAGAAGGTTGCTAAAAGCATTACTCGATCAAGTATTCACCAGATCTGGCCCCGTGCGACTTTTTCATTTTATCCAAACTCCAAATGCCACTTTGGGGAAAGAGATTCGAGTTCATTGAGGCTATAAAAAATTAATTGAGGCAAGACAATGCGACAAATGAGCTGAAGGTCATGCTTCCGGCGGCTAATGAAAAGTACATGGATTTCTGGGTCAAGCGTTGCCACTGATGCGTCGCCTCAAATGGGTGTTATTTTGTAGGAGACAAAATAAATTTGCAAGAAAATTTAGAAAATTTTGTATTATTTACAAACTACCGGTACTTTTTGAACCGTATCCGTTATTTCTCTTTGGAGAAATGATCCACTTTGTGCGGGCAAATGTCAAATGAAACAGACCTTATGAGCCGGTCGGGAAGTAATCTAAAAATCCATCTTAACATTTTATTGATTGCTTAGCTTGACGCAATATAATTATCAAATAAAAAAATAATAATAATAATCTGAAGCATATAGGACCCAGCTAGAACTTAATGTACGTTCCTTTAATTTTGTCGAGCAAACATAAGATGTACCTATGTGTTTTCTCTTCTGTGGCTTATGCTGTTCTCCATACCTGCAGCTGCTAACGAGAATGTTGAATCGTAAATCAATATTCATATTTTAATAATACCATTTCATCCAATCTAAATATTGTTCCCAGCTGTTTGTCGTACCCATTCACACTGTTTCTGATTCCATCCGCAATTTATTGCTTAGCCGTATACACAAGCCAGATGCATTTTGGTGTGGTGAAGGTATCTTGGAAACAAGAGTACCTGAGTACTATTCTTTTGCGACGGTTTTTTTTTTGTCTATTTTTAGTTAAGTGACTGAACCAGAAGTTATTGGTCTTTGAGGTGAGCGAAAATGAATAAATTCGTTTGTTCGCTATACGAAAAAAATTGGATACATTTTATTCAATCAACTATGTGACATTGAACGCAAAAACAAAACATTGATACACCCTCCCCAAAAGGTGGTGCTGGCAAGACAAACTTCTGTACGAAATCCGAATGGAAAAATAATAAACATAAAATCGTCTTGCGTCTTTGGTTCCATGAGGCTTGAGCTCGGGTGTGCAGAGAATGCATCAAGAAAGTGTAGTAAGACATCGGACATTGTGTATTCTAATCGCCAGACTTATGGTGCAAGAAAAAGGAAAAGCTACATCCGAAACAAGAAAAAGCTCTCGTTCTATACCTATTCATCCTATTTTTTGTGACGGGGGTTTTTTTTTTATCACGAAGGACGAGACGAACGGATACCCCATGCTAGGTGAACCATTGAATGCTACAGCGAAAGAGAATCAATCGATTGCACGAAATTAGATATTCAGGTCTCATAGTATCGTGTGTGAGTGGCATTGGAGTAGGAGGTTGGTGAACGCCAGGTTGCTGTATTGGATTGACAAATTCATTCAACGTCGGATGGACGACGGAAGTTACAGTTGAGTGAAAATCGATTTTCTATTTTAGTTTGAGCAATGAGTTGGTGTAACTATAGTTTGCAGTTTTGCCACCTGGTGGATAAAAAAAAGCCATGGAGTGATGCGATATAAATTACATATTGGAACAGCATACAAGGTTACTGTTAACATATAAACCTCATGTTTTTATTTTCATTCTTTGTGGAAGAAAGAAACTGGAGAGTAAATAGATTGGCTTTTTCGCGTAAACCACATTACAACCTGTTTGACTCGCGCGCCAATCCCTTGATTTAGAGTAGGATATATTACGAGTGATGAGATGAATATAGCAATATTTTTTTCCTATAAGGAGAATTCAGATGGGTACCCAAGCAACACAGCTTGTATTAAACAAGTTGAAAGCACTGTCAAATAAAAAAAACAAATTTAAGTGTATAGTACCTTATTTCATACCTTAATATGACGTAAAAAGCACAAAAAGTGAAACCTTACAAAACATAAAATTGAAAAAAATTCTCCTCATACAAAAATATAACATCGCCAAGCGTGGGGTTTATAGTCACGTCTTCCTTCGGAAGGGAAGTAAAGCCGTTGGTCCCGGTTCATATTCATGAGTCGTTAGGTAGGGTAAAGGTGGTGGAGTCGTCTTCCTGGCGTCGGTGATTGTCACCATGTGAGGAAATAGGCCGACGTAAAATAAAGATTTAAAAAAAAAGCGTGGGGTTTGAACACTAGTCCTTGGCTTAATAAGTTTGTAGCATCTTTGCTAAGCCAAATCTGATTGTTGAAAAGTAAACTCTGAAAAACTCTGAGGTCGGATTCAAACTATTCTGCACCATATAATAAAACTATAATCCCTAGCCGGTGTGTTCTTCTCTAAAACTGGTATTTTCAATTCTTCACTCATTCTAATCAAAATTGGCGGACATTTTAAAAACTGACTTTTTCATGATAATATTGATTGGTTCGAATTAAATCCATATTTATCAATCATTGCAAATAGAACGCCGCAAAATATTTCCGCCAGTCGATATGGGTTCTCCCGTGTGCATCGTTAACCGACAAAAAATAACTATCCCGAGCGATTGCATTGAATTTTAAATTTTAAATTTAGAGATGATGATAAGAAGCAACATTCCTATGTCTGTGGTCATGCAATCCTACCATTCCGTGCACCATGCAAGTTCTCAATGCTAAAGGATCGGTCCTTATAAATTTCCTTACTTTGCCAGTCGATTGCGACCATATTGTTGAAGTTACAAGTGTCAATATATGTAGGTGTCATTTATTCAGTGTGTCTTGCCAAATTCCCATGGAGAGTTATAGTTTCCAATAACATGTGCAAATGGTAAAATTGTTTTATCAAAATAAGTGTTCTTTACGAGCAACGTTACGAAAGCTTCGCCCATTTTACGGTCGCAATAATCGTCCTTCCAAGAGGACTATTCGCAATGTGGTGAACAAATTCGCGCATTATGGCGAACAAAACTGGCTCGGTGAAAGCGTCAGCGAAACGCAAGATCTGCCGAGATTATCGCCGCTGTACGCGAAAGTGTGCAGGAGGCAGTCGATTTCACGCCGCGCGCAAGAACTCGGCCTCGTGCAAACTTCAACATGGCGAATTCTGCGTTGAGACTTGGGCCTGCACCCATACAAGATCAAATTGACCCAACAGCCCAAGCTTAACGATCATAGATAGTGCCATGTGTCCGCTGATTGGGTTTTTGGGCAGTTGGAAACAGACTCCGATTTTGTCCCAAAAACCTTCTTCAGCGATGAGGCTCATTTATAGATGAACGGGTATGTAAACAAGTAGAATTGTCGAATTTGGGACAAGGCCAATCCACACGAGGTCCATCAAGTGGCAATGCAGCTCCAGAAGGTCACTGTTTGGTGTGCATTTTGGGCAGGAGGCGTCATCTGTCTGTACATACTTCTTCTTAAACGACGCTGGCGAGGCCATCACCTTCAACGGAGAGCGCTACAGGTCGATGACTTCTTATGGCCTTAACTGGACGATATGGTTGTGAACGATGTGTGGTTACAACAGGATAATGCAACGTTCCACACAGCGCACGAAACAATCGTTATTCTGCATGCGCGATTTCCGGGCATGGTTATTCCACGCGGAGGCGATGTCAACTGGCACCCAAGACCATGTGATTTAATAAGTCCGCAAACAACCGATGCCCTCAAAGCCAACATTACTAAAGCCATCAACGAGATTTAGCCCGATTTGTGCGTCAGAGTCATGAACAATTTGACCTCTTGGATGGACGCCACCAAGCAGGGCGGCCATTTGAACGATGTCATATGCCATACATATAGACTGTAAGAAAATAAGGGCACACTGTTCTAACACTGCCATTTGACCATACATTTTTATTCGGGTTTTATGCTTTATCTCATTGTTTACACCCAACCGTCAAACAGAACACAATTTACAGCAAAGTTTCACGTGCATTTGGAGAGATGGGAAAGATTTCCATTGAAAAACGACGGGCCATCGTGCACAAGTGGAGCACTATTCCAGGATTATCCCTAAGAATATTGGTGAAACTGGTAAACGTTGGTGCGAAAGCAGTGCGTATTACGATCCGGAAGTTCTGAGAGGAGTATTCCCTCGCGGACCTGCCACGAAGTTGACGAAAAATGGAGCGTCGAACCCTAAATTGGACAACAAAATCGGATAACCTTTTCTGAGGCAAATGGAGCCTCAGTTTGCGATTTGCCCAAAAAGCTGAACACCTTGAAGTCTAACGTTCAATGAGCCAAATAGAGATTGAAGCTGAAGACGTACAAGAAGCAGAAACTATATGACAAAGTTTTCGCCAAGATTCGTAAATGGATTCCGATATATTTCTGCAATAATTTTGAACAGTTGATTCTGCTTAAGGGCAGTATTTAGAATACTTACCCGAATGGATAATTTGTAAAATTGCATTTCTTTTTTGACGCATTCTATAACATATAAACACTAAAAAAATACCCAGTTTTCAGTAAAAAGTAACTAAGTAACTAGTAACTAGTAACTTACTAAGGAACTAGTCGTTCTTATCGTTTATCTTCCTTCAATTCCCTTTATTAGATAATCTGTGTTTACGCACAATTTGGGTATGTGCACTTTTTAGCGATTATCGGTGGTTTTTAACGATCTTTAGGCATTTTCATCTTAGCGTGCGCAATTATAACGACAATTCAAGATGTGTTCAAAAACTATGATACAAATTGAAAGGGACCGAAGGTCGATCACAAATTACGTTTGCAATTCCTGAGAAACTCTCGAGTATGTAATCGTTTATCGTTGATAATACCGCTGAGAGAGGAATCTGTTACTACTTGGGTTTGCTGATGGATTTGGAACCATTTGGTAGCTTTTCCCTCGATTCAATCTGACCTGAGAAACAATAAGGGGTGAAAGGTCCTCGAACGATCACATTGAATAGGAAAATCTCAGTCTTTAAGTCGTTTCTTCTAGAGATGAATATTCAAAAGCCATCAACAAACCTGCGATTAAACCTCGCAAGTTTTGCGAAAAGTATCAGTGAATGTTCTTAGGTGATTTGAACGCATTAACCCCATGAATTTGGTCATTGCAGCTATTTCTCGATTACATGTACACAACACTTGGCTGACAAAAGCCGTCTTTCTAAAATGCATTCAAGTTTTATTATTTTTGTTCATGATATTTTAAAGTCAAATTGAAATGAGCCTTCATTTGTTTTACATTTTTTTCTTAGGCTCTCTTCTAATGTTGCTCCAGAAAAAAAATATAAAAAGCAAGGTTTGCGAATGGAAACATTAGTTTAAAGTATTAAACCAAAATATGGGCAACACTGCCACTTATAGGGTGTCCCAGAAAGTATAAGCACGATTTCTACACGAAACTGCACGAACCCAGATGACGTAACACAGCTGATTTTCAGATCACGCACAAATGGTGCTCTATTCCCAATGTTTTACTAAGTCAACCAGTGAATCTGGCAAGTATGTGCATCGAAGTGGTTCAAAATGCCTTCCGGAAGCCTGGTCTTGGCCCTTGGTCGAAAACAAGGACCAGAGGACTGAAAGATGGGCCGAAAGATCATGATGGATTTTTCGAATAAAAAAAGCATTTCTGTTTGAGATGGTGCCAAAAAGCTGGGTTCTTCTAAGAGTAACGTCCAACTTGATCTGTAACGCTGGTAGATCACCTTTTCGTGGTGCGTTACGGGGTATCAGATCTACCACTGAACCCTAGTCTGAATTGATTCAAACAAGGGAACATATTTGTTTTTGTAGTCAAACGAACATATCTTAGTCCTTATTACATTTTATGTCTTGTGAAAAGTGACAATACTCGGATTGAGCCACCGAGGATAAGCTTGGAATAAGGAAAACATGGTTAGTCTTCATTTATGTGAATTCTCATTTTCTATTTGATGTTCTATAGTTTGAATTGGTTATGACTGGGGTTCTGATGCATGGTCAGTATCGGAGTCATTGTTTCTTTTCTTTGCAATGAACCCGGTGTTTACTGATAATGGGGCGCGCATTTGAAAAGTGCTCACTTCTTAAAGGGTTTAGACTTTCAATAAAATTCGATTCATTGCCAACAAAACAAACAATGACAATTGTAACAACCACCGAATACTTCATCATTTTTCAATAGTGATGAACTAACTGGTCGCAGTGGTTTATGTCCCGAACAGAGGAAAAAAAAAAACGTCCAACGTGCCAACGCAAGAATCCATCTAAAAACCTTTAAAATACAGAAGATGCCAAAAAGGAGTGAAAAGCAGGCTTCAACCGTTAAACCACGGGTTCTGAAGCTGTATGACGGTCTACGGTGTGGAAAATCGGCGTGTGTTGTCATGGATGATGAAACATATGTAAACTTTGACTATAAAACACTTCCGGGAGAACAATATTGCAACGCGCATGAAGACCAGCACTTCGATGATGACAATAAGTCAATTTTAAACGAGAAATTCTGTAAAAAGGCAATGTTTTTGCAAGCAATTTGCGAATGTAGAATGAGGTCAGAGCTTATGAATCCCCCGAACTGTCCTCAAGCCCGACCAATTCAGACTTGGAAACATGTTGAAGCAGCAGATACCATCAAAAATTCGCAAAGGACTGGAAAAAAGTGTCTAAGACACTTGCGAAGGAGTCTGTGCGGAGACTGATGAACAGCGTTAGGGCAAAAGTTCGTTGATTTACGATAATAAGATTTTTTTTAATATTTTTTTACTGGGAGGGATTATTATAGAACAATGGTTCTCGAAACCACAATTCAATTTTCATAAAAAAAATACCTGTGTTCATACTTTCTGGAACACCCTATAAAAGTTTTTTACACAATTATGTCAGTTTTCTCCTTTCATTTTTACACACATCATCTCTGCATGGATAATAATAGTTACACTAAGTAACAATAATTAAGGTACTATCACCTCTCACACACATCAATACTGTCTGGAAAATGGAAACTTTACAAATACGGAGAAGGTGATATCTCTCCTTGTGTAGTCGTTGAATTCACCTTTCTTTGAACATAACTTTAATAAGTTTCAGAATGAAGTTTGTCAGAAGTAGATAATTTATCATCTCCATGTGAAGCGCTAGGAGTGGACGGTAATTTATTGCTAGAACGAAATAGACATGAAGCGAAAGTGTATTGATAGTTCCGTATAGGGCAACGGCAGGCTTTGAAATTGAAAGATCAAGTTTGAAAACGAGCGGAGGGCATTTATTGACGGTAGTGTATCCGATCAGGCACATAACCCTTTACCATACTACCCCATGCAGGAAAGGCAAGAGGAGGAAATATCCCCATAACTGGCACAAGGTTATGCAACCGGTCGGGCTCTTATACTACCTATTGCTTTTTTCTAGTTCTAGCGATTTGTCCCTCTCCCAATACTGCCTAACACGGGTGAGAAATTATCTCCCGCTGTTGGGTTTATTTTTAGCATGCACCGCCTATTTCACACATTTGCTCTTCTCGTCATCTATTACTTATAGATCTCGGAGAGAACGACGGTGAGTGGTGCAAATACTGATCCCCACCAGTACGATTTAATTGATTCCCCCATTATGGGCTTTCTACACATTGATTGTTGTTTTTGTATTCTCCCAAGTTTCAGAAACTTTAAGCCAATTTCATTGGCTAGTTTTTTGCAACCACATAAATCCTGTCAGCCTATGTTAATTTTGTTTGTCGACCATGTAGTGTTCTCTTAATAAGTCAGCCAAGAGTCTCATATAAAGAACGTTCACATAACACTCAAAATGATGGTGTTTATAACATAAATCCTGTTTACTCTCTCTTTTGTTTTCTACCATCTGACGTAACTTTCACACGATATAGTAAAATATGAACAACACGTAAAAACTCAAGTACGAAAGGTACATTTACACAATAGACTATTTGAAAACCGGACAGAAGGACAGGAATAGAACTACATCATTGTTAAGATACAAATTTGGTTTAAACTAGGTAGATAGAGTTTTCACCTAAAATAAAGTTTGTGCACGAAAACTGAACAAAACCTGTACAAAAGCGGCATTCAAACATAAAATAAGAACTCAGCTTTTTCAGTACCCAGGTTGAATTTAATGCAAGGAAGGAAACGATAAATGGAACCGAAGTGGTAATTTTCAACCAATTGAATTAAGAATAAAATAAAACTCTCAGACAGATGACATAATTGCTGGCGCACATTGTTCACGTTCGTTTTTGCGAGAGTGCAAAGTTACCCACAGTTTCGCTTGAATAGCCTTATCAATTTCCTTCCCGTGACAAATGAAAACCCGTTACCAAAGTGGGTCGGTACGAACAGAAACCCCAATGGACTTATTTAAATTAGATGGAACGAAAAAAAATTTAAGCAAAATGAAACAAGAAAGATAGAAAAAAAAAAAAAAAAAACGAGAGCGGACGGGTTACAACTTTGTTTTACTGGGAATGAACAATGTGTGCGATTCTGGAAGTGTATCTGAGTTGGATCAGAGTAGGGGCTCGTTCCATGGCCATTCATAGTGAATTCAGTGTTTGGGTAGTTCCGGGGACCGTGAGAGTTAGTGAGTGGTGGTTGTAATGTGGAAGGGAGGAGGGAGGGGGGTATTCAGTATCCTACCTGAGTTACTGGATTCTCTCCAGGCCTATATACAACGTTGTGCAATGGTCGCTTCCTACCGACGTAGTTGACACAGACAAACTCTAGTAACGAGGCGTAGATGAAGCACATGCACACGCCGTCCCACACGTTCATCGCCGTCAAGTTCGACACAACCGGAAGCGTACTGCGGAAACCGTTGGAGGTGGTGAAAAAATTCAGCATTGTCGTGACGCCTGGATCCATCGGGTGGTTGGTTGGGGTTTTCGGATTACAGTCGGTAGAATGCCCGATGGCGACGGTCAACGTGGTTTGCGTTGAAACGGGAAAAGAACAGATAAAACTCATATCAGAGATAAATATTTAATGAAAAGTTACACGAATTATGCAGGTTGAAATTGCTGTTCCAGTTATTTGGTTTTGTATTTTCGTTTGGTTTGACACGGTTGGTTCACGAGATTCAAGGTTTTATTAAAAACTTTTTTCGCCTGTTTTATTTATGGAGTGATTAATAAGGCAACGTTTCTTTTCAGATTATGGTAGTAATAAGATAAAGCAAAAAAAAAAAAAAAAAAAAAAAACTACAGGGAACAGCTCGATAGGGTTGTACAAACTGTTGACGTTGTACTACTTGAAAGCTGTTTTCTCATTAGTCTTATGAAATCAAGATTTTTTTCAAAGAGAGCGCTATTAGATTGTCCTAAAATGCATGACAAATCATTCTCCCATTACTGTTAGTTCAAATTAATAATAATAATTCTTTTTTTTATGTAATAGTGATAGAAGTAATTATTAATGTAATTGTCAAATTATATGTGTTAATTGACTAGTTGAAATCAGACTGATCCTCCTATTTTAAACTTCAGCCCAAAACCGATTGGTGCACAATTGTGAAGTCTTTGTTAGAAATACTTGTGATAAATCGATTTGACTCATCAATGTTCACAATTACAAAACAGTATATTTCCTAAGGGAAATGTTCAAAAGTTATTAAGCAAATATTAAAATTTATGAACAACGTAACACATTTTTAGAACTATTTTTAATCGATTGCTGCAAGAAGTTTAGAAATTTAACGAGAATTGAGTTATTAACGTTCAATAGCAGACGACTTTACGTGACGTAGACATTTTTAGTACCCGTAAAGTGTACCGCTACGTCAAAAATCATATAGATTACAAATATGTGGATATTTGGAAGAGTTTAGATTATGAAAACAACATCAGCGTTTTCTCTCTAAGAGAGTTCAATAATTTGTGTGTAAATCGCATGAGTGGAAATAAATATATGAGTGTATGAAACTTTTGCCATCGAATTTAGTTCTTTATGTTATGGGCTCGGTTATAAATTAAGAAACAAGAAGCCAACAGTGGTCATTGGAAACTTAATTTATTTTTATTTTGTTCCTTGCTTATCGAGATCGAGGGCTGGTTCATCTCCTGTCGTAGTCACTCAAAAACTTTTTGGGTTTTTTTCGTATTTTGTCCGGGGGTGAGATTTGAACTCGTGACTTTGGCATGAGAGGCATGGCCGCTAACCACTAGGCCGGGGTCACCCTCTGTCATGAAATCTATTATTTTAAAGGTATATATGCTCATTTTGTTTACTTTCAATAGACTTACCCAACTTTTTCAGAATATATTAAAACAAGATTTTGATAAACTGCCATTGTCACTGGAAACTAACGACAATGTGCTTAATCGTGAAAACACAGACAAATAGATATAACAGTCGTAAGGTATCTAAAAAGTGGAAAGTTGGTAGAAACACCACTTGTTAAGCACGTGTTATTTTATCTGGTGTTCAACATTTACACACTAACGAATTCTGTTCAGTTTATAAGACGTCACATTGTACTCAACAGATGACGGTATTATTGACGAATAGAGATTTTAAGCTATGAGATGTTCAAGATGATATGTTTGTTTGGAGCTTTTCTTGGAATATAATAATGACTTTCACAGTTTTTCAGGTTACACCAGGACTATTCAGGAAGCGGTATACAATACTTCCTCAATTGCAGGATCAATCAACAGATGATCGAATCTTTTGTATAAATATATACACAATTAAATGAATACTTCATGCTCAATCGTTTGCATTTAAAAAAATGGACAAAAATTGCCGATTTTTCATGGGTTTACCTTCACCCGCACTGACAAAACTACGCATGCTGCATCAATCATAGTAACCCACGAGTCAGTAGACAAAATTTTACAGCTCTATCAGTCGAACTCTAACCGTGATGGCAAAAACAGTGAAGCAACTCTCGCGCGTTCAAAGAACGGCACCCTGCCGCGTCGAAAACGGACATCGTGCGGCACTTTGTGCACGCCGGTACGCCCGTTCCGGCATCTACAACATCTTGACACTATTAGACAACAATCAGAGCATCGAAAGAAAGCCCGGTTCAGACGGCCGACGACCCTGAGGGACAAGATGCTCCAAAGGATGCTGAAGAGGAAGACCGAGGGAAAAGTGGCTACGCTTGGCCGGGAGGTCAGTTCAACCGGCCAAAAAGTGAAAAAGTACCTGGCGAACATGGACATACATGTCAGGAAGCGGAAGTCGCGTCCACTGGTTTCGGAGCTGCAGGCAATGACGCAGCGCCAGCGGCTGAATAAGATGGTCAACTCGATTTTCCCGGCGAATTGCGTCGTGTCGGTGGTGATGGACGACGAGAACTATCTCACCCTGGATGGCAACGACTGGCAGGGCACTTCGTATTTAACTTCCCCCACGAAGGAACTGAGCTCCGAGATGAAGTTCATTTCACACACCAAGTTCCCCAAGAAGGTGCTGCTGTGGCTGACAATCAGCGAGAAGGGGATGTCAAAGCCGCTCTTCTTTCGCTCCGGAATGGCCGTGAACGGGGAAATTTATAGTACGAAATGCCTGCCGGAAGTTGCGTCGTTCATCAAGAAATACCATAAGGGCGAAGACGCGGTGTTCTGGCCGGATCTGGCGTCGGCCCACTACTCGAAGCGATCGTTGGAGGAGATGGAGTGGCTGAATACCCAAGTCGGCGAACCCGCCCAACGTCGCCCAGCTGCGTCCCATCGAGAATTTCTCGGCCAACCTGAAGCGTAAGAATTACTTCAACAATTTTGTTGCGAAAAGTGAGGAGAAATTTATAAATAAAACGAAGAATGAACTCAAAAACATGCCTACACGCAGGTTTTCGTCCGCCATGGTGAATGTTCCGGTTAACTGTCAATCAGTCAATCAGTCAATCAGAGAGGAGAGCCTGTTGTGCTGGCACTTATTTTCCGTGCTACACGGGTGGTAGTCCATATTATCATCATTTGAACAATACTTTTGTTTAGATTCAGCTTTTTATTCATCTCAAACGGAGAAATTTGGTTTCCGGTCAGAAACCTCAACTACCTATTCGAGATCTTATTATAGATAGTCAGACGTTTTATGATAGACGAAACAGTAGGTTTTTACGAATCCCAACTTGCGTGTGATACAATTTTATTGTGGACACCCTTTACTCTTCCCAAATAAGGACTGTGACGAAGTAAAGTTGAAAACTTCAAAACACAATAGCTATTTAACCGTTGAATCCATCCTTAATCCCTTATTTATTGTGTTAACGTAGCAAGGTTGACAAAAAGCTTTCTGACGTGTGATGAACATTTAAAATTTTTTTGTTTTGCAGTGGAAATGAATCAAGAAGAGCTCCGCATTATCATCGTCGCCAAATGGATTAAATATGTCCACCTCAACTGCTCTTGAAAATGCATCTGCAATAACGTTTAATTTACCTTTCCTGTATTCCAGAATCATGTCGTGTTGTTTTAGTTTCAATGCCCATCTTGCAAGTCTCGCAGAGTTGCCCTCAACGCTTATCTGGCTTAGCCATTTTAATTAATGGGCATCCGTAACCACTTTGAACTGCGTACCTTCGACAAAGTGGCGAAATTTCTCAATCGCTAAGATTACCGCTAAAAACTTGCGTTCCGTGGCGGAGTATTTTCTTAGGGTCGCTGAGAATTGGCGAGTGAAGTATGCAATGGGTCGACGCACCCCGTCATAATATTGCACCAAGACGGCTCCAGCAGCAACTGCTGATGCATCGGGCTCGATCACAAATTGCTGACTAAAATCAGGATTGGCCAGAACCGGTGGTGATGTAAGTATGCCCTTCATCCTATTTAAAACATCTTCTGCCTCTTCAGTCCATGTCAGCTTACATTTAGTTTTCTCGGTAATAGGAGCCGCAGAGTAATTGGCATTAAAGTGTTCATAGAATCCTACCATTCCAAGAAGTCTCCTGACCTCTTTCACAGTGGTCGGTGATGTATAGTCAAGTATAGGGTCTAACTTTCCACAGTCAATCGATAACCCTTCTTCAGATAGAATATATCCTAGGTAGGATATTCTTTTCTGGCAAAATAGATACTTTTAAATACTTACGGAGAGGTTTGCTTGGCATAATCTCTCTGAGATAGTGCGCAGCAACTCGCAATGTTGTTCTAGAGGGTATTAGACCTTACTTCGATGCCGTCTGAAGTTCGACCACCTGTACTCAAGGAGATAAGTCCAGCCACTCCAACGATAGGAGAAAATACTATAGTATATACCTATAGGTAACGAGCGGATGTCAGTATCATTGTTGAAAATGTGTTGTCCAATCATATGGAGAGAATGATGATTCCTACTTTTTTACTGAAATGATTCCACGAAACATGACACCCATATTGCTGGGGATCAATTCAAATCATGTGCTGGCCATCCGTGATCTCGCAGAAACTAAACTCTAAACTAGTCACTCCAAAGCCATATGAACGGATGGTCCAATTATAGCTAGGGTCCAATTCAAATCATTTTCTGGTTATCCGTGGCCTCATTAGAACCTGCTTCGGAGAAACCGTTCCAAGATCAAGTCACTGGATTATCATATCATTCCTGTGTATTCATTCTACGAATTTTAGTATCATTATTGTTGATTTTCTATTGAAATCTTTTATTAGTATCCAATTATCGGAACACGCTTGCGGAAAATTGGTTTTACGGGGATGGATGATGTCTATCGATTCGTAGCTCTTTGGATTGTTTTCGTACAACGCACGAATGTTCTTTCTGTGTCAACAAAGGCTTTGTGCTTTTGACAGTTGCGCGTGTGACACTGAATACGAAGGTAGTGTCTCAATCAGTACAAATCGGTTTCCTTGCAGAATACAACGAATAGATTCGTTAGTCCTACCTTCGATTTCGTAATATAAATGAAATTTTCAGTGCAGGAAGTATGTGTGGTTGGAAATAGATATCATTTGTTAATTACAGTGCAAAAATTCATGTGTGGGATACGTAGATATTATCATTGCTTTTTTTTTTATCAGTGTACACAAAACTAGAAGGAGAAACTCTTCCAAAATCCAAGACTACCATTAGCCGTGAAAAGTTTGGAGGAAAGTATTTTTTTTCGAAGGCAATCTGTCAATGCTGAAGTCGGAGTTCTTTTTTCGTGACGAGTGGAACAATCTATAGGGATGTGTACATCAATGAATGCTTAAAAAACGTTTACTTCCATTCATTCGAAAGCACACCGAAAGCACATTATTTTAGCCCCATCTCGCGACGAGTCACTACGGTGAGGATACGCTGGCACAGTACAGTACAGTATTGTACAGTAATGATGTACAATTTGTGCCCAAAAATATGAATCCACCAAATGGTGTATGTACAGTGTCAACTCATCGAGAGATACAGGGCAATTATTCAGGAGAACCTAGGGAAAGCTGACCAAAGTTGTAAGAACATCAGTGACTTTCGCATGAAATGGAATTCTGCCAGTAACAAATTCGCGGATAGTACTGTCGTGAAACTCCTAGAAAGGGTTCGAACAAAGTTGCACCGGGAATGGAAGAGTAAGAGCACGTGAACTAAAATAAGCTGCAATATTTCTGAAGCAACACAGAAACAAATAATGAATCTTAACAAGCGCGTTAAATGTTCCCTCGTTTAATAACAAGCAAAGAGAAGCATAAACAACTAAATTGTTTGCAATCTTTAATGCGCCGTACAACAATGTTTACAATCTTTCATAAAACAGGCTAGATTCAGGCTTATCTGGCTTAAATTTGCATGAAATATTCCATTATTTTCTGCCAAATCTAGCCTTCCCTTTATAAGCATTAGATAACGCAGAAAATTACATGTTTCTTTCTAACTGTGACTGTAAAAATAATTAATATAAAGTTTTCGAAGAAGTTACAGGTATTTGAATTTTACAAGTTTAATACCTCACAGTTCTTATTAAAAAGACAACCAACTGTTCCACAGGTGATGAACTTTCTGTGTTATTCAGCTAACTAGATTATAACTACACAGATAGAAAGAAACATTTAATTTTCTGCGTTATCCAATGCACATAAAGGGAATGCTAGGTTTGGCAGAACATAATGGGAAGCTTCATGTATATTTGAGCCAGATAACGCCTGAATCTAGCCTGTTGTTCGAAAGATTGCAAACATTGTTGTATGGCGCATGAAAGATTGCAAACAATTTCGTTTGGTATGCCTCCCTTGGCTTGGAATTAAATGAGGGGAAATTTTACGCGCCTGTTAAAATTCATTATTGTTTTCTGTGTAAGCACGGCCAAGATTGTTCAGTTTCGAATTGGTCGGTTCGATAAATTTACCCTGTTAGTTTTATAGTAACAGCTATAAAAGTTATTTATTTTTATAAACCATTAATCCTATTGAACCAACCGTGTCAGCATTAATACTTGGGTCAGATTTGCCAATTGAGAGCGGTAAATTTGGTTTTTATTCAATGATTGTGGGGAGCTGAGGTATGAAATTTAAGGGGCAGGGATTTGCGTTCGCGTTATCGATGTTTTGGTGGAGTGCCTTCCTTTTTATTTTCAATTACTACACTACGAATTTGGCTTCACATGTGCTGCGAGCGTCATCTCTACTTATTGGGATTGTCTCTTTTTGCGGCGCGGAAATGTTTGGATAACCCGACACAATTTTCTCCCTGAAATGACATAATACCTACGTGGCTAGTCGAAGAGGGTGTAGCAGAGGGTGGTTGTCCTATAAACATATATTAATACCCATCTCACTGTATGTTAGGTGTGAGATGGGAAGGAACTTTTGACATTGTTTGAAGCAGCAAAAATAAATAGGGAGCCTTATTTCCTCGCATGTGGATTTTATATAAATCGTCGTCATCGTGCATGGTACTGCAAAATACTTCTCGTTGACTTTTCTGACAGTAGGTTGGAAATACAGTTCAGGAGAGAGAAATGATAATTGGTCGCGGTGAAAGATACCATCCAATAATTAAAAACAAACAAGAAAGACCATTAAAAATTGAAACCAGATAAGTTGGTGCTCTTGGATTAATTATTGTGAGATCAGGCGATGACAGTTCTTTGAGCCTTTCGAATCATTACTCGCGAATTCAGAACTCGTATGATGTCAATTGAACTACGTGTTTTTGGTACGCATATCGCATTCAATCGCTATCATATGCGATCTTCTGTTTGCTGGGCGATTCTTAGAATACATCAAATCAACTTCACGCGAGTACAGCTGTCAATGATCCGTTGATGTATATTTATAGAGCTCTGAACTCATATGTAGCATGATCAGAGTAAGAGTTATTGCTTGATGGGAATGACAACCTTCTGCTACTATTACAATATTCATGTACAGCTCACATGTTAAACATTGAAGTTCCTCGTTATTAACGAACGAATATTGGCATGGTCGCATGCATAAGGCAACAACGGGAAAATGTAAACTCGCACGATGATGATTGTGATTGTCGTTTCGATAATTACTGGATTGAAATGTGAAACAAGCGAGTTCCAAATACATGGCATCCTTTGCGAGGATTTAGCTTTAAAGTCATTCAAAGAAGTTGACGAGCACTTCATATTTTATGATAATTTTTATAAGGTTAATGGTCTTTCCTGATTATCAGTGCTAATAACTGGTTATTCGGATAGCATGGCATATGTTTTCATGTTAATCTCATCTCTCCTCAATTCATCCTACTAAAAAACAAAGGATGGAAGCAAATAAATTTTATTACGGAAAGATGCCAAGCCAGTTGCTCTCCGATCACTAGATTTACCGTCGGATGAATATTAGAATAATGAGATTTACATGAGAATGGTAACCATATCTAGATTCCTAGCAAAGAACTGCAAAGCCAAACCAATTCTATCGACGGGTTCAGCCTATCGTGAACCTTCAAGCATTTCGACTCGGTTTGCTTCAACTATGTGAGATTTCATCACCGGAACTAAAATGCTAGAAGGGAGCTAAAAACGAGCACCTACAACATTTGCTTACATATTTATAAAAAATCTACGCACTAACATTCAATCCAAAAGTAAATGATAAGGGTATGGGGTGTATACAAATGGGTAATATCAAACGCACCCGGAGCTTTGCTAGCGTTGAACATGAAAGAGCAAAGAATTTGTGGTGGGCGGACATGGCTGGAAAGCTTTGATTTGGCATTTGTTCACTTACCTATCATAACGCGAGCCGGCACGGCATTCCACTCCAGCCAGAAAGTAATGAAGGACGAGGTCACCAGAATGATGCCCGGTATGAAAACGGTGGTAAAGTAGAACGCTCGATCACGTGTAAACATAAGGTCTACTTTCAGGCAACTGTAGTTACCTATTTGAAGATGTAGGGGTGTTTGTGGTTGTTTAGATACATCGTGCGCCAATTGGGATGGATTTTAGTCGGGTTTGCAATTTGCATCCAAATGTGTACATTTTGTTTCATTTACACGTGCGTTGTTCGTGGAATAGAGAGATAGAAAAATGAAAGGAGAAAAAAAGGAAAACCAGAAACGTAAAAGCATATCAAGCTGAATTTGAAACGGTGATGTTCGGATTTGCCTAAAGTAACCTAAAGTTATAAAATGGTTAACAGTTGGTTAAAACAAACTTTGTTATTTAAAAACAAAATGTAAGATCATAAAAAGCATCAATGCGTTATTTGAACATCAATGGGAGTCTTGAGCGAGGTTATTGATCAAACAAATAATTGATATAAATCCTTATATTACACATAATCAGTCAATCAAAGGTAGTGGTTATATTTGACAGTTGTTTGAACATAGAAAGGATGAAATTTTGGAGATATTTAGTAGCAAAAACTCTTCAATTGCCTTGTTTTGACTTCAGAGTTGCAATATTATATGAAGAAGTTACTTAGGCGTCTGAAAAGTTGTCAAAACGTCATCAAGACAGCCTCGTTAGGGATAGTCCATTAATTACGTCACGCAAAAATTGACTTTTTATTACCCCCCCCCCCCCCCCCCATTGTCACATTTTTTGTATGAACCTTCGAATTTTTTTGTATGGATCGTCACGTTTTCTCAAACCCTCTCACCCCCCTTACTGCGTGACATAATTAATGGACCTTCCCTTACATGTTATTACTTCGTAATCTAAACATTGTATAATGTTGGGTTCAACGATAGTATATCACCTGTCTGTTAATTTTACTCACGACTTCTTGTGGACAATGAAAATATTTAGTCTCGGTTGCGGGAGATTAAACACATTCCTTTAATATTCACAAGTGGGGTTGAGTCGATAACTATTGCGACACTTTACTCGAGCAAAGGATTATACCAAATTGATAACGAATTCTAATACCGGGTTATCATTGTTTGATGACTGAATATGTTATCGTTTAGGCTGAATAAAAATCCAAAATAACAGAATGAATAACAGAAAAATACTTGTTGAATATCATATTAATAGCTAATTTTTTGATAACAAATCCAATGATGTCAGTAAATTTGTTAAAATAGTTTCAAATTATGTTATCAATTTGAAATTAATTCTAGCGTCAATAACTGAAATAATTCTGTCAATGAAAATCAAAATTTATTGTTCAAATATGTGGGTAATATTCATAGTTTTGCATTAATTTTTTAAAGTTTGTAAGACAGAGTACTTTGAAAAATGATAAATAATGATAACTAAATTAGCTAGTTATGATAACTAAATTTGTTATGCGATAACAGCCGAAATCAAAGCTATATCAGGGATAACAGAACTTGTTACTTATATGATACCACTTTGTTATTTTCTTCTGCTAGGATAGTGTGATTGAAAAATCGGCTATAGTTGAAAACCAAATTTTTTAACGAAATAAAACCAAATTTTTTTACAGTAGTTCAGTATGTGTATTTCATTCAGCTTGCCAAACAACACAAAACCTTTAAAAATGGTTGCAGCAACTTATTTGTGACTAAAATGAGACACTAGAAGTTATGTCAACCAAAGTATAACAACTGTGTTGCTAGGGAGACATACGTCGGTTGAATTTTATGACGAGTTTGCGTGAAATGCTCGACATTCATGATTGTGCTCTCCATCAAAGCCTGAACACTTTTTCGGTTACGTTTTTCTTAGTTTTACTTCATTTCCTCATCATTTTTCGTTCTTCGCCTCTGCTTTAGTCTTCCAAAGTTGGTGCTTCATCATGGCCCAATAGGTTTCGATCGGACGGAGATCCGGACAGTTTGGTCATGTCAAGTTTGGTAAATCTCACCGTTTATGGAGCCTTTGGTTTGTAACTCGCCTTAAGTTACGCCCGCTCAGCCCTTTAGGTGACTTTAACCACACTCTGGGTCGGCTCTTCCATACCGAGGTACATAAATAAGAGGAAAAACCATAGAGATCAATTATTTTAATTTTACGACGTTTTATTATATTTTTTGCCCTAACAGTCCCCATCAGCCCTAGCTATATCCCTACCGATACACTCTACTTACGGTTATGGTGTGTGGTGTCAGTGTTGGGCCCGTCGATGAACGCTGGTCAACTTAGTCCACACGAGGTTTCCGTGCTCCGTCGCCTGCTTGCTCCAATATTTTTCGCGCCAATCGTGCCGATTGCCCCGATTGCGATGTGTCGAGAACGCCGGTTCGGTGATGGATGTTTGCGCCGTCCACGCAATTTCGCTGATCACCACCTTGCCTCCAATCGTGCCGATTGCCCCGATTGTGCCGCAGATGCGTCGATTACGCCGATCTGGTGGTGTCGCTAGTCCTGTGACGGATATCGTTGCCGTTTGCGCGCCTTTGCTGCCACTTAATACCAATCGAGTGGGTGCCGATCGATTAGTTGTCGATCGATTTGGATACGATCCGTAGGTGTTTGCTCGCTTTGCGAACGGGTGATGGCTAACCAATCACCAAGAACAGTTTTTTTCCGCAATTTTGTTGAACTTTTGGGTTTTCTTCGTGAGCTATGGTGTAGGTCGATTGCTGGTGCTCAAGCATGTGGCCGAGTCTCCTCACATGCAAGACTCAGGAACCGGCGAACAGGCCTTTTTTTTCCTAGGTAGCATTCTGTGCTGGGAGTCGAGAGCATCAGGCAGTACTGCTACCAAGGATACCAGTTCGAAGGGGTGTTGTTGTTGTGTTGTGTTGTGTTGTGTAGGCTGATTACATCACCTATTCAGTGTGCTGTTGTTGGATACTAACATTGGCCGTAATTTAGCTACTAGCTTTTATTTTGCATGTTATCTTAGTTTAGTAGTTGATGGTAGTTTAAGCATTTATTTATGAGCATGATTATTTCATTTCATAGTACTTAAGTTTTCTTAATTTATATACTTTTAAGACCCTATCTAGCTAGCTAATATTTATCTATAGATCTTTCCTCTTTCGATTAAATGCCTCATTTCTATTAGAAAAGCTAAGAATTGAGTGAACGAGCGAAGTGACATTCTTCTTTAAGTTGAATGTATCATGAAAATGCTGCCATAAAACGCTCTTAGAACCATTTGATTTTGAATAAGAGCACATACTCTTGAGAAAAAACATTATGTGAAAAATAAACAAACTGTCACAATGGACGCCCATAGGGGCAAAAAATTATAAAATAGTGGATCGTTCAAGCGGAAATTCAATAAAAACTTATCCAATATATTGAATACTCTTTCATCTCAGCCACCAACGAATAAATGTTTTTTGGCCATCGCAGGATTCCATTGGAATTGCAGCTTACTGGAGACTAACTTATCAGAAGGCTCTATGCGTTATACGTCCGTTATTTTTTGTAACGAATCAAATTAAATGGTGCAATGTATCGCTATCTGAAAACCGAAATGTATAACTCATGATAATTGATTATATGCCAGTTGTGCAAGTTAAACCTAAAGTCCCAGGTAGCGCGTTATACGGCGCACCTCCGTGGAAATACAGCGCAGTACTTTTTGACGTAAGGTTTAACGATCACTACGATAGTAAAATGTTATGTAAATGTTAAATTTCTCCCGAGTCGTGCATTTCAGTTCCCATTAGGCTACATAATAATAATACGGATTAAAAATAAAAATTGGTATATCATCAGAGCGAAAATCGATTTTTCTCATGATCTGTTCGCAAAAACCAAAGTCAGAAGTAGTGTGCTGGAATCGCTCAGTGATCCACTACACAGCGCACTTCTTCCGACGTTAGGTTTATCATATAGATCAAGAGAAATATAATTTTTCGCTCACCTGATATTTCAGCCGCAATATTATTATTTGTTATTCTTCCCAAAATCATTGGTAGCATATTCAAGTTAGAGTTTTGCTTATTTTTCGTTCTTATCGACTTACGGTAATGAGTAAAAACAATAAATTATAAGCTGTAATTATGACTAAGAACAACAATTGTGCATGGGCACTTTTGATTTAGACGTTCAGCATTTTCTTTGTTTATGATGTGCCTTCTCCACACTGGTTTTATGGCTATCTTACGAATTACTTGTTAACCTTGAGCAATTCAAACAAGTTTTATCTTTTTCAAGAATAGAACAAATAAAGAGGAACTTATCGCGCTCCTCAAAAAATCTTGTTAGTCTTGTTCAAGAAATATTAGTTTAATTTTAAATACTATACTTATATCGATATTTTTTTTCTTTAATAGCTTCCACTCAACTATAAACAAAAAAAAAATTCCCCATTCAGCAGAACGAATCGAAAAATGGAATCTTCGAAACATATTTGTGATGGACTGGAAGTGTTCTTAAAGAGGAAAATCATAAAACTATCAAAACCTGTGGTAGTTTTAATCATAGTTTTAAGCATGTCTTGAATGTCATTACAAGTATGTACCGATAAAACTGTAAAGTTTTAAGTGAACCTTGGGAAATACTCTTGAGAACCTCCCTGTAGTATGGGCTTTTTGAACTTTTGAGGGTTTTATGGCTGTTTTATCGATGTTATGTAGAATATCTAGTTTTATGCGTGGTTTTATCAAATGAGTCTTGAAAACTTCTTCAAGTGTACCTTAAAATTGAATTTGTTACTGGGAATCTCTTCCTGGAACCTTTGAAGGATCCTTGCAATGGTCAAATTAAGTATATTCTTCAGTTTCTCGGATGCCTCGGAGGTATTAACCCGGATCACTATCAGATCTTATTATCTACATTATCTACATGATAAATAAGGAGATTAACGATGTCTCGACTGTACTTATTAGTTGTAAAATGCTAAAAATAAATAAATAGTCTAAAACTATGTTAATCATCGATCAAGTTTCCATTTGTTGCAATAACGGCACGCATTCGGAACGCACGACAAGTCCTAATAATGTAGCCTGGATCCATTTCTCCCCAGGTACGGGTCAATGTTTGTCTGAAGCTTGCATTACTCGGGTGCCGATCAGAACAGGCCTTGGCCTTCACGACGCGCCATACTGAATAATTTAGTGGATTAAGATCGGGGCTGGACGGCGGCCACGTATCGTTCGCCCACAACGGCAGATGTTCCTGCAACCGCTTCTGAGTGCGGTTCGATATATGGCACGGAGCCTCATCTTGTTAAAATACAACATCTGGCTTCGGGCCGTACTGCTCTTTGAACCACGGGTGAATATACTAACTTAAAATTCCGATGTAGACCTCCGTGTTTACTTTGTCGCCTTCGGAAATGAACAACGGGTTCATTCCTTTACCATCGGAAGCAACCAATCAAAACACCATAACGCTAGCATGATGCTTGGTCAGATACACGTTTTTATGCTCGTCGGCCACGTCTTTTATCGGGAGAGAACTAATAAAGCAATCGGTTCGGTAAACATGCTCTCGTCGGTGAATAGGATTACCGAATTTTTTCGCTTGATTCCTTTACTGCCTTCGCCATTTTCTCCATTGAACGCACTGGATTCGCCCGAATCTTCCTTTTGATGGCAGTGATAGCCCTCGGAATCCGAGCTGACCTCGGACGACCTGTGGCCATCTTCGCGGATAGTTGTCCTTTCTTTTCTAGGTCTAAGGCCCTTTTAACGGTCCACCAGAACACTCCCACGGCAATTGAAATGTCTATTTGCGACCACTGTGCGTAGGACAATTCACTAAAACGCTGCCACTTTGTCATAGTGCAACTGTTTTGTACTCGCAGCCTACTATGATATGAATTCTTCATAAAAAGTAAAGGTTTAATGCGTATCAACAGCTTATGCATGCCACAATTAGCACAGCTAGTTGAAATAAGGCTTTTCCAGCATTTGATCAGCTTAAATGACTTGTATCAGTTGATCAGTTGATGATTAATATTGCGTGAATAAGTTTTTTTGCTAAAATTATCATAAAACAATTTAAATAGGTGCAAGAAACAAAATGCTGTAAAAACTATCTAAAAAAAAACTTTGGAATGGCCTTGAACGACGGTTTGACCATGTTTGTTAGCAACATTTCTGCCGGAGTTTGCCAAAGTAAAACGTATATACCTCTCACTATTCTGCATGTTACCTACACCATTTTGTTTCCGACTCTTTCTTATTAATAATTTCCCTTCGAAATCGTTGCTTGAAAACCTGGTCCAAATTATATGACTCATTCAGATGTTTGTTTCTTGTTAACGTGATTATTACATAACTATTATAATATATGATTGCAAGAAAAAAAAATGTTCGAAATGAAAACTGTCATGCAATGTGTATAGTATTATTGTAAGCACTTTTTGTCAGCCATGCGACTTCAAAACTATTGGTTAAAGTTTCAACCATATACTCAATCCTACAGTAGGGAAGCTAATGAATAACAATCGGAAACTAAACGTGTTCTAAACTACTTCCATCAACTTTGGTAACTTTTCAAACAGCAACACAATCGAATTGAATCCAAAACAATCAGGCAGGCTGCAGCAAGGCAAAAGTTATAACATCTCCTCTTATGTGTCCTGTCGTTTCCGTGTTGCGATCAGTTAGTGCTGTGAGTGTGTACTGTTACCGTTACCGTACTTCTGCTGGATGGTGTTGTTGGTTGAGGCGGCTTGTGGTGGTGGAATGGAACGGACAAGTTTGATTCCACACTCGCCTCCACAAAAAAAGACAATCACTGACACTTTGAAGCGTTCAAAGGTCTCTGTTCCGAGTGGCTTTGTTGTTGTTTTGTGATTTGTTATGCTTTCCATTTAAAATTGGCCAACGTGTTGGGGTAAACGAACAGGGAGGCCTGTGTTGAAGGAGGTTGGTTTATATAGGTATCGATTAGAATGATGATGAGCTGGGTTGGGTTGGGGTGATGAGAGCGAGCCAAATTTTGCGGCCCAAAAGCGGTTACGCAGAGGTAGATGGGTGAGCCAAGAAGTGGGAGTAGGGAGACAAATGATTTTCCTTCGAATTTCTGTCCAGAACGCTCTCACTGGAGTGAGTGTTGTGATGTGATGGAGTGGTGTTTTCAGTCAACCGCTCTCTCGGCGGAGCCCGAATGAATGTTTACGATTATTACCTATCATTGATCTGGCCGGTACCGCGTTCCACTCCAGCCAGAATGTGATGAACGAGGACGTCACCAGTATGATGCCGGGTATGAATACGGTCGTGAAATAGAACGCTCGATCTCTTGTAAATATTAAATCCACTTTCAGACAACTGTAATTTCCTACATATAGTGATTGTTTATGTTTTTATATTATCGTAATCATAGGAAGAAAGTAAGGCGATTAAACTTTATTGATTTCAAAAGATTCCTCTGTATTCTCTAACGAATGAAAGTAGGAAACAAATCAAATATTTTAAGAAAAAATAAACGAAAACAGGTTTAAAAAAATAAGATAAAATTGTTTCTTTAAGATAGATGATCAAAATGTTTAGTACCAAAAGTGTTCTGTGGAATTCGATAAATGAGTTTGAATGACTAATGTAAACAACTTCACCCAATCCCATAATAAACCCAAAACAACTTATCGTTTAGCTTAAGCAAATTGAGCTCCAATAGTGTGATTATGGTGTTTTGGTGGATCTGATACAAGATTTACGAGAGTTGTGAGGAAATCGTTTTGTGCAATGGTGTATGGGATCAATGAATGTAATGTTGTCATTCATTTTTGGAACAAAAAGACCTTACTGTTACAACCTTCAACAACAACAACTACTACTCTAATTGAATTGAAAACTGTGTGAGATTGTGGTGTTATCGTGGGTAAATGAAATGAAAAATGCATCAACGGCAAAACGCGTGACACTTGGTGCTGCTGTCGGTGAAGGGAAGAAATTTAAAATCAGTGAATTTAGGTCTTGTCTTTCATATAAAAGTTTCTTTTTCTCTCGATAGTTATTATAGAAGCTCACTACGGAACTTCATGTAGCAATAATTGTTCTGAAGTGTCACACTACTAAAACACTTGTAAGGAAAGTACACTGAATTGAACAGAATATATTACGAAATAAGGCACATAAATCCATAAAACCAAATGGGCTAAAACATGATAAACGTAACGTGAATGATGTGGGCATGAGGGGGTATAATAGAATCAATAAACTATTGAGGAAGATTAGCTCCGACATTTGTGTGTTCTGGTATGGAAACACGATAAGTGTAGAACTGATAACCATCATGGTTTTTCTCGTTTTTGACACGTTGTATGGATTTGATGAGTAAGCAAAAGATGGTAAAACAGCAATCACTTTTCTTCCTCCATATTTTATTATCTCTATTGGGGTAATGGATTGCAATAAAACCTGTGCGACACCAATATGTATTTCCAACGGCAAATGAAAATATCTGGGTAATAAAAAGAAAGTTCGTGAGTAGGTGGATGTCTTGCGAACAGTTTTGAAATTAGGTAATGAGTAGTGCCAACTGGAAAATCAACTTGCTTGAATTTATCAGCAACAAGTTATACTTTTTTCCCTAGTTGCTGGAAAACCTCAAAGGATGAATCTTGAAATTTTGAACTATGATGCAAATAGCGCTAAATAGGTTAAAGTCTAGATGAAACATCAAGAGATATATGACAATTGGCACTGTGTGCCTATTTTAGGTTTACTTAGTGCAATGTATTAAAATTTTTATGTTTCTAAGAGTATTTTATAAAGCGGCATAAAGTATTGAGATACTTTTCAACTTTGGCTATGAGTTCTCGTTTCGCTCTAGCGCATTGATATTCCCATGAAATTCTCTTCGGCTTACGGATGAAGAAAGGATTGGACAAGAATAATTGATTTGGTCGTGACTTTTTTTTTGTAAGGAAAGTTGAACCATAAAATGTGGTTATATTGACCACTCTGAGTTTCCTTAAAGTTTGAGACAAAAAAAAATTGCCTGTGAATGGTATCATAAATATTTTTAATGGAATTTGATCATGTGACTCCATTTAATTCTTTAACGAGCTTCGGACAGTAAGAAAGTAGATTTTACAGTAAACATTATTTGTTTAACTATCAGGCATTCTCTAACATTTATAACAAACATTAAAATAAAAACCGTCATATTGTTGTGCTGACCGATGTTATTGAATTCGGAGCATTTTTTTCTTGTGTGGCTGACAAACAACAAACTGATTAATTTGAACAACTTCGGTAAAATCTTCCCGTTCACGAGAAATTAAAAGAAATCAGTGTTCTGCGAAATGTCCGTGCTTTTGAACATGATTGCCTGGATTTTATTTTGCTTTTAAGATTTAGTGAACAAAAATTTTCCAAAAACTTTTCTTAAAAATCATTTATCTGATCAATGCAACCCCATATCGATGTACTCATATTGTATACTTAAAAATTGTCATACAAACAAACAAAACAAACAACATGACGTTTGCAGAAGTTTGCAGATCAACAAAGACATTATACCTCTTTGTTTGAAAATATGAAACACGTTCAAGATGAAATCTTTCAAGAAATACGATAAGATGAAATCATTAAGAAACACTGAAAATAGTGATCAATGTTACCTCGTTTACATTTCATTAAGTCGTATTAAAATTCATATGTCTGTTCACTCTATAGGCCCAAGAGGAGCTTTTTAAAGTTGAAGTTACTCTTCTACCCTGCAGACAAGTAAAAATACCTCTTCTGACCAAGGCTAAGCTATGTAACAGTCTGGAAATGATTCTTAAGATTTTTACGATAAAAATCTATTTACAATCCGAGATATGACTTTATTTTTTAATCGAAATCTGTAAAATAACAAAATCTGTATTTATTTGTATCGTTAATTTTGCAAAGTCATGAGCTGTAAATAAAAAGTCGAGTGAAATTTTCTTTTTTTTTGTATTTATAACACACCTATAACTCTGTACTCTTCTTTTAGCATTTCAACCTTATTGCTTTCAAAATTCGCTAATTGCTTGCTCTCAACTTAGTGTTCTAGATGCACTTCCACAGTTATTAATTGAGAGTTTTCGATGCCAGGCACCATTTTTGCATTAGTATGATTGTGTGGCAAGTACAATCATACGATATGCCCAGGGAGTCGAGAAATTTTCCTTAACGAAAAATTCCTAGACCAGACCGGGAATCGAATCCAGTCACCTCCAGCATGGTATTGCTTTGTAGCTGCGCCTTTACCGACTGAGCTAAGGGAGGACCCCCTATAACTCTGTATACGATGTCCAAATATGTATTTTTATATAATCTGTACCTTTTTTGTTTACTTGCCAGTTCCGCAAACAATTTTTGCATAATCTGTATGTTTTTTGAAAAAAAAACTATATCTCTATTTAAAAAACCTGTATTCTTTCCGTATTTTGTATCATGTCTGTATCGGTCACTAAAAATTTGCAAAAGAAAAAATCGCTTGTTACTGGGAGGAAATTGCATTTGCTGTTCGTGCATAAAATAAGTACTCTTCAACGCTTCAACGAACATAAATGTATTTTTAAGATGTATATCTTATAAACGATATGTGTATTCCGTGCTACACTCCTGACTGTGCCCATTTCACCAATAGCAGTGCCTCAATTGATTATGATCTGTTCATAAATTATGCACATCGTGGAGTTCAGAATTGACTTCATCCTATTATAATCCCACTTTTTTGTACGAAGAGTACAAACACGTCAATTCCGGAAAAAGTTTTTTCACTAATGGGTCTCGCCTCGTGTGTGAAAACTCCAGTGCCTTCCACGAACTTCAAGGACAATGATCTGTTCTTGATGCTGAGCTTACAATAATCAATTTCGCGTTGAGGATGTTTTTCAACATGCCTACAGACCATAACATCATCTCCTCGGACACTTCGTTAGATGAAACCAGTCATAGATTTCCTTTTAAAAGTAAGGAAACATATGGGTAATTTGGTTAGGAATCACATTTAACTGCCTTTGTATGGATTACTGAGCATTTTTCAATCATGGGCAATGAGAAAGCGGGATCTCCATCGCAATGGTGGGCGCACAGGAATAGTATGGAAGATGAGTTTCAGACGATAAATTTTACCATCTAGTACGTCAGAGTACATATTCGAATTGACTCGATATATCGACACTGGAAATCTAAGACGGCACATAACATATATGGAACTCGATCTTAAAAAATCGACCCCGTTTAGTATTTACAAAGTGGTATAGTAAGACATCGATAAGCAGTTGTCAGTCTGGTTGTAAATTGTAGAGAACACTTTCATTATTGTTCACTCAAGTGAAATTATGAAATTTTGCTATTACTTATCCTAAAAATTAAAACCTGCCGAGCGATATTAGATTTCAGCGGTAATCCAATTGTTAAAATATATTTAGCCAGCATAAGCAACGCACAACCCAAGTAACACACCACGATCATAGTTAGTTTCAGCAACTTGATTATGACTAACAAAAGCACATTTATGTTTTCTCAACTTAATGGCAACATGTGTGCTACTAGGGAACCGTCATAATTGGTTGCCGCAACTTGATTTTAACTTAAAGGAGTTACATAGAAGTAACCTAGAAGTAAAAGAGCGATTCAGCAAGAATAATATTTAAAACATGTACCGATATTATAAATTTAAAGTAAATTTCGCCATACACCCCATATCAATTTTCCTCCAGTTTATTGCTCTCAAAAAATCCCCATTGGAATAGCAAGTAACACAAACAGCACAGCCCTTCTCACACACAGCCTCCTCCTCCTTTTCATGTCTATTAGGTTGCATTACTGTCATTGAACGAGCTAGCGTCAATGAAACTTTCTTCATCTCCTAACACTCCAGGTGGCGGAAAAGTGACCGAGCGCCTAACCCCATAGGTGGCTCAAAAGAAGCTGGGTCATCCGGATTAGGATCAAAACCAGTGAGATCCAAATTATGGAATACTGGTCTCGGCATCGAAAAATGGATACGGAATGGATAAACGGATTGAAGTTGAAGCGCAGGGCTTGTAGTCGGGCTATTCTACTTCCTTAGTATGGAAGGGTGACCCCCTCCAGAAATGGCAAGTGGCCTAATGGTGTGGCTGACCCCGTCCCGGTGAAACTTTGGCAGGCCTCTAGGTACGGTGGGTAGCTGCCTCAGATGTAACATTCCTGACTTACGCCAATCCGGCTCTGAGCACGAATCCAATGAAGGACCGTGTCAACTCTAGCATGGACTCCCTGTTTCAAAGATAACCTTGGGATCAGAATCAGACTATCTACAACGAGTAGAGACAGATAATCATGATAAACAAAAAACCACAACAAAATTAAACGGCGACGGTATAACGCCAGACAGCGAAGACGAAGGTCTGGAGGGGGACCCAACAAAATGGAGACAAACACAAATTAAACAAGTGAAACGTCGAACGAAGGTGGTTGTGCGTTGGCCACAACAATTGGAATAGTGAGCGCATTCGTAAAAAGCGGAAAGTTGGCGTGATCGCCTATTGGAACGCAGACGGCTGTATTGAGGTCAGGTAGTGGAATGTCCCAAGAACAACCTGTGGTACCACAAGAAGAGAAACGCCCAGTGTTGAGCCAGGTGCTCACACCGAAATCTTCCAATGGTGCATCCCAAGGAGCTTTGCTGCCTGGGAAGATCGGCATGATCGAGGCTCGGAAGAGAGTGAATGAACTCTTTGAGTTCGATAAGGACAAGAACAACAAGATCGTCCACCCGAAGATTAAGCAGCTGGTGACGGGCATCAAGGCCGCCATGACTGCTGCCAAGAAGGAGCAAAGCACATTGAAAAAGAGAGCTGAAGAAGCCAAAATAGAGCTGATGGAGACAAGAATGGAAGAAATGTCGGTGGATGATGATGAGACGCTGAAAGGACATCCAACATACCGGAATAAAAGAGACAGAGAAACGCCAACAGTCACTCGGTGCACAGGCTACTGTGAAGGCGCTATCTTCAGAGACAGTGATTAAATGCAGAAACATCTACGATATCACCACTGCGAGCGAGTGGTAGGGTGCACTGAGAGCACTTCTGGGTCACTTTCAAGATTTCCAGATGGTAGACCGTATGAGGAAGGCGTATGGGAACACCCAAACAGCATCAATACAGCTCTCAACACCTGTAGCAAAAAAACTGTTGGAGGCAGGAAAAGTCAAAGTCTGGTGGTCGGTGTGCTCACTAAGGATGACCCCCCGGGTGTCCCAGCAAATGACGAGATGTTTCAAGTGCCTGGTCTTCGGTCACCTGGCAAGAAACTGCGAGGGCCCTGACAGATCCGAGCTATGCTGGAAATGTGGAGGCAGCGAATACGTTGTGAGCGACTGCAAAAAACAACCGAAGTGTATGCTCTGCAAAGAAGAGGATGGGAATGACGTACAAACATGCGGCGGCGCTCCAAAAGTAATGGAGATAACCCAGTTGAACTTAAATCTTTGCTATGAGGCACAGCAGCTGTTGTGGCAGTCAACAACGGAAACAAAGTGTTACGTGGCAATTTTTGCGGAGGGTAACGAACACGGCAGGCATGACTGCCTTACAGTTTATGAGTAGATATCCCATACAGGAGATTGTCTCGAATTCATCCGAAGGTTTCGCGATTGCCAAAATCAACGGAACCTTCGTATGCAGTCTACGCACCTCCTAGATGGATATTAGAGCAAGTTACAGCAGATGCTGGACCACCTTACCAACCAGTTGGTGGGACGAAGTCCGGTTTTCATCGGTGGTAATTTCAACGCTTGGGCAACAGAGTGGGGTAGCAGATACACCAATGTGAGAGGGCGTAGAAAGGGCGTACTGGAAGAGTTAGCATTGCTTCCTTTATAAGGAATGGCCGTGAGTCCGTCATCGACGTGACATTCTGCACACCATCGCTGATAGAAAACATGAATTGGAGAATTAGTGATGAGCATACCCACAGTGACCACCAGGCAATCCGCTACTGTATCGGTGATAAGAATGCTGGGCTGAGAAGTAAAACAAGGGGTGACGGGCGAAAATGGAAGATAAAGGACTTTTACGTAGACCTTTTTGTCGAAGCTGTTCGTTTATATGAAGCCCCTCCAGATATGATCGCGGATGAATTGACGGAGCTTTTAGCGAGAACGTGTGATGCTACGATGCCGAGGAAACTGGATGTTTAAAATTCAGATCAATTTTTGATGAAGGTAATTTCTATACTATCTTTCTGGTGGGTATCGTACATACGACGATCCTTCAACTTTATTGCTCGCATATTTATAACAAACGCGTTAGGCAAAAACTGAACCTCTGAAGAAGAGACACGAGTTGGTTTCAGTGGTGACGATTTTTGGATTCTGAATTGTTCAAGCTAGGGAAACGGAATTTAATGTTAGCCTAGCTCCTTCATTCCGCCTATGTATCAAATATGTCATAAATCGAGCGATAATCGGTTAATTCATGATAGTATCATGATGATCGATTTGTTTTGAAGCAGTTGAGACAATATTCATCAATGTATAGTTGTATAGACATGAGTAATATTCTTGATTTCCTTAACTTTTTATTCATCTTGGCTGCACTGGTTAAGCAGAACAAATTATTTTCATGATCTTAAAATGATCTTAATTTGGCTAAATTGTACCGATACGATTAGTGATGCATTCTTGACTTACAGAAAATAGTCACACGTTATAAATTAACTGTTCACATAGAAACATCAACAATGATTTCACAAGAGCACTGACGACCCAAAACCAGTTATGGCCTAGTAAGGAGTGTATCGAAAAGTAGTTATAAACTTCCAAATAATAAAATAGGCATGAAAACATGGTTAAAATTAACATATTATTTCAGTTTATTATAGCTTAACATGTTTACAAAAGATCCAAACGGAAAAACTAGTCATCATGTTCATTTCTGTAGAATGCCCGTACCTTTGATTTGACACCTGCCATCAAATTCTGCACAGTGACCTTTGTGCACTTCCTGGATGCCGCTGCCCAATTTTTCTTAAAATCGGTCATGTTTTGGGACACTGTACCATCCTTCTTAAATATACGCTTGACTATTGCCCAATAGCGTTCGATCGGTCGCAACTGGGGACAGTTTGGTGGGTTGATGTCTTTTTCTACGAACTTGATGTTATTCTCCGTCAGCCACTGTAGAGTGGATTTGGCGTAATGTGCCGATGCCAAATCTGGCCAGAAGAGAGGAGGGGACTGGTGCTTTCTATACAATGGTAGCAACCTGTTCTTCAAACATTCCTTTTGATAAATCTCAGCATTTATAGTTCCTTTTGTATAGAAAATTGAAGAACGCAAGCCACATGTGCAAATAGCTTGCCAAATGAGCACCTTCTGACCGAATTTCTCCATCGCAACAGTCGTATCTGCGGTTGGCACACGTTCCCCAACAGATTTAGTATAAAACTGCGGCCCCGGTAGCGTTCTTGAATCTTCTTTAGCGTATGTTTCGTCATCCATCAAAATGCACTGGTCGACATTGTCCAAAATGCAGCTGTACAGCTTTCGAGCCCTGGTTTTGGCACGAGACTTTTGTTCCGGAGTTTGTTTGGGCACTTTCTGCTTTTTGTACGTCTTCAAGTCATTCCTGCGCTTGATTCGTTGAATCAGTCCGATGCTGGTCCTGAACTTCTTGGCTAGATCGCGAGTAGAGGCAGATTTGTTCCGTTGAATATAATCCACAACTTTTTGGTCCAAATCGGGGTTGCTGGAGCCGGGTTTCCGGCCACTTCTTGGTAAATCCTTGAGGGAGCACTCCTTACCAAACTTTTCGATGATGCGTTTTACACTTGCCGGGTGAACATTTACTCTTTTCGCAATCTGGTTGTAAGTAACACCCTTTTCGGTGCACCAAGTGTGCAGAATTTTCTTTTTAGTCTCAAATTCAATTCGCGACATTTTGAATACAACTTTATCAACGGAAATGAATGAACCGAATAATCATTTTTGACATGTAAACAAAGCAAATGGCGCTTACACGCTAAAAATATATACAGTAGTTTATGCGTAATAACGCATCGAATGTTTGTAACTACTTTTCGATACACTCCTTATATAAAATGTTGATATTGATAAAGTTTTCAATGGAAGTGTGTAGGTATATGTGTCAATTTGTCAAAGGGCTTATCCAAACCAAAACATTAGTAACAAAATCTATATATTAGGAATTTCAATATTTTTAAATGGAATGGCTGATTGATCATAAGTGAAAATCATTTAGGTGTGATAAAGTAGTTTTATTTTTATTTGTTTTGTGAAATTTGGTGCTGAGTATCAAGTATAAAGCCACCTAAAGAGATAATAAAAATAAAATTTACGACGATTTTTTTCAACAAGAATTCTTAACGATGAGATGAAGTTGCATCCACGAATAGACACAATATGGTGCTTTTCGACATAATAAAGTTTTTATGGTTCAGAACAGCAAAATTCTTACTTAGGATGTCTAAATAAATGTACAACTTGTTGAATATCGTTTCCAGCTCAATTACTTTATGAGTTATAAAATTATAACTTATAAAAAATTGTAATCGACCGCTGCACATAAGGCTGAGTCAATTTAGTCAATTTTGTTTTTCAAACTATAAAGTGTTCGCTTCAGGCTTACTTTACCTTTTCAAAACTGTAGCGGCATTGTGAATGATTGGCTGTTTATGAAGGAAGTCTAAACAAAAGAAATATGTAAATGAAAAACTGAAACCAAATAAGGGCAAAACGTTAGTGCCGCTGATATCCACGGATGAAAAATGAGGTGGTGTCGACAAGTAAAACAACGCGCAACAAAAATGGCAATTCAATAATAAAAAAAACGTACAAATTTAACTTCATGTACCTTGCTCCTCAAATCGCCTCTGGCACAAATTACAAAGAAATTCTTCGTCTTCTTCTGTTAATGCTTGTCCTTCGGCTACTCGGGTTTTGTTTTGGGAGGTTTTGTTTTGTTTTGGTAGTAGAATTTTGGAGAGGGTTTCGCGGTTTGTTTTTCGAATGTTGTGTTTTCGATATTTCGAGGCAATTTCATAAGATAGAAAACAGAAATAATTGGACGTGTTTTAATACATTCGTCAAGTCAATAGAAAGTTTAATCAGCAACAGTGAGGGAGTTTATTTCGGAAAGAATGGGCTTATGGTTGGATCTTGGGGGAATTTTGGAGTAAGAAAAAACATTTATTTGGAAGGAAAAGATGGGTTGGCACAAAACTAAGTATGAATGACAATCAAGACCTACCGGAAAACATTCTTTAGTGGAAAATCATGATTCGAACCAAAACAAAGAGGGTTCCGAGTAGGAAAATAGAGCACTGGAAGAGCATACTTGGAAAGAATGTTACATTAAAATGAACACAAAAACTCAAGTAGAGTGTTTTGAAGAGTGAACAGAAAACTACAGTTCGCTAACTCATCCGGTTATACTCATACATTTATATAGAAGCCAAGACCAAGCGCGTGCCTTCTCACTGGATGTTTATTTACTTGTGTGGGAGTATGTGTTTAGCATTAAGTATATATATATATATTATGGCAACAATATTGATTTATGTGAAGAAAATGGATTCGAAAAAATGGAGCGAGTGGAAAGCGAATGAATTTTGCGAATATATCAGTATGTTACTCGGAATTGGGATGGACAAATATATTCATCAGTAGCACTATCGGGATGATTCTCGATTTGTGGTCAACTTCAATTTCTCTCAGGTCTAAAGGCCCAAACGCTCTGTGCACGGAAACGCAACGGTAACGGTTTATTTTATTAAAGCCTTGTTTTACAAAATTGATACCAGAACAATTTCAAGATCTCTTCAATCAAGCTATATTTTACGCACTACCGAAAAGTCATGTAACACATTAGAGTGGTCTTTAGAACTTAAGAATCAGTCAAAAGAGACGAGAAAAACAATTCAATCAAACACACATTTTTCTGGTTGTGTCTGTTCCTGTTTCGGGACACTATATTTCCCATGAAATCATGGTTTACGCTTCTTGACGTAAATGAAAATTGAATTGCCTCTCGTTAAAAAATAATAATTTTTAAGTGTGCATGTTTATTTCAAGGTTATTTTTCTTCGATATCATCATGTATTTCAAACATTTTTCGCTAGAAAAGGTAAGAGATTAATTATTTAAGTAAAAAGTAGGTCGTTTTTACCATCTTATTTGCGTTTAGATTTTTGCCAAAAGATTGTGTCTATAACTAGTCCCATGTTAATCGCATTGATCCTATACTGAACCGCTGCAGGGCCATTAAGCCGAACTAAGGCCAAAAGCCATTAGGCTAAAATGATCATTAGGTCGTATTTTTAAAAAGTTGAATGTTGAAAATAATCTGTCATGAGTGAACTAGTGAACTAGTGAACTTTCATGAAAGATTATTCCTTCATTAAATCGTGAGCAGTTCTTTCAAATTTCAATACAAATAAGTCTGGTAACAGGTCATGTGATAAATTGTAATTGTTATTTCTTGAAATCTTGAGATTTTTCTTCCTTCAATCATGAGCAGATTTGTCTTGTTCCAAAATTTTCAATTTACTTCAAACATGCTTGTGGAAGATTTAACTCAGAAATTTCTGAACATCTTTTGCGGCATGAACTTGTATGGGAGATTTTTTCTTCTTTCAATTATAAGTGATTTCAAATCTCGTCATCTGTTAATAGTTGGAATCAGATCATAGTTTCAGGAGATATTTTCCTTCTTGCAACCATAAGCTTCTTTTTCATATCAAAACTTACAATATGCCTCTTGAGTCTTTCTCATTGTAGTTTTTTTTTTCTATGAAATTTGTGAGATTTATTTTTTTCATCGTGTGTAGTGGTGAAGCTACAGTTCATACACTATCTTTGTATTGGTGCTATCTTAACGGCGTTTGCACAAACCATTGAAAGTTCTGTTTGAATCTTTTCAATCAGTATCCATCTTTTATCAACGATGAAAGAATTTCGTGCTGTTGTGATAAACATGTTTTTGGAAGGAGAGGGCCCAGGCGCTATTTTCAAGAGTTTGAGAAACCAGGAAGTAAAGCGTGATTTTGTGTATCGAACCATCAGAAGGTACCTTGAGACTTCCTCGTTTGATGGCCAAAAAGACCCGTGGAAAACGTTCAGCTAGAACTGAAAGCCACAACGTTCTGTACGTAAAATGCCGCAGATCGTTATATCTCGAATTCGATCCTTCCATGATGTTTTGACCCCCCCCCCCCCCAAGTATTTGCAAGCCGTTTGTTTTTAGCTAGAAAGGCGTTCGGATTAACGCCTATAAAATGGAAGTTTTGTAGAATGTCGTCCAGCCAAGCGTAGAAAAAATGTAAGGGACGAATGATTGCGTGTTACAGCAGGACGGAGCGCCTTCTCATACAGCGAATTTGGTCCAGAACTGGTGTCTGGCAAATTTGACCGGCTTATTGACCAAGGATGAATGGCTTTCTAGTTCACCAGAAGATTATTTTGTGCGGTCATAGATTCTGTCGAAAATTAACGAGCACAAGGTGTCTACTCTGGCCCAGTTAAAAGTCGTAATCCTTCGAATTTGGGACAAAACTCCGATGAAAGTCATGCGTTTCGTTTGCGATGGGTTTGAAAAACGTTTTAAAAGTTGTCAAAAAGTTGGTGATATAGGCGGTGATGTTCCAAAACATATGCTGTCATTGATCCATGTAATACTATATGGATAATTATTTAAAAACAATTACCAATAAAATCCGAATAACTTTTGTGAAATAAGTTTGAATTTGTATGAGAATATATTGAACACAGTGTAAGTCAAGCTGCGAATCAACGAGTGACAAGAGAATTGTGACAAAAAAAAAGAAAAATCTTTTGTCGCCAATTTCGTCGAGTTAAATTGTTACACATCGGGTCTTCCAAGCAGAACCTGATTGTTGTCGTTCAATCAGCTGTGCGTCGATTTTCGGGTAATTTTGTTGTTGCATACCCATGCAACACACACTTGTAAAAAATCATCTTGATTGTGACATAAATTAGGCATAAAGAAGTTATAAAAATTGACTTGCAACAAATGTGCATCTAGAGTAGTTACACTTCATCAGCGTGACAAATCCCTGGCCTGTGTTTGAAACCAGTAAAGAACAAATTCAAATTGTGGCTTAACGCATAGATATTGAAAGGCTTTACTTTTAAGTAAAGCCTGCCCACGTTTAATTTCGGATACTTTCCTTTCAGTGTAGATTTTGAATTATTTCACGGATCGCTGAAACGTTTCACTTATATGACAGCTAAAACTCTCTACTTAATTTCGTAGAACGACTAGTTTACATTCTTGTTACATTCATTTGATTTGTCGAATCAAGTGGATGTGTGCAAACGCATTTTGTATTTTGCTGCTATTATTTTGGTGTCCGAAATTTAACGTAGACAGGCTTTATCATGAAATTCTTAAATTTCACTCAAACGTATTTATTTATATTAAATTAATTTTTACAATGATAGATGCATATTTTTAAATCCATTATTGCTTTACTTGTCCAGGCACTGCTATCCAGTGATAGCAGCTGACCGTGCTTTGAAACTGACGTTATTTTCTCTGTGTCGATTTCGCAAAAAAGGCAAATAATATTCCGTTATTCAATGTACATTAAAAGTGAAATTATAGTTTTTTTCCCGTTAGTTTTTTCCCCGTTGGTTTTTTTTGTTCATGGTTTTTTAGTGTTCCACCCGCGCACCCGGAGGAGCTTTTGTGCAAGAGATAAAGACCTTGGTGAGGTCGTTTTATATTAGTGAAAATATATCTTAACAAATTACATGCCAAGATCAAGAATGTCTATGTTTTGTTCTGGAAGTGTGAAAATTCTTCACACATCTATTTGATATGTGAAGATTTTCATGCGGGGCTTATTGTATAAGAAGATGATCTCAGAATGTACGGGTATAAACAGGCATTCTTTAAATGGGTCGTTGGACTTTCAATAGAGCTGTCACCTTCAATCTCCAGGGCTAAACATGTTTGCATATAGTGATAACATATAAATCATCAGCAGACAAAATTTGACAACTCTCTCAGTCGAACTCTAACCGTGATGGCAAAAACAGTGAAGCACCTCCGTTCAAAGAACGGCACCCCGCCGCGTCGAAAGCGGACATAGTGCGAGAATGTGCTGCTGTGGCTGACAATCAGCGAGAAGGAGATGTCAAAGCCGCTCTTCTTTCGCTCCGGACTGGCCGTGAACGGGGAAATTTATAGTACGAAATGCCTGCCGGAAGTTGCGTCGTTCATCAAGAAATACCATAAGGGAAAGACGCGGTGTTCGGGCCGGATCTTGCGTTGGCCCACTACTTGAAGCGATCGTTAGAGGAGATGGAGCGGCTGAATATCGATGTATTGCGGATTGCGACAAAAACTCATGTGGTTTGTAAAAGTATCAATGGAATTTTCGAAATGGTTACGGCAAAGTGGTGGACTGTCGTGTTTGCTATGTAACATTACATTGGAGGTTGTGATTCGAAGAGCGGGAATAGACACGAGTGGTACAATCCTCAGGAAGTCCATCCAACATGTTGGCTTCACAAATGTTTTTTTTTCTTTAGGGCGAATCTACAATTAAGAGATTCTCCCAGGGCTCGCCCTCTTTTTTTAATAAACAAACCCCCTTTACTTTTTTCTTTCTACTATTATAAGATTAGTCGACCCACCGCGTGTTTTTCTATCTTCTCTAAAAGAACCCCCCAAAACTTTAAAACGCGCTATTAAAAATAAAAGAGAGGAACCCCGGAGAGAACCTCCCAATTGTAGATTCGCCCTAATGAAAAAAAAACCCTAGAAATGGCGTTGATATTGTAGCGTGCAACATTGAGATTGTGTAAACGACCTTGTCATCAATGCGTCAAAGACAAAATGCATGAGCGGAAGAGGCTCAGGAGATGACAATGTTAGCCTCCCGCAAGGAGTTCAGATCGACGTCGATGAAGTTAAAGTGGTAGACGAATTGGTATATCTGGACTCCTTGATAACCACCGATAACGACACCAGAAAATTTTAACCCCAAACGGTTCAACGGCTCGTTTTCCGATACAGTCAAATGTCTTTTCGGATTTGAAATTCATTCGACTGCCTAGAGTGAAAGCTTATTATTGTGTTTGCCAAACACAATACAATTGGATGCTATAGAATGGCAAAAAAAAGCTCTCAATTAATAACTGTAGACTTGCTTTAAAAAAACACTTAACTTAGTGTGTATAAAGCCAAGTAGAAAAAGAATAAATTCTCCATATCAATGTTTTCTTCCGAATCAACACTACCAATTCCGAGAAACATACACGCATTTCATCATACGAAAATGGAAGCTATATATTTTAAACAAAACAAAAGAAGCTTTTTCACAAAGATGCAACAGAAGCATCTGAAAGGTCGACAACGAGAAAAATATGATTGATACATAGTCAAGAAAAGGAAACAAGAAATTCAGAGCCGATCGATACTTGATTGCCAATTTATCAATAAAACAGCAAGACACGTTCCATTTGCAGCTTTTATTTGATTTCATTCACTTGCACACACGCTGGGAAGTTGTATTTTTACATGTGGATGGGATGACATATGACTTTCGCTTATGAGTAGAACCGATACGGTCACGTCTAAATAAGTCACGGATTTGAATACAAAGAAAAACAATCTTCTCGATGTACGACACGAAAGATGCGAATTCGTAAATCGACTCACTGGTATCAGTGTCATCTTGTGATGACTGTTGAATCTGGCAGCCAATGAATCAGAGAGCAGGAGGATATGAATGAAAGAGCAGACTCTTATAAACTGATGGAAAAATAATTTGAATTTCAGAATGCTTCTGAAAAAGGCAGTTATTGAACCAGTTTGGTGGTTACTTTACGGAAATAAGCTTAGTGCTGTGTAAAGGGAGCAGATAAAAAATTGTGAAAAGGATAAGACAACGAAAAGTTGCTCGTACTGGAAGGCTCTACCCCGGAGCATGTAATTCTATGTACACCGAAACTCTGATATTTTTTCTTTGCCTGATATTCTGTACACGTGACGGCTGGTGCAAATGTTGTATAGACTAAAGTATATGAATGGAAGCAGAAAGCTGAGCTCAATTTTAGTTTCCTGCTTGCCATTGGAAGCGGTGAAATAGCTTTGATAAAGTTGGATTACTGAAGAAGTTTCGTTTCTTAGTGTGAATAAACCATTGGTTTAACGCATGACAAATTTGTAGTCCGAACGATTTGGTGAAAACGAAAAGAATGAAACCATCGAAATAAAAAGCCAAAATATAAAAGCAAACGTACTTCAAACAAGGATAAATAGTTAAAAACTATAATGATGGGAGTCAGGTTGAAGTTTGACAAATACACGAAGCCATCTATGGTGGGCCAGAGATTGGCTCAGGAGTAGCGAAGTGGATATGTGTTGGTCAAAGTTTAAGAACAAAGATGAAAGAAGAGGATTATGGTTGAAGCTAGAAAAGAGCAAGAAAGTAGTGGGTGTATGAAAACAAAATCTCTAGAAGTGGGATTCTTTCAACGCTTGTTGTAGCAAAAGGATCTCTTGTAACACATACACATATTTTCCACTTTAAAGTGAAAAGTATTAGTAGCATCCTAGTAGTAGCGGTAGCAGATGAAGGGAGGCAAACGAAAGCATTAGGAAGCTAACTCACCTCTCCAGCTGGCTTTAATGGGGCAGGTTATTGTTTGGTTCTGTATCAAGTACGCATTCAGTGTTGTCAGCGAAGGACTCTTCCGTAGAGTGTCCTCGTCGTTCTTCCAGACGTATCGTATTGCTGACTGCTCGTAGGATACTGTTGAAAGAAACAAGAATTGTGATTAGTTTAAACACTATGCCTTATGACTGTAGCTGTTTATTTTTCTGCAGATAATATGATCGTCATCAGTGTTTTGAGTACATCATTTTTACGAAGGAATTTTGGAATATTTTATACTGATTGACTAGTTTATGAGCAAAGTTCAGTAGAAATTGGCACTAGACTCAAATTGGTATTTTTTTAATATTCGAATGAAACGCAAAGAGAAGTGCAGAAACACTCCACTCATTTATTCTTCCTTAAATTGAAATGTAAAACAATATAACATATTTAGAAAGTTATTTAATAAAAGTATCAAAATGAGATTAAAAATCATCATAATAAATAAATAAAATAAAAAAAATCTAAATTAGCGAGCTGAAAAACCACGAAGTTGTTATTTTTTTATTTATTTATTATCGAGATTTTCAGCCCTGGGCTGGTTCATCTCCCGTCGTAGTCACTTAAACACCTTTTGGGTATTTTCGTAACTTGTCCGGGGGTGAGATAAGAACTCCTGACTTTGGCACTACACAGGGGTCATACCCAATAACCATGGAGTGATAATCATCGCTCTAAAGATTTTATTCTTCTATAACAAATTCATAACATTTATTCATGATGTCAAACTCAGGGACCGCAAAAGGTGCAGGTTGCTTGAATCCACACACGGCCCCTATTATAGCAGAGTTGGACCTCGCATTTTTGGATGGCACAACTCTTAGATACAATAGCCCGAGCAATAAACATTTGGTGCAGGAAATTTTAATCGCTTTTTAAATGCAGCGCAGCTAAAGTTTGTTTAATGTTTGGTATAAGAAATCTTTGTAGATTCCTAGATTTGTTTTCTCAAAAAGACATGACGATACAAATCGTCCATGATGGTGACCATTTTCAAATTCTGTTAGATATCCTCTTAAAGAAACGCTGGTCCAGATGGAATTTCCACCACTTATTCAAAAGTGCCAATTTGAAATCATTGCTTTTTGATTGAATTAGTCTAGCTTTTTACTGCGATGTATTAAAAAAAAGGATTGTGTTTGTACCAATAGCAAGCAAAAAAGATTGATCTTAACCAAAATTATAGATACCAATTAAAGTAGGCTGTTATCGATTGCGTTAATTGAAAAACTCATAACTAAATTAAATGAAAAACTAATAGATGACTACATCAAATAAGAAACAAAAAAAACATGAGTTACCAAAATTCGCCTATCAGCCAGGAAAATCAACATTTACAGATCTTTACAATCTGGTAACAAAAATAGAAAAAAAAAATCATTCGCTTCTAATGAAATACTCCTGCCAATATTTCTTGATATTAAGGTTGCATTTGATAAAAAATCTTTCACATTTACATGATAAACGCAATAAGAAATCATGGTTTTAATTAAGGCATAGTCAACTGGGTAGAAGGAATGCTATTCAAAAGAGAATTATTAGCTAACCTAGGAGATTCAGAAATGAGAGTGACAGCTGTTAAAGGCTTTCTTCAAGGGGGTGTTCTGTGTTCACAAAACACGACGCGAGACAAGACACAATACTTATCGTTCTTTCAATTTAGATAAATTGTCTTGCGTCGCGTTTTGTGAGTGTAGTGTAGTTCTTTCGTCAGCATAAAAATCATAACAAAAGGAATGTTCTATCTTCTTGCCCGAGCAAAGTTTTATGCCTAAGTGATAACAAGTTCTAATATCTGATTATCGTTGTTTGATCACAAAATATGTTATCATTCAGGCTGAATAAACAGCCAAAATAACAAAAGGGATAACAAATTAATATTCGTTGTATATCACAATATTAACTCGTCTTATTGTCATTGAGTTCATTTTGATAACAACATTTGTTATGTGAACAAATTACTTGAGATAATTACAAATTTTGTTATCTACATGATATCAAATTCATACACTAATAACTAAAGTAGTGTTTCTGGTGAAAAGCACATTTATATCCCCAGGACATGCTGGTAATAATCAGCACGCCCCACCCCCTGGTTAGTATTCATAAATACCTCACAAAAAACCCCAAAAAAAAAAAATAACAGATAAAAAAAAAAATTATTAAATATTAATAAAAATTTTGTTATGCGATAACAGGTTAGTTCAAATTGATATCTGAGATAACAAAACTTGTTATTACATTGGTCAGTGAACAAGCGAACGGTGCAGTTCGTTCGGTCCGCTTTCTGTTGCTTTGGAAGCTTTTCACGAGTTGTTTCAATTCTTCAGTATTTTTTATTTTTCGCGATCGCGAGTGAAATCGAGTCTTGGTTTTGAAGAAGAAAAAGTTGTGTGTTAAGCAGTGCAACAACGTCAATAATTGCAATTATCATTATTGCCACGATCTAAAAGCCATACTGCTCCGCATACGGCACGCACACCAGCAGTCCATCGTGTGTGGCGTGCATTCGGCCATCCACCAACTACCACCGACCAGCAACACCATCATTATCGTCATCATTATCATAATCGTTCAGCTCCACGTCTAGCCGGTACACGCGGCCACACATCGTCGCTCGACAGCAGCAGCACATTCGTCGCCCGGCTGCAGCAGATCAGTGATACATTTCAGATAAGTTAAGTTAAGTTTTTTTTTTGTGTGAGTGTGTGAGAGTGAGTGAGAGTGTGTGAGAGTGTGTGAGAGAGTGTGCTTAGCTTTAGTTTGTTTATCTGTGATTGATTGTGTATAATTGCGTTATTGGTTGAGCGTTAAAGCTCCCACAAGCGAACCATGGACGATTTGTCGGATGACGAATCATCTATGGCGCGAAATGATGAGGTAGCTCATAGAGTTACCAGATCACGTGCATATCCAGATAGTTCAGCTGGTCCATGGGTTGTTTACTTCCAGCCCAAAACGAAACCTCTAAACGTTTATCAGATCAGTAATGATCTGACGAAACGATTCTCGGCCGTGACCGAGATAATTAAAGTCAGGCCAAATAAACTTCGGGTCGTTGTGTCCAACCTCAAGCAAGCTAATGATATTGCTGTCTCCCAGCTCTTTACACTAGAATATAGAGTGTATATCCCAGCTCGGGGTATTGAAATTAAAGGTGTGGTCACCGAAACAAGTCTGACCCCTGAGATCCTGCTAAAGCAGGGGTTGGTCGATTCAAGAACCCTCTGCTATCTCCAGTTAAGATACTGGATGTGAGCCAACTAGGCACAGTATCGACCAATAAGGGTGAAAAAAAGTTTACACCGTCAGACTCGTTTCGTGTGACCTTCTCTGGCTCAGCCCTCCCTCAATACGTCGAGTTGGGAAAACTTCGACTACCTGTGCGGTTGTTTGTACCTCGGGTCATGATCTGCCAAAAATGCAAGCAGATGGGACATACGACCTCCCATTGCGGCAATAAGGCACGCTGCTCCAACTGCGGAGAGAAACATGAGGATGGCGCCTGTGCAGACAGTACACCAAAATGCGCTTTCTGTAAGGGAACTCCTCCTCATGCTCTCTCATCGTGCCCGGCGTACAAACAACACGGGGAAAAATTGGAACGCTCGCTAAAACAGCGTTCCAGGCAATCTTTCGCCGAAATGGTGAAAAAAGCCTCCCCATCACCCAATGCCAATACAAATCCCTTTGCTCCTCTGTCAGATGACGAGTCTGACTTTGATTCGGCTGAAGAGGGAACATCGTTCACTTTTCCGGAAGGTGCTTCAAGGAAGCGAAGACGCGTCCGCCCACGGAAAGTTGCTGAAAAGAAGCCCGAGACCAGCATGCCCATTTCAAAAAAAGGTGGGAAAAAGGAAAATCCAATTCCTCCTGGTTTTCGTAGTACTAACTACACCCAAGACTTTCCATCTCTTCCGGGGACATCCAAAACCCCTGATGCCCCGATTTTAAGAACAGAAGCCCCTTCCTCGACTGGGCTGTTCTCATTTGATGACATTCTCGAAGGTATCTTCAGGTACCTCCGAAATTTCTGACCCTCTCAAAAGCATTGTTTTGGCAATGCTTCCAACAGTGAAGACTTTTTTGAAGCAACCGCACAGGTAGTCGAAGTTTTCCCAACTCAACGTATTGAGGGAGGGCTGAACCAGAGAAGGTCACACACGAAACGAGTCTGAGTTGGTAAATTTCTTTTACCCTCACTGATCGATACTGTGCCTAGTTTTTGCACATCCAGTATCTTGACTGAAGGAAGCAGAGGGTTCTTAAAGCGACCAACCCCCTGCTTCAACAGGATCTCAGGGGTCAAGCTCGCTTCGGTGACCACCCCTTCAATCTCAATACCTCGAGCTGGGATGTACACTAAATATTCCAGTGTAAAAAACTGAGAGACAGCAATTTCGTTAGCTTGTTTAAGGTTGGACACAACAACTTTTAATTTATTGGGTCTCACCTTAATTATCTCGGTCACGGCCGAGAATCGTTTGGTCAGATCGTTTGAAATCTGGTAAATATTGAGAGGTTTCGTTTTGGGCCGAAAATAGACAACCCAAGGACCAGCTGAACTATCTGGATAAGCACGCGATCGGGTAACTTTAAGAGCTACCCCATCATTTGGCGGCATGGATGAATCATCTTCCGACAAAGCATCCATGTCGCACCCGTGGGAGCTTATGATGCTCAACCACTAACGCAATTATCTACAATCAATCACAGATAAACAAACTAAACCTAAGCACACAACAAACTAAACCTAAGCACACTCTCTCACACGCTCTCACACACTCTCACTCACTCTCACTCACTCTCACTCACTCTCCACACAATACAAAACAATATATTCAGAAGAAAGAGAACAAAAGCTTATCTTTTATATATGTCACTGATCTGCAGCAGCCGGGCGACGAATGTGCTGCTGTCGAACGACGATCCGTGGCCGCGTGTGCCGGCTAGACGTTGAGCTGAACGATGATGATAATGATGACTATGATGATGTTGCTGATCGGTGGTGGTTAGCAGATGATCGACTGCACGCTACACACGATGGACTGCTGGTGTGCGTGCCGTATAGATGCGGAGCAATATGGCTTTTAGGTCGTGGCAATATCGCTAATTGCAATTAATGACGTTGTTGCACTGTTTAACACTCAACGTTTTCTACTTCAGAAAACTAAGACTCGATTTCACTCGCGACTCAGAAAAAAAATAGCGCTGAAGGCTTGAAACAACTTGTGAAAAGCTTCCAAAGCAACGGAAAGCTGATTCACTACATTTCTGTTCGAGATCCATTTTTCCGAATAACACACGATTACAAAAGTACATACGCATACATCCACTCGTCCAATATTGTTTCGTGTGAAACGTAATAATGACTGTTGAAGTAATGTAGCCGGAGTTTGTATACAGGAACGTATACCGGTACGTACGTTTTTCAAGACTCTCAAAATTTTGAGGTACATAACGTCGAGAATTTGAGCATATAGAAAAAAATTATATCCGGAAAAGTTGCTCAGAGGTACAAGTGCTATCGATTGATGGATGAACATTTCGGTTTTTATTTAGTTAGGGGTTTTACGTTAAGGCAACGGTTTATCGTAATGAAAGATTTGAAGGGGATTATGGCTGACATATTGACCAGGTTCTATCCTCTGCAATAAAATACAAACTCACATCAGTTCTTATATTTTATGTATGATGTATGATATGTACTACCACCCATTGTAGCACGGAAACTAAGTCCGACAGCAATGGGCTCTCCTCTCTGTTAGACTTGATCAAGCTTTAATAACCACTGATTATCCTAATCATGCCATTGTATGAAGGGCCAAAAAGGAGTTGGGTGGATCGATATGCAACATCACTTATACGTATCCACAGGGATATAAAGAATCTCCTTCCAACAACAAGATTGAACAATTGGTCAAAAGAGCGAGCTATCTAACATGAGGATGCCCCAATGGGCGGGGAGAAGAGCCCGCCCTCTATTCACAAACTGTTAGCAATGGGGAGTTGGCATTCCCACTCTCCCCATCCAGAGTGCTTCAATCGGGTGCCCTGATGGTCCCTCCCATTCCCATGAAATATTTATATAATAGTGTATATATTTATGTAAATGAAAAATACTACAAGCATTCGTATCTATAATATATGATCTTCATTCGGTTGATCCTGAAATGCAAGAAATGTTGTAAAATGTTAAAGTGTAGAGTTTTCGTTCGTTTTCAGCGATAGCAGCAATTCACCAAAATCTTGATTTGAGGTATCCTGAAAAAGTTTGCTAAATCTATTGAAATTTTGCAAGACTAACATTTATTAATTCAATGTATTGTTGGATGGAAATAATACGATGTTGTAAAGAAATACTACATAATGTACATATAACAATTAAATGCCGCTATTTGCCTCTTCCGCTGCGATCTTAGATGATTGAAACTCTAAAATAGCGAAAATTCCAACGTGATATAATGAAATAAAGTTGATCACCTGGCAGCCTAGCAAAATAGCAAAGAAAATTTAAGCAAACAATAATGCGAGATAAATTTCATATGAGTATGATTACTGCCCAAAAACGGAAACTCAATAAATCCAAAACGAGAATTTTTTTTTTTAATAAACGACAGGAAATTCTTTGATCACTCTTTTTTTCCTACTGGGCCCATAAATGATTCTTTTTGTCTGTAAAATAGAAAATGTAGGATCATAAACAATGTTAGTTTTTGAATTAATTATTTTGGACGAAGAATTTTTTTTGTAGAATTTGTCGTACATAATCCTCTCTCTAAAAAATATAAAAACCATCCCATCTTTTCAAATACATAACGTGAGTTAGATGGGCCAAAACTTACAACGATGCAAATGGAAAGCTGAAAATAGCATAAAAAAATATTGTGAAGGGATGTTATAATATAAAATGATAATAACAATCATATTTGTAATGTCTGCATGTCTGCTGATCCTGCTGCAATTGTAAACGGACTTGCATTATCATAGCCACGGGGGAAGAAAACAATTCAAAATTATTATACAATACTTGGGAATGCCATGGATGATCTGAAATTATATACGGTATAAAGAATACTTCCATTTTTCGTGGTAGGGTAAGATTTTAGCATGCTACTTTACCGAAGTCACGCTGCCTACATCGCTTTGGTGCGGCTGCCACCTAATGTATAGTTGACGCGATACAGCGTTTCTTACTCAACCGCTGGATGCCAGGACAGACGCTGTTTGAGCCGCACCTCCTTGGTGGACAGACGCTCAGCACGCACCTCCTCAATCTAGCTGAAGTCAGAAGGACAACAGTGCCCAGGCTGCACTACCAGCTAAGTACGCAACCCTTAGCTGGCGGTCTTTGTCATCTCTTGACCCGTGGAAGCATGAGGTAGGAACTTGTGAGGACCATAGCTATGTTGCGGGGACGCACGCACGCTCCATCCCAGTTGTCTACTCACCATTTTGCAGCCCAAACACAGCAGTAATACAGGCGTCATATGAGACAGCACTGCAAATCGCTAAAAACAAAAAAACCTCATACGATTGGAGAAACTCTGATCAAACCTAGCATGCTGAAAATGGTTAATTTGGTTCTTGGAGAAGCAAGTGAAAAGAAAATGCGGCAAGTGTCACTATCAAACAACACTGTGCAAAGACGAATTGCCCATGTGTCCGAAGACGTGAAAGGGCAGTTCTGGAAGAAATAAAACAATCTCCTTTATTCGCAATTCAACCGATGAATCCACCGGACTTCAGTTCCGTGCGCAGCTGTTGGTGTTTGTGAAGTACGTATGCTCTGCTGCCGATTTAAAGGAGGAGTTTCTTCTTGCTGTGACTTGGAAACTACTTCCAAAAGTGATGATATCATGGCTAAAATCAAGGCGTTTTTTGAATCTGGTGACTTGCAGCGGAAAAACTTTGTGGTGTTTGCACCGATGGAGCTCCTGCAATGCTTGGCAAGAAATCTGGATTTCAGAAAAAGGTAAAGGAGCTTGCCCCACATGCCGCAGGTGTCCATTGCATGATCCATCGATGTGCTCTTGCTAGCAAGACGTTGCCGGAAGGGTTATTTAAAGTACTGGAATTGGTCATAAAGATTGTTAACTATGTTAAGTCTGGAGCCCTGAATACACGTTTATTCAAGGAACTCTGCAGGGAAATGAACTCATATCATGAGGTTCTTCTTTTTCTACACTTCCGTACGCTGGTTGTCGAAGGGTAATGTACTCAACCGTGTTTTCGAGTTGAAAGATGAGATCCAAACGTTTTTGAAAGCTCAAGGAAACATGATTTCCTTCTTTGCACATTTTCGGCTGAAGGAGACTTTCAGAAGCGTCTCGCTCACTAAGCTGATGTTTTTGAGCATCTGAATTTGCTGAATTTGAAACTTCAGGGCAAACAATCCAATCTTGTTCACTTCCAAGATCATCTTCATGCATTCGCGGAAATTGGCGCCGAAAAGTTAAGATGGGAAATGTTGCCATGTTTGATCGTCTGTGCAATATGACCGATAAAGGAGCAAAGCGAGCTGACTTCGGCTCCTTAAAAAAAAAAAAAAAAAAAAAAAAAAAAAAAAAAAAAAAAAAAGAGAAGTATTTCCGAGTTGAAGCAAGAAGTAGCTGCTTTAGTACGCAACCTGTTTTCATCTTCATTGGATGTGGCTAGCCTTCCAGATGAGATACAGGACCTGGAAACGATTCTTCGTCTCGCCAACCGATTTGTTTCATGAAAAGGAACTGAGCCAGTTCTGGTGTGCTATGTATGGCTCGTACCCCAAAGTTTAAAGAAAAAAAAAATCCTAATCCCATTCGTGTCCTAACAAACCTTTGTGAAAGCGGATTTTCACAACTCTACTTCAAATCAAAAACGAAGACAAGAAACAGACTGAACGTTGAAGAAGACATGAGATTGTAAGCTTTTCCCGGTTATAACATAAAATGTCATAATAGATCAAAAAGCCCCCCTCTCTCCCCCCCCCCCCTTTTCTCTCCTCTTCTGCCCCTCCTCTCTTCCTCCTTTTCCTCAAGGCAAACTGGCGTTCTGCGGCGAATAAAGTGGATAAGGAAGCTGTACAAAATCTTATGGCAGGTGTTAAACGAAAGACCCGGCAATTCGCATTCGGTAAAAAGGAAGCTTAACTGAATATTTCTCCTGTATTCTGTATTAACTGAACTTGAAAGAGAAAAAGAATTTGACTTATTAATAAAAACTTTGATCGACTCACAGCAATGTTTGTTTGACCAAATTTTGATCGGAACATCTTTTAGATGTTGAAATTTATAATTATTTTTTTGATGCCATACCGGAGATTGGCGGTGTGATTACAGAGTAATATTGTCTGTGAATAGAAATTATGGTCGAATACACATTTACGACTTCTATCAGGTCATGTTGTTGTTATTTTTGATTTCAGCTTATGTTTGTGGTTTAACTCTGGTAAGAGGAGGACAATGGTGTAATTCCAGCAAGGGGTGTGATACTGTTGTGTGGCGTATTCCGTTGTGTGCTGAATGTATTCCCAAGAAAATCGTATGCGGCACGTAAAACGGATTTTCTAGCGACTTATTCTTCTTATAAACATACTTTTGTACCAGACATTGCACATCCATTCGAAAATCCATTTTTTTCTGCTGAAATACTCTTGAAAAGTGCTGCATCTGCATCATCGCCAGGTCTTGGTTTACGAGTTGCCTTGCTTTGCAACAATTAAAGATTCCGGGCCTCAGTGTCGATCTTTGCAGCTGGGCGCTTAGCTTGGTGAGTTTGTTCGATGAATTTGATGGAGGAAGGATTTCTGCTACGGAATCCACCCAGGAATGATCTGCATACTCAGCTTCAATGGGATCAGGAACACTTCCCGCAACGTTATCGTACCCAACGGCCTCTTGCTGCTCCACCTGACTATCATCATCATTTCCACCGCCACCTGCCGAAAGATTTCCTCCAGACGCTTTCGGGACCTCATTTGGACAACACGGATTCGGAAAAGGGCCAGGAAGTGTGCTTCTTGAAGTGCAATGGGCTTTCATCGTCAGATCTTCCTTCCGGTACCTATGGCACTTCCTTGCCGAAAGTATCCCAGAGATTTTTCCACTTTTTACACAACATCTTCGTGCCATTACGCCAAGCCTGTAATGGATTGGTACGAAGCGAAGGGCGTTAATGTGGTCCCGAAGGAGGCGAACCCGCCAAATACACCAGAACTTCATCCGATCGAAAAGTTTTGGGTGATAATGAAGAAAAAGTTGAAGAAAAGCGGAAAAACATTCAGAACCGATGAAGCTTTCAAGAAAAACTGGGAGAAATTGTGTAAGGAAGGTGGACAAAGCCTCGCCCAAGATCTCAAGAGCAGTGTTAAGAGAAATGTACGAGCATTCAGCTTGGGGGAGGAAATTCAATAAATAAATTATGCCAAAACATAGCTAATATATAGTTATTAAATCCCTGAAAATTTGAGAAGTATCCGATTTAAAATGAATTTTTGGTGACCATTTTTGTGTCTCATTTTTTCCGAGTCCAGTCTTTAATTAGCCCGATAGATAGAGCTTATGATCGTATCATTAAAAGTGAAATAAATTGGAAAATGTAAAAGTTTTAGACCTATTTCCTTACAACTGATTAAAACAGTCACCCCTGATTAAGCCGTTCCCTACCCTTTTCAGTATCATCGGCCATACTCGGGAAGCCACACTACTTCGTGGTCGTTGTTTTGATCCTGGATAGTAAGGCTCACGTTTTGATTGTAGGCAACGATGGTCACAGTGTGAGTATCGTTTACATGGTTCTCACGTGATGATCGTTTCTCGTGTGAGTGTCGAGAGATGACATAAGCCTGATGGCTTTATTTTCCTTAAAGATCTCTTTATATTATCTATAAATAATCCATCAACTCCGATCAACACACAGATCATGTCCTTAGCAGATAATCGTTCATCGCTAACCGAAAGTTCATTGGTGGATCAACATGTAAACAAACTCACGACCGTCAATAAAGATTGCAGACACCTGACTTGTCCTGTTAAAACTAGTCATACTAGGCATTCAGCCCCTCCTTCATGGGACCACATCTAACCGAACGCAAGTTGACACGTGACGAGCCATTGAAGCGAGAACCGATTGAAGAACCTGCCCTGCCAAACAACGTGGACGAGGAAGTGGCTGTCAATGATTGTTGCTGTTGTTGTTGGTGTGTGTACAGTGAAAGAACGTCCGACTGAACAAGCACTACCATCATGATCATAACGATGGTCAATATGTAGGTAGCAATGGAGTTCTTTAGCGGGCATATTCTTGCATTTCGTTATCATAACTTAAAATATTTTCAATTACCATCGCGATGCGTCGCAGCAAAAACCAGTGGAATTTTTATTATATTACAAGTGGACTGTTTTTCAATTACAGTCCAATGAGTTTGGGCTCTTTGGGCGATGTATGGGGGTAAGTAGGCTGGGTAGGAAAAATGTCAACTACTCGCCGGTCGTTCGCAAGGTGATTCACAACTTTTGCTCAGACACATCTGCTTCGGACGGATTCGACCCAGTCTGCTTCGGTAGCCAGTATTTATCCGAGAGCCAGTTTATCTTTTCCTTTTTTTGGCCTGCTTCCTGTTCATTCGATTGCATAAAACTCGGTAATTGTTTCGTCCGGTTAGGATGCAATTTTCCAATTGATAGCTTTTGATGGACTCTCCCTGGAATCGAGTGGTGAGGAGGGGGATAGTTCTGTTGAGGACTTTTGCATATCACTAAAGATTTGATGGAATTGATTGGGTCATCTAAATGAAGAAACGGACTAGGAGGAAACAAATCTGTACTGAACAGTATACATTGTTACTTGTATGCTTATTGTTTGTTAAACCACGAACAATTTTCTGTAGTCGGATACAATTGGCTAAAAACGTTTGCAATCCACTTAGGAATGCTCAATTTTATTGCTTATCCTCACAAAAAACGGTCAGACACAATCTTTGCCAGCTTAAACCGAAAAAAAGTGGCGCATGACCAATTTAATTTTATTCAAATGCTCCAAACAAATCCGGAAATTGATTCCTTATTGAATATTCAAATCAATAAACATCCAATTGGCGTCACGCCTGAATCGGTTTCCGCTTACTGCCCGTTCCAGCAGGCGATCGGATATTAAAAACCAACAGTTGGCATTTTCCACGAGCCACCCAACAATAGCAAACCAGCACTGGATTGAAGGCTGGACTCGCGTGATTCTCAGCACAAGGGGAATCATTTCCTACAAATCATATCGAATTAATATCATCAATTCATTACGTTCCACTTTTTTTTTTCTCCCGTTTGCCTCTACTGCTATTTTCCACTTCCTTCAAACGAACAGAATCGCCAACATCTTAAAGGGGATAGCACCCAGTAACTCATCAACTCTCACAGCATCGCTCTCAGCCAATGTGGCTGGGCATAAACTAAGTTAGTGAACCGTTCGTTCCCTAGTCGCTGCTTGTAGGAAGAAACGCACAAGACGCATTATCATAACGATTGTATTAATAACAGAAAATCCTTAAAATCTTGTAGACAGATTGTTTACGAGAGTGCTAACGACAATGAAAAGTGTTTTTATTCTGCAACCACTTGAGCGGTTGGGGTGGGTGGTTTTCGGCGAGGGAACGGAAGAAAGAAGACAGTCAGTATCATTACTAACTTCTAGCAAGGGGGAAAATATTAGCCTGTTTGCTTTCTTTTTGTTTTTGAAGACTGAATAGGTCCATTGCAAAAGGCAAGTATCGAACGAAGGGAGAGACGATGCAGAAGAAAGAGATGCTGGCTGGTGTAATCCTCTTTGCTTTCTTTTCGAGGTCTTGTTGTCTGTCTGTCAGAAGAGGGATGTGTGACTTTGGACTTTTGGCTGTTGAAGTTCAACTTCAGAACGGCGAAAAATGTCACATTTCACGATTATGTTTATTGATACAGTTTGTAACTACAGCCTCGGTGAAGGCCGCGTAAATTATTTTGAAAATTATACGTATATCACATGGTAATTGAATAATAAATATTATGGTAAAGACTGGACTCGGAAAAAATGAGACACACAAAAATGATCACCAAAAATTCATTTTAAATCGGATACTTCTCAAATTTTCAGGGATTAAATAACTATATATTAGCTATGTTTTGGCATATTTATTGAATTTCCTCCCCCAAGCTGAATGCTCGTACATTTCTCTTAACACTGCTCATGAGATCTTGGGCGAGGCTTTGTCAATCTTCCTTACACAATTTCTCCCAGTTTTTCTTCAAAGCTTCATCGGTTTTGAATGTTTTTCCGCTTTTCTTCAACTTCTTCTTTATTATCGCCCAAAACTTTTCGATCGGACGAAGTTCTGGTGTATTTGGCGGGTTCGCCTCCTTCGGGACCACATTAACGCCCTTCGCTTCGTACCAAACCCATAACAGGCTTGGCGTAATGGCACGAAGCGAGATCCGGCCAGAACAGCGTGGGACCACGTTGAGAGCGGAGGAAGGGCAGCAAGCGCTTCTGCAAGCATTCCTCTCGATAAATCTGCCCGTTTATGGTGCCGGTTGTAACGAACGGCTTGCTGTACCGTCCGCACTCACAGATTGCCTGCCACAACAGGTACTTCTTCGCGAATTTGTCCATCTTTCTCTTCCGGAACTTTTCCGGAACCTCCATGCGGGACGTACCGACAAAAAACTCGAGGCCGGGGATTTCTTTGCTGTCCGCCTTGATATCCATGACGAGACAGCCTGGCTTGACCAGCCACTCACGGTACAGCTTCTGCGCACGCAATTTGGCCACCGTGTTTTGCTTGTCAGTCTGGTTTGGCGCCTTCCTGACCTTAAAAACACGTAGCCCAGCCCGCTTCATGGTCTGCTGGACGCATTGACCTTTTTGGCCACATCTCGGGTGGAAAGGTTCGGGTTATTCTTAAAGTACTGCCTTAGCTTCCACGCCTTCTCTGGGTATTCCGTTTTCGGTATTCGGCCGTTTCCAGCGCGCCGCTCAATGGTCTTGGTCTCCTGGAACATCTTCACAACGCGGGACACGGTGAAATGGTGGATTTCAAGTCTTTTGCCGATCCATCTGTGCGACTGACCAGGATTATCGATCACCGCGCCCAAGATTTGCTGGCGTAGCTCTTCTTGTTTCGAACTCATCTTGAAAACTACTTCACATTGCAATAAAATTTTGCACACATAAACACAACATTTTAAACTAGTATTACTCAAAATTTCATTAATTTTTCCTCACGCGATAAAAAGTTACACCCAAAACAAAGTGTCGCATTTTTTCCGAGTCCAATATTTAGTTAAACCATATGCTCATCAGTGGATATGTTCCAGATAAGCTTGATGAAGCGGCCAGTATCTGATTTTGACCAAAATCTACCATTGAAAAACTCTTATTACACGACGTTTCAACACAACCCCGGAGAAGTGACCAGTTAACTGTCGGATATGAGGTGGACAAAAATCAGAAAATCGACTTGCCATTGCCCAGTGGAGAGTGGTGGTTAGGCCAGCCCTTATTGAAAAACTAGAAGGGACAGCTCAATGGGATTATACGCAAAGTTGACATAGGGCTAGGTAGCGATGTGTAATGAATGTTATTACTAGATTAGTCAAAAAGTTTTGAAAATTCTTAAAAAGTTCTCCAAAACGTGCAGTGTTTAAATACTTTGTTTTGGGTGGTTTATCGGCTACTTAAATCCATGCAAAGGTAGTAAAAGAATTAAAGGAGTCTTCTCCGTCAATTCCAACCGTTCACCGATGGGTTTCGAAGTTTAAGCGTGGCCGTACAAGCGTTGCAGACGATACACGCGCAGGACGTCCAAAACACCAGAAATCATAGCGAAAATACAGGATATAGTGTTGGAAGATCATCGATCGACTGTGGATGTGATAGCTGACATCATAGTCATCCACATGGAACATCATGGCATATTTTGGCTGAAGTTTTGGATTTCAAAAAACTGTGTGCACAATGGGTTCCGCATTTGCTAACAATGTAAGTTTGAATGCAACTTTCTGAGCAACATTTGTAGCAATTTCGAAAGTATAAAAAGGATTTTCTGCATCAATTTATCACTATGGATAAGACTTGGGTCTACCACCATAATCCTGAATCAAAACAAGAGGCTAAGGAGTGGTGTGAACCAGGCACTTCGGCTCCGAAGCGAATTCGTGTCCAGAAGGTGTTATCTTCCGGTTTTTTGGAATGCAAAAGGAATTTTATTGATTGATTATCTGAAAACTGTGATTATTATTGTGACCAACTGGTGCGGATGAAAAAAAAATGTGAAAAAAGACCCGGTTTGCAGAAGAAAAAAATCATTTTTCATCAAGACAATGCACCTGTTCACACAACTCAAAAAACCATCGCAAAAATCCGTGAATTGGGATACGAATTGTTGCAGCATCCACCCCATTCACCAGATTTAGCTCCCTCTAACATCTGGCCTGGGCCCTACATTGTCAAAGCATTAAAATGAAAATGAATCTACATCTACAGGGTGTGGCAGAAAATAATGCGAATATATGTTCTATTTCATTCAAATCCCATTTTCAACTAATTCAAGCAATAATATCAACATTTTCGAGTGCAGTTATCTTTATAAAGTCCTTTTAAACAAATTTATTCAATGTGTCCTCCATGTTTATTAATAACATCCTTGAGCCGACGCCGGATTCCAGAGCATGCCTTTCGGACATAGTCCTCCGACATTGACTGCCATGTGCGTGTTATGGTTGACTTCAGGGTTTTCACACTAGGGTGTGATGTTTTGCAGGCTCATGCTTCAAAATATGCCCAAATCGAATAATCCAACGGATTAAGATTTGGACTGCTAGGGGGCCACAAATCCTTCGGCCAAAACTTCATGTTATCGTTCAACCATTGTTGGGTTCGATTGAACGTGTGACACAGCGCTCCATCCTGCTGTAGGACAACGTTTTGGTCCTCGGAGAAGTTGGCCTTCACCCAGGGAAGCACTTGGTCCTTTAAAATACCGATATACACTTCGGTATTGATTTTAACTCCAGCATCAATGAAAACAGGCGGCATTTTCAAACCGTTGGACGCCACCAAGCCAAACATCATGACACCAGCCGGATGTTTGGTTTGAAATTTGAATTTCACTTTTTCCGGAACGTTCTCCATTTTCTGCGGTGAAATGAACCGGTCCGTGCGGCTGTTGGCCACAGCATCGATGCTGAAAAGCTTTTCGTCGGAGAACAGGATTATCATTTTTTCCTTCTTCAACAAGGAATGCAATCTCTTGGAACGAGTCACTCGTAGTTCCTTGACCCGGTCCGTAATCAAGTGGCGTTTCACTCTGGCTCTGGAAGATGCATGCAGGTCTTCTTTGATGATTCTCCGCATGGATTTCTCCGAAATACTGGCTTCCTTTGCAAGTTTTCTTATGGACCGCACCGGGTTGCGAGTAATTTTTGCACGGACCGATTTGATCACGTTTGGCGTGCGTGCAAAGCGCGGACGTCCGCTTCCCGGCTTCCACTGCTTAGGATCATCCTGCAGGGTCTTTTTTATGCGGTATACTGTTGCCAAATGGCACCCTACCACCTTGGCAATCTCTTTCGGCTTCTTCTGGGCGAGCAACAAACTGGTGATCACTTCTTTCGCGAACATTTTGACGAATTTGCAATAAAACAAATAGAATGTTTGGATGCAGCACTTGAAAGTAAACATAAACAAATACACTTTCGACAGAAATTAGTCACTAGCTACACGAATTAACCCAATACTCAAGTTTGAACATTTTCGCATTATTTTCTTCGGCACCCTGTAGCCACCGTCAAAAGCGTTTCAATTGAAATTCAAGCTAGCTTCAAACGCCGTGGTGAACGGCCGTGAATCAACTTCGTTGAAATTGATTTGATTTCATCCCCCCACCTGAGCAGTGGTTGGCGAAGAAGTATTGCCATTTGACGATGCACTCATTGCTGTAACTTTGCTCGACAAAAAGCTCACCGAGCTGGCAAGCGTGTTTCTGTGGAGTCAGGATATGCCATAATCACTTCCGTAGAGATGATTGGTCGTTAGGTAAACTTGTGACTTCTTATTTAATGAACTAGAATTATTTGGTTGTTGTTGAATATATTTCAGTAACAACAAAGTACTTCAAGGCAAGTGCTGTTCCAAGACGGGCTATAGAAAGACCGTTTAAGAAATTGTTCGCACAAGTCCAAAATATATGCCAACCCATCCTTTCAAACCTAATACGCTAAGCCAGTCGTAGTAGAACTATGTGCTTTGTCGGTGGATGTACCGCGAGAGCAGGAAACGGAATAAAATTGCATAAGTTTCCTCTACATCAAAAAAGGGTTTGTAAGCAGTGGATGAACGCAATTCGTAGATCCGCGAATCCAACGAACTTTTCAACCGAACTGTCATTATTTTAAAATTTATATGCATGATTGTGGAAGGGTGAAAAAACTGGGTAACATATTGTCGACGTGGTCTATGGGTAGCCCTCTAAGTTGTTCCACACATACAAAAAAAAAAACAATCTTGAATTTTAGGAGCAAATCGATTGTAGCAGGATACAGTACCACCGCAGCATTTGCCACTGCGAAGCAAAACACACGATGCAAGCACATATATATTAAATCGTGTATCATACAAGCGAAGAAGCTTTATGGATCATTGTGGTACATTTGATGAATTAAGGTCATCGACAAATTCCACCAATAATGGAGATAGTCAGATTAGAGAAAATTTGGACGATTCTGATACTGTCATTCACGAGTGAACCAAAACCACCAGTGCTAATTTTATCGATAACAGTTCAGTATTAGAAAAAATGTGGATCTCGAGAAGCGTTACGCGAAACGACAATCAAACTTACGATAGTGACGAAAAAGGATCTCATAACTTTAGTTATAATCAACAGGATACAAGCCATGTAGATTAACATTATGAGCAGAATGAGTTCATACCACAAACTGTTCAACAGGCCAGGGATAAAATTTCCAAATCTGAAAAACAAATAACACTCTTGAGTCTGATTAAAACTGATAGAGATGCTTGTATCTGGACAGGTGTTGCTTTATTTAAACAGTTAGATGCCATCTGCGTATCTACTAAAGCAGTAGAAGATCAAGTATATCAAAAAGGATTCAAGGCTCATGTGGTGGACCGGGTTATTTTGACCTCAACAAAATTAAAGCAAAATATCTCTTTTGCGGCACTATCTACATTGTTTGATATTTCGCCGTCAACTGCATTACTTTAATCATACCTTACAAGTTTTAGCTGAAATTATGCGAGACTTAATTTACTAGCCAAGTCGTGAAGAATTTTGGCGCAATATTCTTCTATGCTTCAACGGTAATTTTGAGAATGTGCGACGTATATTTGATTGCACCGAGATTTTTGTAGCAACACTTAAGTGCATCAACTGTCGTATCTCGTGTTATTCCAATTACAAAGGGAAAAGAACAGTCGGGTTCCTTATAGGAGTTACCCCTCCCGACCAGAAAGGCATAACATAAAAATATCAAAATTACAACAAACCTTGTAAATTTGTTAAAAATGTTTTCATCTGAATAATTGTGCAACATACTTATAACACGTTAAGATATAATACCCTGGGAGGGACAATCTGCGTGAAGAAATAGATTAATTTTAACAATAGCTGATATAATTTTGCTACATCGTAACAAAACTCTTACAAATTTTGTTTTGTTTATGTTATGTCTATATCATAGTTTGCTAATATTTTGTTACCTGTTGAGGATTTTTTGTAACAATTTCTGTTATTTTAACTACATCCGCGATCTAAATTCTAACAACCTCTGTTATAAAAAAGGCATAACTGAATAACAACACTTGAAATAGTTTTGTTATTTCCTTCTGGTCGGGCTGCGGGATTAATAAGTTTTCTGATCCCAAGTAACACACAAAACATCTTTAATGTTCAACACTTAGTTTTCATGTTTCATTTCAGTTAATCTGCAGTAACAAAAAGCATATTATGTTACAGCAGAGTTTATTTCACGTATGCGAGATACTAGATATTTCATTGCTGCTACTCAAATGGTTTGCCAAGGCCATTCAAAACAAACATTGGAGTTAGACCTGTTTGTCTTTGTAAACTTGCAGCTAAGTAAACTTTATCATGACGTTGCATACTTAATATTTTCTAGTGTATGTGATGTTTATTATGAAGTCATTTTGACCTCTAGTAAAACATAACAAATAAGTTACACTCTTGTTCCAATGTAGCGTTCTGATACTTAAGGTTTTCAAAATGCATTTTTTGAGCCACATGCGAAACATTATGAGAACGCAACATAAAGTCAATGAATAACGTTACGTTCTTGCAACGTTCAGTTGCACATTACCACAACAGTGATGACGATTGAAATATATCCGCAAGTATAGGCCTAACAAAGAAAATGGCTTAAAGTGTTCACTATGCAACCTCTGTAAGCTATTATTTTATAGTAGTGGCTATTACTATTTTACTATTAAACAAGGACCACTCAAATAGTGAGAGCATAATATTTTCATTTTCGGCTGCCCGAACTAATTATTATAAATAAAATAGCTACCAACGTAAAGCTGAAATAAAGTTTCTTCCCAAACAAAATAAACAGTTGTGAGAATACTAGTTGTGCGAAGTGAACACAAACTGTTATGTTTTTGAATTAATTCTGTCAAATTTTTACATAGAAACAAAATCTATGATTTTACAAAAAACCCGTAGGCCCAATTTGAAGGGCAAACAAATAATCACAATGAAGTTGTTTTAAAGTTGTTCAATATAAATTTGTTACTTGATATTTTGTGTTGAGTAATGCGAATAAAGCTTCAAATGAAATGCTTAAAGTAACAATAAAAATTAAATTTATCAAAATTGGTTTTAACGACCAACTTAAACGATGAGACGAAGATTTCGTCTTTTAAAAAAAATTTATTTAGCTGCTCATGGTTCAGAACAGAAAACAACTTGTTAAGCTCCTTTAAGCAATCATACGATTGAATTTTTCTGGCTAGTGGTTTTTCGTCATAAACAATGCAATTAAATAATTGCAATTAATTACACTATAAGTTCTAAACAAAAACATGTTTGGTTTGTTCGGAGACGCCATATGCCAAAACTTTGCAATACAAAATGAGATTTTAAAATTTCACCCATTCTTCCACAGTTTGAACCTAACATGAACCTGTAACGATTTACTATTCTACGAATGAATCAGAAATTTGATTCTTCCAAATGTAAACATAATTTTGCACATTCTTTTCTTTTTCAAGTTCTGAAGCAATGCTCTATTCTCGAGGATTTATTCAAGGGCGTTTGTAATTTTCGTAGTAGAACAGAATATTGATCCATAAATCTAAAAGCGTTTAAAAACTAAAATGATTCCAATACGATTATCAGATCATTTTACTTCTCAATATTTTGATCACGATTGTGTGGTTGATAACGATGTCCATTAAAAAAAGTTATCCTCGCATTCATTTAAACATCGGTATCATTTCACTTTCCGGCAACGCGATTTACAATATTTGAAAGTGTAAAAAAATGCTATTGCAACTCTGTAGAAACAATTTCATGTTGAAAATAGGCTTCACCCTTGCGCTTTTTCCGTTGTTGTTGTGTACGATTTTGCGGTACATAGCCAAATAAAACAATCCGTAATTTGTTTCAAGAGAGATTTTTATGCTCTATTGAAACAAGCTGTGCTACTTGGGAAGTGAAGAATGTAACGGCAAAGTTTCAGACAAACAAATATTCAATGATCCAAACGTTATCGCTTTATTCGACCCATTTAGTGATGAGATAATGGTGGATAAGGGGTTTAATATTGAAATGAGTGCATTGCTAAGGGGATCCCGACCAGAAGGAAGCAACAAAATTATTTCAAGTTTCGTTAATCAGTTACGCTGTTTTTATAACAGAGATTGACAGAATTTAGATAGCGGATGTTGTTTAAATAACAAAAATTGTAACAAAAAATCCTCAAGAGGTAACAAAATTATAGCAAACTATGATATAGATATAACATAAACAAAACAACATTTATTACAGTTTTGTTACAATATAGCGAAATCATATCAGCTATTGTTAGAATTAATCTATTTCTTTACGCATATTGTGCCTCCCAATGCATTATATCTCAATGTGTTATAAGTATGCTATACAATTATCCAGATGGAAACGTCTTTAACAAATTTATATCATAATCAGTTAGTCGTAATAAGGTTTGTTATAATTTTGTTATTTTTATGTTATACCATTCTGGTCGGTATTCGTCTACATATACCACCATTTCTACGAAGCGAGCGTTACACTACAGCTGATGCCATGTTGAATGAGTGCATTGCTAAGGCGAGGATCCATATTGAGCGGGTAATTCAACGTGTTAAGCTGTTCGGGATACTGCATTACACTTAAGTGTAATGTTTGAACCCCCAGTCCAGTTTAGGGTTCAGTTGAGTATCCAGGATTTACTCAACCTACACAGGAAAACATATGAAAATTACCTATGATGTAATCTTAAGCTTCTATGAAAATATATTGACATTATTAATGGTTGAATGCAATTTTCAATATGAAACACCGTTAATAGCTATAAACAGTGCCTTCATGGAAAGTTATATTATATTCATTACAATCTGTCAGCTTAAGTTCATATTTGCAACCGATAACATATAATTATACGACACGATCTTATTTTTGCGTCTTGAACCACCGCTCAGTTTCTCAAGTCAGAATAAACAAGTTGTCTCCGCCATGTTGTATATGTGCACGATCCGGAGTGAAGCACGAAGAATTGTGAAACACATGTTCAAAACGTACGAAAAAATTATGCGTGGCTGTGGGAATCTGAGTGTATGTACGATTTTTTGGATCACACACGAATATTTCGAAACCGGCATGATTTCAAGAGCAAGATCTCATGAGCAGTGTTAAGAGAAATGTACGAGCATTCAGCTTGGGAGAGGAAATTCAATAAATGAATTATGCCAAAAAAAAAGAAATTCAATAAATGAAAATTTGAGAAGTATCCGATTTAAAATGAATTTTTGGTGATCATTTTTTTGTGTCTCATTTTTTCCGAATCCAGTTTTTACTTTGCTCGTTCCTTACAAGGTCTTACTTTTCTCACATAAAACAATTAAGATATCATAAAAGACAAAAAAAATATTTATACAAATTGCAAACTTGAATGAAATTTTTAGAGAAAATTAAATTACTTAACAATGTAAAAAGCGGCTTCAGTAAGTCAATAGGAGACCATAATATGCGTATGAACAAATATAAATAAGATAAGTATTAATATCCTACTAGTTCTGGAAAAGCTGAAAACAGATAGATCATTCCAAATATCAATGAAAGTTTGTTTTATAAGACATGTTGTTAAAAATTTTCTTTATACTGTCCTCTTCACATTTCAAAGATAGAAATTGGAGCGATCGAAGAGCCCTGTTTGATGATTTCTGATATAAATGGCTTATCTTACCATAGTACTACTAAGTAAAATATTTAATTATAATCATATACCGTAGAGCGGGGTGACTTCGATCAGCCAAGTCCGATATTTATTCGATTTAAAATTATCGTTCTCCAAGTGCCTGAATTTTGATCTAAAATTAACGAATAAACGCGACAAACTTCTCGAAGTGTTGCACTACCTTCCAATCTGTCAAAGGGTTTGTTTTGTTTTATTCTGTATTGGAGAAAAGGTGTGAAACATTTATTGTGACAATCTGTACACAAAATTTAAGGTCCATAAAAAAAACATGACAAAGGGGGAGGGTTTTGAAAATGGTCCTTTTTTGCGTGACATAATTAATGAACGTTCCCTTTGGGGAATGCTCCACCCCTGTGCTATTCGGGAGACATCTGCATCAAACGGTTTGCATAAAAATTTGGTGTTTTTTTATTCATTTAAGCACTTCAAATGGATAAAATTGATTTTGATCGAAGTCACCCCATTATTGAAAATTGGTCGCGGGAATTAAACAATTTTTTTTAAGTTCATCTGACATGATAAATTTTTAAAATTTTTGTGTAGTGTTATACTACAGATACCAGTACTGGTTTTAAAAATGTAAAACAAAATTTTAAAGATAATTATTATAGAAAATTTCAAGAAATAGTTCAAAAAGTGATCGAAGTCACCCCGTTTTACGGTACTACTTATAAGCGCATGCCAGTCTTTTATGAATATAGTAAAGGGTGTCCACAGTTAAATTGCATCACTTTCAATAAGCTGTAACATTTCGCCCTTTGGGTTGATTTCAACGAAATTTTGGGCGTATATTGTTTACACTGCGTGAGTTTCATTGTGAAATGTGTCATAGTTTCGAAAATGGAGTCGAAGGAACAGCAAGTGCGCGAGAACATTTTGCACACGCACCTTGATAACCCACTTCTTTTGCACCGAGCCATCGGAAAGATGTTGAAAATTCACCAGTCTCACAGTGTCTCGTGTCATAAAACGTTTCGGGGAACGTTTAACTGTCGATCGGAAGCAGGTGAGTGGTGTTCCGTACTGTGTGAAGGATGACAAGCGAGTGGTTGCTGCCTTTAAACGCAAACCCAACTGTTCCGTTCGGGATGTCGCGAAAAAGCTGCACTTGACCAAAAGTTTCGTGCAGAGAGCCAAGAAACGAGCCGGGCTCCGTTCATTCGAAGTTCAGAAAGCTCCAAACCGCAATGAAAAACAGAATAGGACAGCAAAAACAAATGCGCGTAAGCTGTACACACAAATGTTGACGAAACCACACTGCTGCATCATGGACTATGAAACACACGTAAAAGCGGACTTCAAACAAATTCCCGGCAACTAGTATGTGACTGCGAAAGACAAGTTCGATGTTCCAGAGTCTCTCAGGAAACAGCAAGTGTCAAAGTTCCCCAAGAAATTCATGATTTGGCAGGGGATTTGTTCGTGTGGTAAACGGAGCAAGTCTTCGTAACAACTTCAACTGTAAATGGAAATGAATGAATGCCTGAAAAAACGACTGCTTCCGATTCTCAAAACACACAAAGTTCCTACAATTGTTTGGCCGGACCTAGCCTCTTGTCACACTAGTGTGTGTGTGTGTGTGTGTGTGTGCGTGTGTGTTTTGTTTTTTTTTATAGGGGCATCAAAAATCTGCGCGACAGACACCTGAGACACCACACAATGTTCAGGCGAACAGGGTTGGGCTCCTGCCCCCCCTAAAACCACCCCCCCCCCCCCCCCCCCCCACCCCCCCCCGGGGGGCCCCTTCCTCAAATCCCCCCCCCCCCCCCCCCCCCCCTTTTTCCCCCCCCCCCCCCCCCGCCCCCGAACCCCTGCCCCCCGGCTCCGGGGACGCGCTCCCGACTTCGTCTTTGGGTTGCAGAATTACACCCAGACGTTGACGAAACCACATTGCCTCGTTATGGATGATGAGACGTATGTAAAAGCAGACTTCCAGAAGCTTCCGGGGCTCCAGTTTTTCACTGCTCATCATAAATTCGATGTCCCTGAGGACGTTAGAAAGCAGAAGATGTCAAAGTTTGCCAAAAAATATGTGATTTGGCAAGCAATTTGCTCGTGTGGAAAGCGAAGCACCCCATTCGTGACAACTGGAACGGTCAATGGGCAGGTGTACCTAAAGGAATGCCTCCAAAAGCGTCTACTTCCTCTTCTGAGGTCACACGATGGTCCTACGATTTTCTAGCCGGATTTAGCCTCGTGCCATTACTCGAAAGAGGTTTTGGAGTGGTACAAGGCTAAGGAGGTCAATCTCAACCCCCTGAACGCACCGGAACTGCGGCCAAAGTACTGGGCCATCATGAAACAGGCACTTTGAAAGCATCCTAAGGAAGTGAAATCGTAGGAAGATATGAAGAAAAAATGGATTGCCACGCAAAAAAAGTTGGTCCAAATGTTGTACAGGACTTTATGCGTAGTGTAGAGAAGAAGATTCGTGCATTTGGATATGGAATTGAAATTGAATAAAACAAACATGGGAAAATATTCATAACATGTTTTATTTTACTCCCTGAAAGTTTGAAGATGATTGGTTGCACGGGCGAATTTTGCCGAATATTTGCGTGTGTCGCAATTTGATTTCGTACACCCTTTATCATTACACATATTTATTACAAACACGTGGCAGTAAAATAAATGAGTTGAATATGTGAAGCTTTCACTACTGGTTTAATTCTTCACATGCAGGTCAATAGCATGAGATACGCCATCGGGGTGGAAAAATTGACCTATGAAAGGTTATTTGACACAATCGGATTTGATACCTTAACTACCAAAATCTACACAAATTGGCAACAACAAGAGAAGAAAAGGTTCCAGCGTGTATTGCTTGAATTGAAAATAAGCATGTCAACCTATTCCAACTATTCTAGCTGCGCCTTTATTGACTAAGCAATCGGATAATCGAATTTTACTGGAATAATGAATTTTGAAATTCATTGAATTTAGTGAATTGTATTAATTGTATTAAATTGAATTAATTGAAAATTGAAAAGCTTTTGTAGGATCAACATAAAATTGAGAAACGCAGTTCGGCTAATTTGAACTAAATGTAGTGAACTTACACAAAATACATTTTAAGCCGTTCAGCTCGGGAAAACAATGAATCAAAAATCCTCCCGGGCAACAGGGACTTCGTCCCTGTTGCCAAACACCGAACCGAACTGTACAATAAAAAATCAAACGTCCAAATTAATCAGCTACTGTTTTTTTCACGCAGCACGACAGCAGCAGCATCAACAACACTAAAATAATGCCATACCACATCATCCTTCGTCCGGCCGCTTCTGCCCTTCAACCATAGGAACGAATCTGCAGTGAATGATGCCCGCGAAGAGCCAACTGACGAAATTGACTGACTTTGATGAATTTGGCTCAAAACGTTATGGCCGTGATAGATCGATGTCATCGTCGTCGGCCCCGTCGTTGTCGTATTTTTGGTCAAGAGAACGCGATCAATTGCACAAAGAAAGAGGCGATTTTTGATTTAGAATTTGTGCATTGCCCCCATGAGAGCGGTAAAAAGAAGAAATTTTTGAAGATTTTAGCGTTTCGTTTCATTTTTGCAATCGGCGGTCACCAAAATCGCATTCGCATTCCATAGACAGTGGCAGTGGGTAAAAAGCGGTGGACAAATATGCGCTGGAATTCTAGTAGCATTTTCTGATTCGAAATTGATTTTTTTTATCGGTCCTACAGATTTAACCCGCAGCTGCCGGGATCCGATCATCCACGTTACCGAGCATTAACAGTAAATATCGGGCTTGCAATTTTAGGCCCAGACGCAAAAACGCCATCCGCGCGCGTGATGGTTTCTTCTGTTTGTGTGCTTAAATTCTCATCAAGATTTAGGTTCTTCTTGTTCAGATTTTTTTTTCTGCGTCGAAGATGACGATGGACAGAAGCATTTTGCAGCCGCTGCAGCTTCCAGACAGCATTAATGATCGAGTCCGGGCTGACGAATCATTAGTAGTCAGTTGCCTAAGGATCGATCGATGAATGCTGCATCCAAGTCCCGTTGCTTTTCACCGCTAGGAGTTTCTCAACGGCAAAACGGGTCATTATCACTGGCGGAGAAACGATTTAAGGCAGATTAGAGAGAGGCCTAATTTTTGACTTTCCCCCTATTCTGAAGATGTGTGCGGTCATTAGAGATAGCGGTTTCAGAGTGAAATATTTGCGTGCGTGCGTTATCTTTCGGGAGGAAATTTGCATTTAAGGCATTAATCAGTTTTGTTTTTCTCTTCTGGCAGTTAAGTTGGAGTTCTGAAAGGACTCTGGAAGGAAATTAGAGACCTGGGTTTGAGCTTAAATCCAAACAACAGGTTTTTGTTTCCTCAGCTCGATAGACGATCAATGCCGACAACCCATCATGTAGGGCTAATTTGCATCCTCATAAGCGCGCTCCCTAATCATGGGAAATGAAAGTTTTTATGTCTTGAACTTGCAACAGGGTTATGCAGTAGATATACAATTTCTAAATATTCGATGATCTGCGCTGCTTCTGATATACTAACTCAGTGTGCGTCTGTTCCAATTGATGGAACTACTGAAATTAACTGAGGCAGATCTCTGCACAGTTTGAAAGAATCTTGTACATTTCTGCGTTATATAATGCACATTGGTGGGATGTTACCGTATGCGTGATAATGTTTGCGCGACTGAGAAATGCCAACTTTAAAAAAAATCTCAAATATTTCAATCTCGATTATTTTTATTTATTCAGAAGGAGGATGTTTTTGAAAGTCTAAAGCTGTGTTAATCATCGATCGAATTTCTACTTGCTGCAATTATGGCCTCCACACGCTTCCGGGACGCAAGGAAGGTCCTAATAATGTAGCCTGGATCCATTCTTCTTCAGGTACGGATCCCCAAGCAACACACAAGTTTTATAACGGTTGTAAATACTTTTATTGGACTAGATTTGGTTATATAGAAGCTTACTCAACAAAAAATCATGAAGATGTGTTACTCGGGTCAATGTTTGTCTGAGGCTTACTGTACTCGGGTGGCGTTTAGGCCTTGGCTTCCATGACGCGCCATACTGAATAATAAAGCGGTTTAAGATCGGGGCTGTATGGCGGCCACATATCCTTCGCACAGAACAGTAGATGTTCCTGCAACCACTTCTGAGTGCGGTTCGAGGTGCGGCACGGAGCCGGCTCTTGTTGAAATACAACATTTGGCTTCGGGCCGTACTGCTATTTGATCCACGGAACAACATACTTACTGAAAATCCCGATGTAGACCTCCGTGTTTACTTTGTCACCTTCTATAATGAATACCAGGTTCATTGTTTTTGCCATCGGAAGCCACCAATCCAAACACTATAACGCTAGCAGGATGCTTGATCAGATACACGTTTTTATGATTATCAGCCGCGTCTTTTACTGGGAGAGAACTAATATAGCGATCGGTTCTGGATTTGATACGGGATCGACGGTAAACATGCTCTCGTCGGTGAACAGGATTACCGGATTTTTTTTGGCTTGAGGAAATTCAAGATTTTCTTACATCACTCGACTCGTAGCTCCCGGATGCGGTTGGTAGTCATGTGAGTTTTTTCAACGTAGGACTACGTTTCTCTTTTCTATACCGGGTGTCATTTCAAAATTTTGAAAAATGAGAGCGTTACGCCAAAGTGAAAGGTTTTTTAGCGCTAATAACTCTCGTTTGACTGAACTAAATGAAATAAAAAGAAGACAATTTGTTGCCCGCTTTTGAGGACCCGGGGAGGGAAAACTATATTTCCAACCTGTTCATGTGTAGATTTGTGTGGGAACAAAAGTAGGTCATCTTTAAGTGATACATTGAACTACTTATACTAATATTCCTCAATTGAAATTTTAATGCAAAACATTTGTAATTTTTCCTGATCAAATGGTCTTTAAATGAAGTCATTATGTTCAGTCAAACGACAGTTATTGGCGCTCAAAAACCTTTCTCTTTTGCGTAACGCTCTCATTTTTCAAAATCTTGAAATGACATTGGGTAATAGAAAATAGAAACGTAGTCCTACGTTAAAAAGAAGAGTAGCGCAATGTAGAAAACGGTCATTTGCTGATCAGAAGCAACTAATGAAGAAATGTCGTATGTCTTTCGTCGCGTTCAGATCGCAGTTCATCCGTGTTGTTGTTTATAACTCTATAATTAGGAAAGTTTGCCTTTATTGTGCCTCAAAAATCGACAAGTGTGTGCCTATTGTTTGGTGTTTGACTCTGCTAAGTTCTCTGTTACCTGTGTGTAGTTTAGGTGCAATAAACTATATTAGAATCGATTCATCTGAACTGTGCCGAAGGAACATTATTGGCAGTTGTTTTTAATTACCATCTTCCCTGACGTCATCACTCATTTTTCGTGGTCAGCGCCATCTGTTGACGAGTCGCAGCTAGTATTCAGCAAAAGCTCTCTACAGTACTACGTACATCTGTCGGCTGGCTATAGAAATGGATTCTATTTGCAACCAGTGCTCTAAGCCGGTGAAAACGTTCGAGTTTATGCAGTGCAATTTTTGCAACAAAGCTGAACATTTGAAATGCGTTGGCTTGAAGCGGCCTAATATGGACTTCGTGAACGAGCAAAAAAAACCTTCTCTGGTTCTGCGATGTATGTATTGACCAGCTCAAAATCCTGAAGGATTCCCCTCGCATTACACCGAACGAGATTGTGACTGGCGTATCGGAGTTCATCAAAGAATCCCTGACCGAATTAAAGAATGATCTTCAGGAAACGAAGACACTAACCAAATCACTAGCTGGAAAATTGTACCCAAATGATATTTCTGCTTCAAATAAGGTTCGATCTGCTTGGCCAAGTATCAAACGGGCCCGTGACACAGGTATTAAAGAAACACCTAGATCCCGTCCTAGTGCTAAACTTGTCGTTGGTACCAAATCAGTCGAGAGAGGAAATATGACAATGGAGACGGTTGCAAAACCGGCAGAAAAGCTCTGGATATATCTTTCCAGAATTGCTCGACATGTTACTGAAGCTGATATTTCTGTATTAGTGAAAAGTTGTCTGCAGACCCAAGAGCCAATCGATGTGAAAAAATTGGTACGCAAAGATGCTGATTTGAAACAATTCGCGTTCATATCCTTCAAAGTCGGTGTTGATACGAAGTTGAGGGATGCAGCCCTAGATCCATCTGTTTGGCCCAAAGGAATATATTTCAGAGAATTCGAAAATTTGTCATCCGAACCGGATTTTTGGGGACCAGCCAAAATCCCACGAATCGACCACGGGACACCCCTCGTTGCCGGGACGCCGATGATCATTTCCTCCCCTTCAACCGTAGCAACTCCATCACAATAAGAAGCCTGCCGATAACGGAACGCACATCACAGAGCATGATGGAAGACCCTGAGCCCTCCGACACAGTCGAGCCCTGCCGTTTTTCCTGTTCTACTTTATGTTCCGGCCATCCAAGTCGTTCTGTTCCTGTGTTCGGAATCGGTGACGGGGTCTTCCAACTTGCTAGCTCAGGCAAGTATGACAACTATATAGCTCCTTCGTACGCTGAATCCCGTCCAATTCACAGAAATAGTACGCGCGACGCATCGGGCCGTCTATCAGATCCGCTACAATCTTCGATGATAGAGACGTCACACAGCATGTTAGAATCAGATCCAATTTGCAGCACTCATGATGTCTTCAGTTTGTGTCCTTCCAATCTTCTACGATCTCCAGCAACGGAACGTTCATCACAAAGCATGATAGAAGCCCCCAAGCCATCTGACACAGTCGAGCCTCCATCACCGTTTTCATCTCCAAGACGTTCCGTTCCTGTGTTCGAAGTAGGCGAGGGGGTCTTCCAACTTGCTCGCTCAGGCAAGTATAATGATGTATTATAGTCCCACCACGAATTATCTTTTTGTTGCCACGCCACACCATAAAATTTTGTTAATAACAACCACCCCCACCCCCCCCCTCACCACAAACACACAAGAAACACAACAAAAAGATTAAAAGAATAAAAATAAACACACATACATACGTTTATTTCCTTTGTTTTTATTGGTTTTTTTTTTTTTTTAACACCGCATGCTGTGCGTTTTGCTGTTAACTTTATTTTTTTTTTTTTTTTTTTTGGGTTCAAATTTTGCTTTTTCAAAATGCCCCTTATTGAAAAGGAAGAAAAAATAAAGATTTGGACACATGGCTAAGTGAAGAGGGGAATAATATACGAAAAAGGGGGAGGGGGGGGGGATTAACAATCCAGGAATTAAAAAAAACACCAATAAATATGGGGAAAAACATTCTTTTTTGGAAGACCCCCCCGAGGAGGCAGAAAACCTGGTTCTTCCCCCCCCAAACTGGAGCAGAAAGTGGTATCTCTAATCATGAAGAACAAAACAATGTCAATACGTGATTTGTGTATGTAAGGTAACCACCATCCCTTCTAAGACCTTGTCATGTATGCAGCTCCACTTAATAGCAAGATCAAATTGAGTTGCCGGGTTGTATTCACAGTAACGCTGTATGAAGGGCCAAAAACGGTGGAGCGGACCCGTAAGCAGAGACACTTACGTGAAACCCGCGGGAACATGAGATTCTCCTTCCAACGATACGATCCAACAAATCGAATAACCCAATTCACAATACTTATTAAGCTTTCTACGGGATGGCTTGTTAAGAAGGGCGCGTCACTCTCACTGAAACTGTTGGAGTAGAATTCACAGCATCACAATCGAATCGGTAGGATAAAGAAAATGATACTGTTTGTTCCCTCCTAGACGCCGGTTGTCATACCACTCCATTGTCCAATTCCAGCTTGAGTGATCCCCTGATGCTCCCTCCTTTCCCAATATATATTCGTGTCATATAGTAATATTTAAAATCTTGTGAATTAATATTATAATTATAAAAATATAGTGAATGAATATTATAATGACAAATAATATAGTGAATGAATATAAGAATGATAATAACACTTCCATTTGTGGACCTGAAAGTTAGACAATGAAACTGCGAGAAAAAAAAATGATATTAAATTATCTCATAAAACTTGGGATACCTATGAATGATCTGAAATTATATAGCAATAGAATAGTAAACCTTAAATTTCGATGTGCTGTTCCGTTTCCTTGCAATAATTTATGTAGTGAGTCTCATCGGAAATAGTGATTGTAATGAAATGAATTTATATGCAATTATGTCATCATTTAATATCATAACATAAAATAATAAACTGACATTATAATATAAAATAATAATACCAGCAGGCCAGTAAACTATAGTAGAATACATATATCCGTAACTAAGCTGAACATCCACTCATCGAAAGACTTCCACTGTTGCAGTGTCTATTGGATTAAGATCTACTAAGATTAGAATTTGTTTTCACAATAATAGTCAGAAAACACAATAAACGTAGGTACAAGATGTATCTGACATCTACTGGTATGTTACTGAACATAAAAATTAGATGTGTATTAATATCATAATAATATTGGAAAAAAACTGAAAACAGCTAATAATAAGGCGAAATAAATTTCATATGAGTATGAATCCAAAAACTGAATCTTAATAAAACAAACATACAAAAAGATAAAAAATTGAATTTTTCGATAGCTCTTGTTCATATGGACCCATAAATGATACTTTATGTCTGTGAAATAGGATTGAATGATTGTAAACTGCTAGGTTTTAAATTAATATATATTTTTGATGAAGAAGGAAAGAGCTTTTTTTAAGTAGAATTTTTCGAATATGATTTTTTCTAAAAAATAAAAAAAAAACATCAAAAACCTTTCTATCTTTTCAAATACATAACGTAGGTAAGATTAGCTATAACTGACAAGGATGCATATATGCGAAGCTGAAAATGACTTATAAAAAAGTATACAAAATGTAATGCATGGATGTTATAATATAAAATGATAATTATTTCATTTTTATTTAAATGTCTGCAGATTGTGGTCCGGCTGCAATTGTACCATGAACCTGAAAGCTAAGACAATGTATCATAGCCACGAGAAAAAACATTGATTTAACATTATTTTACAAAACTAAGGATATCCATGGATGATCTGAAATTGTATAGTATATAAGGAATCATGGGCTATAAAGCATATAATGAACCTAAAATTTCGATGTGCTGCTCTGCTAATAAATGTGATATAACCACAAAGGAACTGACTCTTAGCTTCGGGTCTTGATCCCTACTGAGCCCTTGCGGCACGTCAAGCCGGCCAGTTCAGCGCAAGGGAAATCAATGTCAATACGTGATTTGGGCAAAAAAGCAGGAACGAGTGTTAAAATGATCCAGCGTATCAAGAGGCGAAACCACCTGAAGACCTACAAGAAGCAGAAAATCTCGAAACAAAGTGCAGAACAGAAGAAGCGAGCAGCAACAAGGGCCCGGAAATTGTATTCGCGTCTTTTGCAGCGTCCGGATGCATGCGTTTTGATGGAGGATGAGACCTATGTAATGGAGGACTCAAAAACCCTTCCTGGTCCACAATACTTTAGTGCCATCGTTGGGGAGGATGTGAGCGATGCGGACAGGTCGATTCAAGTGGAGAAATTCGGTCGAAAGGTACTGGTATGGCAAGCAATATGTTCCTGTGGTTTGAAGTCAACCATTTTTTACACTACCGGAACTATAAATGCGGAAATCTATCGATCTGAGTGTCTCCAGAAGAGATTGTTGCCTTTATATAAGAAGCATAGTACACCTCCACTGTTTTGGCCGGATTTAGCGTCGGCTCACTATGCCAAAACCACTCTCAATTGGCTTGCGGAAAAGGGTATAGATTTCGTTGAGAAAAATATCAATCCACCAAATTGCCCTCAGCTTCGACCCATCGAACGTTACTGGGCAATCGTGAAGAGGGTCTTCAAGAAGACTGGTAAGGCAGCTGGGAACATGCAGGAGTTCAAAAAAATTTGGGCTCAAGCGTCCAAAAAATGCGATGCAACACTTGTCCGGAACTTGATGAAGAGCATTCGATCCAAAGTTCGAAAATTCGTGAAGGAATAACTTAAATTTCATCCGGTCTTCATTATGTTCAAGTTTAACCTCGTACAATAAAGGATCAATCTTTTGTATGAATAAAATATCGGTTTTCAACATAATTTGAAAGAAAGTTTGTGGATAGCTAATTTTCGATACACTCCTTATCTGACAACCGCATATGGGTCTACTATCAGAACGTGCGAGGAGTTCGGACTAAAATTTCGGATCGGGTTTCAATGTCTTCCGCTGCGACCGTAATTCATTCAACAGCGATAAAACTAGTTTTGGTGGCGTGTTGATTGCTGTAGCGCAGGGTTATCCTAGCTCGCTTGTGAATGTCGAGCAAGGCAGTGAGTTGGAACAAGTTTGTGTTTCCACGAAAATAAAAGGAAGTAGGCTCAATCTGGCCGTTGTATACATTCCACCAGACCCAAGCAGAGACGACAGCATCATGGAAGCTCATATCGCATCCGTAAAAGAGCTGTGCGAAACAACCGACAGAGTTTTGGTATGTGGTGATTACAATCAACCCCGACTACAATGGTTATCCGTAGATAGCTCGATCTGCCTTGCTGAAACATCATTGCTGAATGCTGCTAGTACGGTTCTTCTGGATGGGATGGATTTTCTTAATCTAAGCCAACGCAATTTAGTTCAGAACGAACTTGGTCGCACGCTAGATTTAGTGTTCTATAATGATGAAGACGATGTGGAAATCGATGAGTCTGCTGTGGCACTGTTGCCGATTGACACGCACCATCCTCCACTTGTTCTGTCATTACCTGCCCCGCTGCAATTACCGATTCTCCCTAACCACACTGTGGATGATGAAGTTAGACCTCTCGATTACCGGAAAATTGATTACGCTTTGCTCATACAGTTTCTTTATAATCTGGATTGGAACAACGTTCTTGAAAGCACGGACGTTGATGAAATGTCAGAACGATTTTGTGGTGTTATAAAACATTGGCTGGCTTCGAATGTACCTCTCAAAAGACGTCCAATGTTCCCTTCATGGAGTACTCCGCTGCTTCGCAAGCTAAAATGAGAACGGAATTCGGCTCAGCGAAAACTGAGACGATGCAAAACAGTTGATACTAAGCTTTTTGTAGGCTCAACACTTCGTTGTACAAGACACATGTTTTAAAAGTGCAATGGAATTTGAGACGAAATCCTCGAAGCTTTTGGAGTTTCGTCAACAGCAAAAGGAAAAACTCCAACATTCCGTCCAACATACGGCTAAGCGATAGAGAGGCTACCTGCGTCTCCGAAGCGACTGAGCTTTTTGCGGAGCACTTTGCTTCGGTGTTCGAACAAAGAGTAGCATGTGATAATGAAACTGAGTCTGCTGCCTGTGATGTACCAATGGATTTTTTAAATTTGACCACGTTCGTGGTAACGGAAGAAACGATTATTGCCGGATGGTATTCCTGCGGTGGTATTTTGTCGTTGTGCAGCTGTCTTGGCTAAGCCCTTTGCAGTCATATTTACTCAATCTTTCCAGCAAGGTAAATTTCCGGTCTTATGGAAGCAGTCACTCATGTTTCCGGTGTTTAAAGCCGGTGATCGTCGAGAAGTAAAAAATGATCGTGGCATAACAAGTCTCTCAGCAGCATCCAAACTGTTCGAAATTATTTTAAGCCAAGTTGTCTTCACTAGTTCGAGAAGCTACATATCGACAGATCAACATGGATTCATTCCTGGAAGGTCGGTGGCGACCAACTTACTGGACTTCTCTAGTACGTGCATATCGGCGATGGAGCAAAATACACAAGTCGATGTCATTCACACTGATCTAAAAGCTGCCTTCGACAAGATTGACCATAACATACTTCTGTGTAAGCTTTCTCGACTGGGTGCATCAGCATCACTTAAGGCTTGGCTGCATTCGTACCTGACTGGCAGAACTATTCGGGTGCAAATTGATTCCTGTGTATCAAAGCCATTCACCAGTACGTCTGGCGTGCCTCAGGGAAGTAACTTGGGTCCGTTACTGTTTACGCTCTTCTTCAATGATGTTGCGGATTTATTGGGAGCTAGGTGCAAACTTGTATATGCAGATGACATGAAACTCTACTTTGTTGTTCGTACGGTAGATGATTGCCATTGCCTTCAAAGTTTACTGAACCTGTTCGTGGAATGGTGTGGTCGGAATAAATTGATTGTAAGTATCCCTAAGTGTGTTGTGATGACGTTCCATCGTGTAAAGAACCCAATACTTTTCGACTACTGTATTGATGGCATTCCGCTTCGTAGAGTTGATAAAGAGTTGATTTCAACGACCCCCACTGCTTAAAGGCGCTGTATTGTTCACTAGTCCACCCTATACTAGAGAATGCATCTGTTGTCTGGAGTCTGTTTGAAGTTACCTGGATTCTACGTCTTGAACGGGTACAGAAGAGATTTGTAAGGCTTGCGAAACCTTCCATGGCGCGATCCTGTCAATTTAATCACGCCGTATCTCAAGCAGATGTTTGTTATTGGGTTTAGACACTCTGGGCGACGAGCCAGCTGCGGCGTGCGTCGTTGGCTTTTTTTTTTCGGGGGGGGGGTTTGCCGGTTTTGTTATCCGGTGGTTTTTCGTGCCCCCCGCGTGCTGCGGTTTTCTTCCTTGGTGCCACCAAGATACGGTCTGCATGTGGCTACCCGCCCGGCGGCTATTATAGGTCTTTTCGGGAGTGGGATTTGGTTCTGGATTCGACGAATCATCCAACAAAGTTCCGACGGGATACAAAGATTATTAAGGAGGGGGCCTTTGGGTCTATCGGTTTATAATTTTTCGACATGCCCACATTTTTTAATTAAATAATACTACGCCGTGGTTGGGGTGTTTTTTTTTCTTTTCTTCCTTTTTGTGCCCCTTTCGCGGGAATTTTTCTTACTGGTTTTTCTTCTTTTTTTGTTCCCTTATTATCTAGATATTCAGCCCTGGGCTTTTTGGGTATTTGTCCGGGGGTGAGATTCGAACTCGTGACTTTGGCGTGAGAGGTATGGATGTTAACCTTTACGACGGGGTCGCCAGCTTGTTACTCATCTTGTTTGTTGCTTGTTCCCCGTTTGGACTGCTTCCTTTTTCTTTTCGCTTGGTTTTTCCTCTTTTTTTTTTTGTATTTTTGTTCTTTCCCCCCTTTTTTTCCCTCCCCCGATTGTTTTCTGCACCCAAAAGTTGAAAATGTGGCAAAAAACTACAAGGTACAGCCCAATGGGGTTGTGCGCAAAGGTGACGTAGGACTACGCAGCTATCTAATTCCCATACACGTCAGGGCCATCCGCTAATTGATTTAAGTCAGTCCTGAAAAGGGCCAAGACAATTCTATTGTACACTTTCTAGAAAGCATTTGGTGGCTCTTAATTATGATACGGCCCCGGTTGTATTTTCTACGATGGTTGAGAGGGCCACTATCTCTAACGCGTAAAAGATAGTTATGGATCTGTTGGTTCATTGGTTGTTCAACGCGCTTTGCCATTTACTCCGGGACGCGGCGTTTAAAGCAATGCCATGTTCAGCCGGGGCGCGGTAATGGAAATTTCAAACAGCACAAGAGAAAAATTCATCCAAACGAACTCTCCAGTTGGCAAACTAATTTGGTCGTCCTGAAAAGGACGGATTTAGTTGACGGGGGAGAAACAGTTCGCGATTGAACTTGGGCTTTCTCTCTTGGTTCATCTCACGGGATGATTGATTCTTGACTCGTTGTCACGGGCGGCTTTTTCCCGCCAACTTGTAGGCTTCAGCAGCCATGTTTCTCGCAGCGAGGTTGACGGGAGCATTGGCAACAACAGCCAATCGCACCAACGTCTCTCTGGGCAGCGACTGCTCGTCCAACTGCAGATCCTACTCTGCACAGCTCCACGACCGCCGGAAAACTAAATCAAAATGCGAAGGTGTACCCGTTTTATAACATTCATGGCTGCCTAGGAGACGTTCCTTACTTAAATATGAAGTCTGTGCGCGGAAAGTACTGCGTATTTGGTAAATTTACTATGAAAAATCGATATTATAAGACATCACTTCATATTTGCGTTAATTTTATTAGTTGCATGTAAAAAATCAATAGTTTGAAATATTTTAATCGAAGCGTAGAAAATGTTCCGATCGATTGGTGCAAACATTTTAGAAATCAATCGTGGAATGACTTAGTTATTAACGTTCAAAACCTATATATTTTTCGTGACGCTCCAAATTTTCGCAATTCGAACGTGTACCCCAGTATTGAAAACACAGACGTAGTCCTACGTCAAAATGCAATTGCTGTTTACAGTTGCAAAAAGCTTAAATCCGGGGATTAGAAGGTGACAGCTCTACCGCGACTCCAATAGCCCATTTCAAGAACGCAAGCATTCCGAAGCTATCTTCGTACACGATAAGCCCCGCTCCAGTAGTGACATACTGAAACTTTCAATCAAGCGTATGTGCAATGCTTGATTGACGCGTATTTAGTGATTCACAATATCATAGATGTTTAAAAGCGGAACGTACCCGAAAAACAGCTTCAGATCAGCTCGATGACAATATCATCATTCTATTGAACCTCCTCAGGTGGAATTCCGTCGTCGCAGTTAGTTTAGCTTCAAATCTGGTTGAATGGTGTGCCGGGTGGTACAGCGCCCAGAAGTAATACAAACGTCAGCATACGCCACGTTTGCAACAGAATGCGGTTTGATCACGATGTCTGTTCACGGCCTCTGCCAATTCATTCCCAATCAATGGAAATTGTTCCGGTGATGAACAAAACACTGTTAGACTTTGATAAAATTGGCAAATTTAAAGGCAAAAAAAATGACAGCGAAACGAAAAACACATCTAGTTACTATCCACAGCGAGAAATGAAACAAAATCATGCGAAATTTCATTACAATCTTCCTTTTTTATTTTGGGTGTGTGAACGATTAGGATTTTTTAACCACTTGTCCAAGGTAAGATTTCGCAGCTCCTGTTGCCGAGACACCATTTTCAAATTTTCAATTTAACAGTAAACAATATGCACGTCGACGCTAAACTAAAAGGATCCGCAGATAGCTAAACCATACACTGAAAGAAATTCTTACGTTGACTCAGACCTCTGACGCTACAAAGTTAAAAAAAAAAACGAAAGGTTGAGTTATGTCAGTGACATAACTGCAAAGTTGACGTAGGACTGCTTGTTGATGTGAAGAAATTAATGTCATCGAATTGGTAAATTTCTACTATATTTTATTCAGTCTAAAGTCATGTATTGGTCGGCATAACTTTGCAGTACAATAGCGATTGTTTTCTCCAGTTATACCTAACATTTATATAAATTCAATATCCGCTTATGAAAATATTGAATATATTCAAAAATAAGTGTTGTGACTGAAATCTACTACGTGCGTTTGTGAAAATTTTAAAGTGGATGAAATTTAAGTCGTTTAAGCCGCCGGTTCGGTTGGGTGCATCTAAAAAACCTAATTTTCGATGGAATTTTCTAAGTGTATAACGACTGAAGAAAACTGACCTTTGAGCTGCTGTATGTTGTAGATTTCTTTTCTTGTGCATGGTACCAAAATACAGATAATTCTTGATTTCATCCAACGTGTAAAATTCAATCTTCGAAAATACATTTTTCATTACTACTAAAGTTTGATTAAAAACTGATTCTTCTATTTTACAGAGTAAGATTTTTTTAATTTATTGTAATTTTATTTGAAACCCATCCGATTGACAACATGGACAGACTAAGTATTCTAACGATTTATCTTCTGGCATTTTGTTTCATTTATTCAAGAAGCAAATTTTGAAGAAACAATCTAACTGGTATAATTTTGAATCAATTACAAATTCAAACGATCGGAGCTTCGTTCTCCAAAATGCAATGCAAAAACTAATCCGCAAATTTATGGTGAACAAATTGATCTTGTTTCGAATCGTCGTACGTTTCCTCGATCGACTCCACTCTAACCGATGATTAAATTATTGCATTTTCGGTGGAAGTGCTACCGGAGTTACTTAGACTGCCCGCTGGCCGCACCGCCAATCGAATCAGACCGAGATCATCTTCGCCTGGAGACTCTTCCATCACGATAATTATACGGTACGGGTCGTCATTTCGAGTCATTATAAAGTCATTTTGCCCGGCGTTCCCCCTCCTTCTTTGACACTGAGTCGAGGAACCGTATTTGGCGATGTGATCACTGCTGACCGAACGCTGTCGTCGTCGTCGTCTTCCCGACCAGGTGACTGCGAATTTGTGATTACCGGCTTTTCCACATGGTCCGGCAGCGGCTGGTTCGTTGATGATGGTGATCTACACTGTGCGAGTCCCTTTACCGGCTAATGGGTTGACAATGTTGTGTCACTGACTGTGCAAGGACCTTCTCACACTGTCGGTTGCTGTCTGGGACTCTGCTCCGGGGAGTCTTTGGGAGCAATCGTAGCCTCTGCTTATAATTATTTATAAACCCGTTCAATTTCATCACTCAGAAGTCAAAAGGAAAATCTACTGCAGTGGCCCTTCAGATGATGATGATGATGATGAGTTTCATCAAGAACCGCCGACCACGCTGACCACTAAAGTGTACGATTCGGGAGCCTTTCTGACGGCTTTCAGCTTAAGAAGCAACATCAGCAGCAGGGTGTCGGCTGAAGATCAAACGAATTAGCTACGATTGTCGGCACGTATTGGCTTCTGTTCCGGACCGCGGTCCAAATTTGAAGCTATACCTACTAAGGCTACCGAACTTAGAGACAGAGCGAGGAGGCTGCGAGGGGAAGCGAAACAGATCAAATAAATTCGCTGGGAAATCATCATCAAAAATCGAGCGACTCGCATTCTTATGCGTTTGGACATATTTTCTAGTTCTTGTGTGGATGTGGCTGCCGGCGGATCGTTTCTAATCGGGAGCACCTTTCGCGAGGGGTAACCTTGACATTTTTGTGTGCGGTTGAGCACGCGGCACGGTTGTTTTCTGTGATTTGACACAGAGTGATGGATTTCGGTTTGGGCAGGGATGAAGTTTTGGGCTGCTGGTTCCCGTTAAACAGTGGCCTTCTTTTCGAGATACATAAAATAGATCGGATATGATTTGTCACTGCGTAAATATTATGGTTGAATCAGCTCGGCGCAATAATATTATATTTACGACATTCAAATAAACAGGAGCAAAAACCACGTGATTTATTTATAGGTGGTGTGTAGATAATGGAGTAGATATGTTTATGACAGCTTACTGCATGTTTACATTGAAATATTTGGAGGAGTGTTTGAGCGTTACATAGTACAAAGTATTTCACGCTGTAAAATGGAATGCGTGCTTAGAATTTTGGAAAAATGTTTTCTGAAATGTCAATTCATTTCTGAATCCGCTATAGCAACATGCATCGAAGCCATCGCATCTGAAATAAAAACCAGAATATATCTACCAATGGTGTGGTCTTACCATTCTTATATGATTCAATTTATGATATCATTTTCGGTCAGTGGCCGATTTTGATTAAAGTCCGATACTGATCACTTCCGCTGTGGGATCTTGAACCTATCCGGCAGTATCTAATATGGTCCTGAACATTTGAATTTTTCCAACAATTAATTTGTAGAGACTGTTCATTTTATAAACATTTTATGAAAATTAGAAAACTATTTGTGGAAATTAGTAATGACCAAGATCATGAACCTTTGTAAACGAAATATTATTATTAGACAAATGGTGTAAAAAAAACTTACTAAAAATATACGTTAAGAAATGTAGCTTAATTGCGAAATAAAAACGAAATACCCACAAATTACTGTTTTTTTAGGAACTGAAATTGTAGAAAAATCCAAGAGAGTCAGAAAAATCCTTCGATTGCCTAAGGCTACCCTTTCCCAGATATATAGTTATTATAGGAACAGTGGACATTTAAAGCATAAATGATGATTTATTATATAAAAAATGTAAAGATACAAAATGTAAGAAATTGCAAATTTTATATTGAAGCTTAGATGCAATTAACAAATTTATTTTAGATTTTATTTGAGCTTGTGAATATTGCAAATTTATACTGTTCTTAGTAAAATAGTCGTTAAAAATTTAAATTACTTACCATAAAAGCATAACAGTCTCTATGTTGTCCCTTGCGTTGAACTGGCCGGCTTAACGTGCCGCAAGGGGTCAGTAGGGATTCTTTGTCAAGACCCGAAGCTAAGAGTCAGTTCAATTGTGGTTTTATCATATCTTTTATTTTATAATTTCAGATCATCCATGGAATTTTTAGTATTGTGTAATAATTTTAAATTATTTTTTTTCTCGTGGCTATGATACCCTTTGCTCAAATATGAATAGAACGCTCCGTGGATGACATATCGTCCGAAAATTAGATTGGTAGGACTTTTATACGTTTAAATGTCAAATTTTAGCACAATCTGTCACGAAGCTTTTTTTTTACGGCACTGTAAACAAGTCAACCTCCAGTGTGTTTTTCGAATTTTACTATGGAATCAAACGTTGAGCAAAGAATTAGATTGAAATTTTGTTAATCCAACGGAATAAAGACTGTATTCGATAAAATTTGGACACACGCAATTGTTCGTAACTTTTTAGCGTGTGGGTAAAAATTATTGAAATTTTAACTGAATGTATTTCATTGTGTTGTGTCAATTGTGTAATGAGTTTCGTGAAAATCGGTCGAGTGATTTCAGTGATGGCTTCGAATGAAGAAATAGTGCGCCAACAAATTTTGGACACTCACTTCGAAAACCCAAACGCTTCTCATCGATGGATCGGAAAACAGCTCGGAATCGCACATTCAACCGTATCTCATGTGATCAAAACGTTCAAGGACCGTAAGACAACCAAGCGGAAAAATGGAAGTGGCAAAAAACGTGGCACATCAAATCCGGAGAAGGCCAGGATGGTATTGAACCAATTTAAGCTTTATCCCAACATTTCGATCAGGGATGTTGCCAAAAAGGCAATTTTTTTTTTTTGAAACAAACAAAAAAACCTACATTACACTACCAAAGTCCCCAAGACCCACAGCCCCCCCCAAAACCAAAAACCACACCCAAAACCCACCCAAAAAAAAACAACACAGGGGGAGGCGCACAAACCCCCCCCCTTTGAGCAGGACACACACACAAAACCCCACACCCCAAACAAACCAAGACACAAACACCACCACCCCCCCCCCAAGTTCCCCGTTCCGGATGACGGAAAAAGAAACGCCAAATTCCGCAAAAAATTAAATTTTTCACAGTGTTCAAACCAAAACACAAATAGCCCAAAGAAAACACAAAAAAAACCCCCCAAAAAATCCCCAAGACCCAAAAAAAAAAATTTTGTTATACCACAGAGATATTTTCCCCATTTTTAGGTATTTTTTTTAGGTATTTTCCCCCCTTAAACCACCCCCCCCAGAGCCCACTTACCACAACAAAAATAAGATATTCATGTGTTGTGTTCTCCCCCCCGCGATATCAAATGTATCCCCCCACAGCATAATACACACGGTTTTGGGCATGAGACATGTGTCCGCGCGTCTTGTTCCAAAATTGTTGAATTTTCTTTACAAAGAGCAACGCAAAACTGTCGCTAAGGAAATGCTCACAATGAGTGATACGGACATCCAGCACATCATAACTGGTGACGAGACTTGGGTCTACGAGTACGACGTCGAAACAGCCCAGCAATCATCGGAATGGCGCTTCCAAAATGAGCCGAAACCCAAAAGACCGCGTCAAAGTCGATCGAAAATCAAGGTTATGCTGACTGTTTTCTTCGATAGCCAAGGTGTGGTGCACTCGGAGTTCCTTCCGGAAGGTCAATCGGTCAATGCTGAGGAAAGAATTGTGGGACAGCAAGTCATGGTTTTTGCATCACGATAATGCACCAGCTCACACATAACGTCTAGTTCGCGATTATTGTATGTATGTATGTAGGAAGCCACCATCCTAGCGTGGGCCTTGCCCTGCATGCGGTTCCACTTAACAGAAAGATCATGCTTTGTTACCGTTCTAAATTCTACATATCACTGTATGAAGGGCCAAAAAGGGTTGGGCAGGCCCGTAAGCAGACACACTTACGCGAAACCTGCGGGAATAAGAGAATCTCCTTCCAGCAATATAATCCTATAAAACGAATAACAAAATACGCAATTCAGTTATGCTTTCCACTAGATGGTTTGTTTAAGAAAGGCGCGTCAAATTCATTACAACTGTTGGAGTGGAATGTACCAATCATAAATGATAGACACATCCCCTCCTAGACTCCGGTTGGCCGTCCACTCCGTTGTCCAATTGCAACTTCAATGATGCCCTGATGCACCCTCCCATCCCAGTTATGTTTTAAATCAATAAAGTATTAGGTTTTTACAATATATATCAAATATAGAATATAATAAAGAAATAAGTATATATATAGAGTGCGTATGAGTATATATAGTGTACGGAAAATTGGGTAGCCTGGACTGGATAATGTTTTCGAACTGTACACCTTGCATGTCAAAATTTCCTAAATGATTTTTATTTAAATTACATGTTTGCATACTGCTGGCCTACTGCACTTGTAGAAAAACCTGCAGAAAAACCTGAAAATTTAGACAATGTATCGTAACCATGAGAAAAAAAATGAATTAAAAATTATTTTACATAACTTAGTAGTTCCATGGATGACCTGAAATAATTTTTATATAATAGTATAACTTAAATTTCGGCATCTTGTTCCGTTTCCTTGCATCGCAATAATCATTTGTAGAGGATCTTATAGGTACTACAGTGATTTTAAATAATCAAATTAATTTAAATGTAATAATATACTTTCATATCATAACAATGACGTAACAAAATGATAACATAAGCACGACAGTTATCGATAATAGAATGTATATCTGTGACTATGCTGTTCATCCTCTCGTCGATAGACTTCACCTTTTTCAGCTAGCATTAATGTCAAGTAAGATGAATATTTGTATCCATAATAATAATAATAAGAGAATATAATTTATTAATGTACAAAAAATATCTGACATCCAACGATCCAAGCACATCTAATACGTTCACATGCTGAAATAATGAAAAACAAATTGAGCCTTTAATGCTTGTAATGTTGCTCCATGCTCATAAGATAAGTGATTTTAGAACGAAAAGATGATCCCAAAGCGTAGTGAATTTATAAATTTAATGTAGATGATCGCACCCCCTCACTTCGCTATTGTCAGATTGACAACATTGCCCAGGCTACGCCAACCAGCGTCTCCATGTTTCAGCTGGCAGTCTTGTGATCATATGACTCGTGGAGGCGTGAGGTAGGAACTTGTGAGGACCAAAGGTCTGTCGTATCCTTCTTTAATGCTGTCAACTCACCATTTGAAGCCCCATAACGTTTAGTTCGCGATTATTTGACCAAAAACAACGTTAACATCGTTCCTCAAGCGCCGTATTCGCCTTATATGGCACCATGTGTCCTTTTCCTCTTCCCCAAACTCAAATTGTCGCTTCGTGGTAAACATTTTCAGACGATTGAACTCATAAAAGAAGATTCGAAGAGGGGGCGATACCGAAGGAGGCGTATGGAAAGTGCTATAAGGAATGGAAAAACGTTGGCATATGTGTATCGCCTCCGATGGTGATTATTTTGAAGGAGACAAAATAAAGATTGGACTCGGAAAAAATGCGACCATAAACAGAAGCAGAAGCGCTTGCTGCCCTTCCTCCGCTCTCACCGTGGTCCCACGCTGTTCTGGCCGGATCTCGCTTCGTGCCATTACGCCAAGCCTGTAATGGATTGGTACGAAGCGAAGGGCGTTAATGTGGTCCCGAAGGAGGCGAACCCGCCAAATACACCAGAACTTCGTCCGATCGAAAAGTTTTGGGCGATAATGAAGAAGAAGTTGAAGAAAAGCGGAAAAACATTCAAAACCGATGAAGCTTTGAGGAAAAACTGGGAGAAATTGTGTAAGGAAGATGGACAAAGCCTCACCCAAGATCTCATGAGCAGAGTTAAGAGAAATGTACGAGCATTCAGCTTGGGGGAGTAAATTCAATAAATAAATTATTTTCATACAACATACTAGATTCAGGAGTTATCTGGCTTAAATTTACATGAAATATCTCATTATTTTCTGCCAAATCTAGCATTTCCCTTTATGTGTATTAGATGACGCAGAAAATTCAATGTTTCTTTTTATCTGTGTAGAGAGTGTTAGCATAGCATAGCATAGCATAGCAAAACCCAGGTCGCACAATAGCGTAGGTGGTACAAGCTCTGAACTGTTGTTAAGATGAAGACGCGCCTTTATCGTTTGCTGTTAGATAGTGATTTGTGATGAATCCCTACCTCTTAGATAAAGGATGGCCCTCATCGTCAAGACCGAAGAGTCTAAGTACTCCGAAATCCTCAAGGCGATGCACTGGCGAAATGATCCACGAGCTTAAGAAGAACACTAAACTGAAGGAAGGGCTCAGCGTACAAAAAGCGGGCCAAACAGGCCCTAGGAGCGGGAGTGGAGGTACGTGCCCTAGCCAAGTTAGTGACTCTCCAATGTAAAAACTTGGACGAGATCACGGAGGCTGGCGAAATCTCCACGGCCATCAAGGCCCAGTGTGGGGTCGAGGTTGCCACAACAGCCATACGGCTGCGAAAGCGTCCACTTGAGACTCAAGTGGACTCAACAATACGACTGCCAGTTGCCACCGCAGACTCGCCCCCAAAAGTGGAAAAACTCAAAGTGGGGTGGTCGGTTTGCCCACTGAGTCTGCACTAGCCGCCCAAGGCATGCTTTAAGTGTCTCGAGAGCGGGCATGTTGTAGTCGGCATAGGTCAGTCCGTAGAAAACGTGCAGCTTAAGCGCCACTCCTTACGGAGACTGCATGTCGCGTTTAGTTTGCCCGGATAAGAGTCTCAAAAGGGCGAGTCCGATATAAATCTGTTGTAGATAAATTGGGACCGATCCGGCCAGATTGATTTCAATTACCCAGAAGCAAAAGGACTACCCTATTACAAATCAGTATAATTCCTACACTACCAAACATATCCAAAAACGAGCGGTAAGAGAGTAACCCCTACCCAGACATTCATCATCATTGGTAATGCCGCTATTCCCCACCAATAGCGCAACAAGCAGATGGGATGCTTAACCTCATTCAAATCCCGCCACGTGGGAGATGGAAAACGAAATCACAGACCTACGACCGAAACAACGTGTTCATATTTCTTCAGACTTATTTCACAGTAGTACTTAGTGTGGTAAAAACGTCCAGATTTTCATTTTTCCTAGCATGCTTTCTTTATTGTCGATCGTTCTTTGTTAATCTATTATTGGGTTGCTATTGTCTACTCCTACATTGTGTGCGGTTTCTTTTCCCTATCTATTTGTGCTCACGTGTTTTCCTTTCCTTATTCCTTCACTGTCGACAGGGCTTAGGAGGCGTCCGAAAACGGGGTAATGACGAACGTTTTGGACGTAACCTCAATATCTCAGGGACGCGTTCAGATTAAGCGGTCTCGGTATCAACGGTCTTAAGCTGACAGAAAAAAAATCCTCCGTGGCGTCCTCTTTGGGCGCCACACTCCAAAGAAAAAAAAAAATAACGGACTCACCAGTTGATGACTTTGATTGTTGCCGCTGTTTAGGCGCAGACTCCTATGGCGGCTGGAGACGATAAGGCGATTGATGCTTGGTGATGTTTCGGCTTTAAGTGGCTGTTGGCGGAGACTAGCCGAAAACGGGGTTCCTTGGAAACCACCAGAGGACCCCTGTTCCTCCAACGGAGCGATTTATTCACGGATCGGCTCCCTTCCCACGGCGATAACGTGCGCCAGGAAAATTTTGTCTTAAGGGGTAAGGTGGAAGCCGCAAGCGGGATTTTCTCTCCTTCTTCTACTGAATCCCTTTTACCTGGGGAATGAGAGTGGCGCCAAAGGCTTGGTTTTCGAGCTTTCTACGCACACACTATTAGCAACGGGCGAACGATTTGCAGCACCTAACGATATCGAATAATTTCGCGCACTTCCACTTGTTGTGCTGTTCTAGGACGGAATGAGCGAGCATTGGACCCCTCAGACTAGGGAAAGCTATCCCAGTCGAATTTTAAGACATTCGATTTTCCCGCGCCACCTTCGGAGATGTTCGGCAGTCCAGAAATCACAGCTGGTTGATAGTTCTAGCTAATGTACCCCAGCTCTAGCAGTCTCTGTCCCGCCTCTTTTAAACAGATTCCCTTTTGGTCTAGACCTTCGAGGAACTCTTCTTTGCAAATTTTATTTTTGGAAGTGTTGAATTCTCAAAATCGGATTTGCATGCAATAGATATAGAATATATATAGACCGTATTATAACCGTGCATAGCGATAGGTGAATTCACATCTGGTGAATTAAAACTATAGCGAATTGATATTAATCCTGTTGTCTACGACCAGACTGTAAATTTGAGCAATCACGTACTCAATCATCAACTGGGTTCATCGTGAGCCATGAGATTGTCGGGGCAAGCCGATCGAAGTGCGATTGATGATCTTCGAGATGCTGAGTGTTTGAGATGACTGTATCAACTAAAGGTGATCTTGTTAAACGAGGAAGAAATTAGTCTCCACACAATCACCGTCGGATACGGTTGAGACGGACGATGTCAAGCACCTATTGTTTTTAATTTGTTAGTTTAAGAATAAATTTAGTTAGAGCAAATAAAATGTGTTTAGTGCTAGTGTAACTTCAATAAATGTTTTATGTGTAAAGTGGAGTTTTAAAACTGCATGCTGCGTGGATGACCAAAGGAGAGGGCCAAATAACTCGACCCAAAGGCGGAATCGGACGACAACCCTAAGGCTTTCAAGACCACGGCGGTAGTTTGAGGTAGACTACCGAGCGGTATTTGGGCTCTTGAACGTACACCTGTTCTTTCTTAACTTCTAGGGTTCGAATGCGATATTTTATATTTACAAAAACTAGGAGTAATTACTTCTGTATTTACAAGAGTAACATACGATTGGCGTACCTGTTACAATGTGGCGTGGGAATGTAAAGGCCCCGATAGGAGCGATCTATGCCAAAGGTGCGGAGGAAAAGGTCACAAGGCCCGGGACTGCCAGGAGCCCCCCAAATGCATGACAAGTGCCAAGTGCCCGGCCTACAAGGGTAAACCAAAAAGCTAAACACAGTGCGGGTAATCCAATTGAACCTAAGCTACTGTGAGGCGGTTCAGCAACTGCTGTGTCAGGCAGTTTGCGAGTCAGGAACGGATATCGCAATAATATCCGACCAATACCGTATCCCTGCCGGTAACGGAAACTGGGTTGCGGATAGGCCTTATAAGGCGGTACTATGGATGACGGGCAAGTTCACAGTCCAGGAGGTTGTGTCCACCTCAAAAGAGGGCTTCGCGGTCGCAAAAGGGAACGGAGCGTTCATTTGTATCTGCTATGCGCCGCCGAGATGGTCGATCGGATGACAACGGAGCTAACTGGCCGTAGCCCGCTGGTAGTTGCGGGCGACTTCAACGCCTAGGTGTTAGAGTGGGGCAGCCGCCTTACCAACCCAAGGTGCCAGATACTGCTTGAGGCCCTGGCCAGGCTCAACGTAGACCTGGCCAATGTAGGTACTAACAGTACCTACCATAGAAACGAAGCGGAGTCCGAGTGTTGAACAACTGGCGGTTCGCTATAGCATCACCCACAGCGCTAGGCAGCGCGCAGAGGGAGGAGCACCCACTCCGTTCGTCCGCAGATGGAGGACGTCGTACTTCGATAAAGAAGTATTTAAAGAGGCGCTTGAGCGGGAACAAAGATTGAGCGCTACCCAGGATCCTTGCGGTGATCAACTCGTAGCACTACTTACACGAGTGTGTGACGCAACCATGCCAAGAAAGTTCAAACCTAGGGATGAAAGGTCGCCGGTTTATTGGTGGACAGAAACGATCGCCGACCTCCGGAGAACCTGCTCCCGAGCTAGAAGGAGGATGTAAAGAGCGCGGTCGGACTCTGAAAGAACGGAGCGTCGCGTGGTGCTAGCCACCGCTAAGGCTGCACTTAAGAAAGAGATAAAGGCCAGCAGATGAGCCTGCTTTGAGGGTCTGTGTACGAAAGCCAACGTGAACCCATGGGGCGGTAACGGCCAAAACAAAGGGTACGACAGCTCCAACCGAGCAATCACCAGAGCTACTACAGGTCGTCATTAGGGGACTCTTTTCGAGCCTTGACCAGAGACCCTGGCCTCCTATAACGGCAGAATTGCCCCATGACAATGGCACCGCGGACGAAAGGGGCGAAGCGACCGTTACAAACGAGGAACTCATTGCGATAGGCAAGTCGCTGAAGGTGAACAAAGCGCCAGGACCTGATGATTTACCGAACCTGGTCATGAAGACGGCTATTTCACTGGCGCCCGGAATATTCAAGGCGGCGATGCAAAGATGTTTGGACGAGGGCGTCTTCCCGGACGCCTGGAAAATCCAGTATTGCTACCGAAGACAGGGAAGCCACCAGGGGACCTATCGGCATATAGACCTATATGCCTGTTGCATACAGCGGATAAGGTGCTCGAGAGGGTTATTCTTAACAGACTGACAAAATACACGGAGGGTATAGGTGGTCTGTCTAAAAACCAGTTTGGCTTCCGTAAAGGGGATCCGACGGTGGATGCCATTCTGTCCGTCACCAAGACGGCCGAAGTGGCAATAATGAAATGCGTTCAATAGCGCCAGTTGGGTGGCTATCGCTGACTCGCTTCAACGCCTTTATGTTACGGGGTACCTGTACAAGATTCTGGGAAGTTATTTCCAGAATCGCGTGCTGGTGTACAATACAGAGGTAGGCCAGAAACGTGTTCAGATCACCGCAGGCGTCCCGCAAGGTTCGATCCTGGGCCCGGTGCTATGGAACAGGATGTACGATGAGGTTTACGGCTTGAATTTCCGAACGGGGTGAAGTTCTTCGGGTTTGCAGACGACATCCCCCTTGAGATATGTAGCGAATCCATCGAAGAGGTGGAGCTAACGGCCTCGCAGTCCATTGGCATTGTGGAGAGATGGATGAGCTCCAGGAAATGGGAGCTAGCCCACCACAAGACCGAGGTCACGGTTGTTAACAACCGAAAATCGGAGCAACACGCGACGATCAGTGCAGGCAACTGTACAATTGAATCGAAGAGATCTTTGAGGTACTTGGGGGTCATGATCGACGATAAGTTGTCATTCAAAAATTGCAAGAAAGGCTAGAGGCACGGGCGGGTTTTTAGTGGTTCGACTAGTTGGCACCCTCATCTCCACACCCTGAGTTCTTCAGGAGTCTGTATACAGATTTTCCATCCCATTAAAAAAAAGGGGAGGTATAACTAGTTGAATATCGTATGTAGCTCGATTACTAAATGAGTTTTAATCATAAATTTAATCAGCCGCTGCATATTAGGCTGAGTCAAGGGACATGAACCCTAGTTTTAAACATAGTCCCGGTGCGAATATCTGACAAAAATAGAAGCATTGCCAAAACAGGTACGCTCTTTTCCATAGGCAACACTCTCGTCTCGTAACACGAAATGCCGTTATTATGTCGCGGTGACAGTGTGATAACGGAAATCAGTCCACGGATGACTGCTGTCGCGAACGAAGAGCTGAATAGTTGAGAGCACCAAAAGCCGGAAGAAGTGTCGTTTAACTGCTCGTGATCCGATGCGTAAATAAAAAGGTCTCTTGTCCCACCGTCGTCGTCGTCGTCGTCGTCGTCGTCCCAGGCCACTGCCGTCATCGCATCAAGGCGTGTGATCAAGAACAAAAACCTACCGTCAGTTGGTGGTGGAATTTTTTAATTAGAATTTAATTGAAAATGATTTCGTCTTTTTCTCGCCGTTGTCGTTTCACCTCGTTGGTTGGACCAAAGACTGGAACCATTCCGCGAGGGAAATCTTCACCGAAGCGTTGCTGTTGTTGTTGGAGGTGGTGTGGTTAACCGGCCAGTCAAAACGTAGCTTGGCAGGCGGTCTCCATCAATCGATATGTGGTTTTTGTTATTGTTTTAGCACTTATGACAGGACCGGCCGGTGCGGTCAATTGGCCACATTCTTGCGCTGGTTAGTGAGACGTCATTATCACATACAATTTGCCATTTTTTGAAACGAGAACCGTAAAATTGGATTCCCCATCCGCTCGGATGATGGAAGGAAAACGGTGAAAGTGATGACACTTCCGGTCGACTTGAGCAGTAATTATACGCTTTCGAAGTCAGCGCCGTTGTAAAGTCTCAAGTCATTTGATCCCTTTTCTTATTTTTTTTGTGGTGTTTACGCCCCAGACGGGCCTTTTTGCGCTTGGTCTATACCATTTCAATTTTAGTATAATTGTGTGGCGAGAACAATCGACAAGACTGAACCAAAAATCGAACCCAGAATGATGCATTGAAGCTGCACCATTATCGACTGAGCTAAGAAAGGCCGCTTTAAAGACTATGATTGTCTCATTCCACTCAACCAGTAGCAATGTCATGCCGCAATAAAAATTCCATCTCAAGTCAATAAAACAGTTTAAAAAGTTATCCTGAGAGCAAATAAACACAATCAAACTCCCCCTTTCGAAAGAGATACAAATCAACAACACCGAAATTGGCAATGGACATTCTTATTTGCCCTTTCGACTCCGTGAGGATTAGAAGAAGGAAGAAAGAGACGAGAGGCTGGATTTAATGGTGATGGCACCGTATAATTTGGCGTCAAATCAGATAGGAAAACCGGAGAGAAGAACTGCCACGACTTCTGAATGAAGTTCTAATAGAGAAAGTTTTATACCTCTTTTGTTCGATTTTGGGTTCAGAAGAGTCGTTTTTTTTGTTTGTTGCTAGTGAAATTTCCGAAGAAAAGTTTTGTGCTTCTTCAATGGATTTGTTTGCTGTTTGTTTTCAGTTTTGGTGATGGGGAGACGGTTACCGCCTTTCTAGCAGAAAGTTGGAAGTTGGGTGAGATTTTCCCACAATGATTATGTAGAATGAATTGCTCAATCGATTATTGGCAAAGATTAAACACATTTGGGTAGATAGATATTCAACCACATCTAAATAAGTTGACGATGCATTGAAATATTTATAAATAAATTAGGTTAGTATTTGGCGGAATATCAGCGACAGGTAGCGATGCGAGGGCACAACTAACTGAAGACACTCTTCAAGTTCATGTTGACTGAAACATGGCTGCATTCTGGCATAAATTCTGAACTCTCTTCGTGTTACACAGTCTTTCGATGTGACCGCATCACAGCCACCAGTACTTTTGCAAGAGGTGGAGGGGTCCTAATTGCCGTAAAATCTAGTTTGAATTGCAACTCCATTGCTCTGCTTGATAGTGACGATTTGGAACAAATTGCAGTATGCATCAAATTTCCGCAGAAATCCATATATATGTGCTGCATTTACATAAGGCCAAACTCGAGCCTTGAATCGTATTCCGGACACACGAACGCAATCAGACGAATCGCTGCACGAGCAACGGAATCCGACTATATCATCGTCTTGGGCGACTACAATCTTCCAAATCTAGTGTGGGGTTTTGATGAAGATGTGAACGGTTTTCTTCCTATCAATGCATCCACAGAGCATGAGTTAGAGCTAACTGAATCACTTTCCGCGATGGGCATGGTGCATATCAATTCGCTATTGAACATGAATGGAAAACTGCTTGATTTGGCGTACGTGACTGATCCATGTGGCACAGAGCTTTTTGAACCGTCATCCTCTATTCTCAAAATTGACTCCCATCATAAGCCGTTTGTACTACGGGTAGATTCAAGCTGTCGCGTCAATTTACCGATCAAAGGACGTAGCTTAGACATGGATTTCGACTTTAGACGATGTGATTTCAACGCATTGAATGCAGAACTGGTGAACATTGATTGGATTCGACTATTTCAAACTGCATCATTGAACGGGGCTGTTGACGGTTTCTACAATCGACTGTTTGAAATTATCCGCGGCAAAGTTCCATTTAAAAGGAGGAGTACGCATCAGAGTTTCAAACAACCATGGTGGACTGCTGAGCTTCGCCGTATGCGCAATCGTTTGCGGAAGACTCGCAAAAAACATTTTCGATGCAGATCAGAACAAAACCGAACACTTCTTCGTGACATGGAAGTACTCTACGGGGAAGGCCAAACATCATGCTACCGTGACTATGTCAATCGTGTGCAAGCTAACTTGAAGGAAGATCCAAAAGGTTTCTGGTCTTTTGTGAAAAACCGGAAGAAGCAGAACTCGATTCCGTTAAATGTTCAGTACAACGGATGCACTGCGAACACAGTGAACGAGGCAGCTGATCTGTTTGCAGAGTTCCTACAGAACGTGTATTGCACCGCATCCTCTGTAAGTATATCTGAAAGCGTCAGAAACATTCAACCAGTTGAAATGCATTTACCACCGATGACAATTACTCGGCATGACTTGCTTTATGTACTTAGAGGTCTTGATACCACGAAAGGTGCCGGTGACGATGGTCTACCGCCGTCCTTTTTCAAAGAATGTGCTGATTCTCTAGCATTTCCTATCGCTTTGCTATTCAACCGATCACTACAGAGCAGAACATTTCCTGATGCGTGGAAAATCGCTGCAATAGTTCCGATTCATAAATCCGGGAGCATCAACACAATTGAAAACTACCGAGGTGTTTCCATTCTGTGTTGCCTTGGAAAATGTTTGAAAGGATTATTCATGGGCTACTTCTGAGGAAATCGCAGCCATTGATAAGCGAGTTTCAGCATGGATTTGTCAAAAAACGCTCCACGACATCTAACTTGATATGTAATACGCATGAAATCAACAAGACTATGGAGAAACGTGGTCAAGTTGACTCCATCTATGTTGACTTCTCAAAAGCCTTTGATAGAGTTCCACATGAATTAATCGTTGCCAAGATGCATCGAATGGGATTTCCCTCTTGGGTGACCGAGTGGATTGGATCATATCTAACTAAAGTCCCAGAAAGTTAGCATCGCTTCAGGCGTACCACAGGGGAGTATTTTGGGACCTCTTCTCTTCGTTCTATTTGTCAACGACTTGTGCCTACGACTGCGATCAAAACTACTATTGTTCGCAGATGATCTCAAGATATACAGAATTATTACTTCAGCCCTCGACTGTTGCGCTCTTCAAGCTGACTTGAACGAGTTGTTGCACTGGTGTTGCAATAACGGCATGGAGATAAATTTTGCGAAGACGAAGGTAATTTCATTTACTCACCGACAATCATTCATCCAGTTCGACTACCGAAGTACCCCGACCCTCTTGAGCGTGTCAACTCTATCCGTGACTTGGGCGTTTTAATCGACAGCAAGCTTAAGTTTAACGAGCACATAGCACAGACTACCGCCAAACCATTCACAGTTCTTGGTTTCATAAAACGTAGCACGCAGTTTTTCACGGATGTGTACGCACTCAAGGCTTTGTACTGTTCGCTTGTGCGAAGTATACTGGAATATGCCGTTCCGGTGTGGGCTCCGTACCATGCAGCACAATCATCGAAAATTGAGAGGGTGCAGAAATGTTTTTTGCGTTACGCACTACGCCAGCTACCGTGGAGGGCCGGCTATAGGCTTCCGGAGTACACCGATCGTTGCAAACTTATCGATCTCGAGACCCTTGTATCCAGACGCACCAAATTACGACTACTGTTTGTTTTCGACTTGCTTTCAGCGAATATAGATTGCCCGGCTCTACTTCAAAATGTAAACATAACGGTACCTCATCGTCCCACCCACCAACAAATCCCCCCCTGCCTGAAATTAACAATGTTAGTGTAGCGTTTATTTTAACATTTCACAGACTTATTCAAACATTTAAGAATTTAAGTTATATTAAGATTATACTAATAAATATTTTAAACCACCAAAAAATAAATAATTATATAAAACAGCCATCATCCATGGCTTCACCATCATCTAACGCCCTTCCCCCCACCTTCTATCCCATCTTCCCCATATGTTTGCTCACACTTTGGGTGCAGAGTATCTGAGAAGTACTGTCTAAAGCAAGCAAAAAAGGTTTATGTTCGCGACAAACCCAACCCAGCTACGCCTCTGCTACTGGTGCTGCACAATTGTGACCCAGTTACCGATGCAGTTGCCATATGATCACCACACTAGCGAATGCCTGGAGCACAACAATAGGCACAAATGAAAGCGAAAGTGCCATCCGCAACTGTGGTGGTACCTACGATCAACAACAGATGTAGTAATGCTTGAGACTGTATCTATCTATCTAATCGCCGATGGCAGTGGACAGTACGGAGAGTCGACGGCAGTTCTCGTGCTCATGGAACGAACGAAAAAACATCGCATGAGTGCGATTGCGGTCTGCTGATGACGACGTAGCTTCAGATGTGTTCTTGTTTTAGTATTAATTGAGATATTCAACCGGTGGGCGAGCCGGCGCGTGCGTGATCCAATTTGTGCTTATACAATTATGTGTTAGAATTAGGAAATATATGTCTTAGAATTAGGAAATATACGTGTTAGCATTAGGAAATAAACGTGTCCGTGTCTAGAAATAAATGTTGTAATTAGTGGAATAAAAGTGAATTGTGCTTTATGAACTGGTATACTTGTGCGTTTATTTTTTGTTTGCAACTACACCGGCGAGTGTTGGAGAACCCCGCATCGAAGGAACGGAGGTAATTGGGCTCCTCAACATTTATGGTCCTTCGAACCGGATATTGGATTGGTCAGAACTTCGGAGATTCTCCCATACCCACGGAAGCCTGAGGCAGGCTTGGATTGGCGCCATTACGGACGGCGTTGAGAAATATTCGCAAACCCCATTGCATGTTCAATTGTATATCGCCATTGCAACACAAGGAAGAAAGGAACATTGAGCCATTTCTGCTATTCTGGACACCTATTCATTGGATTGTTTCTGCAGGTTAGTAGGAACAATAACTATATGTCCATCCGAGGCTACGGCATTGCGACATTCTAACACACGGCTTTTCTTCCTAAAAATTATATTGGATCGATTCGAGAGCGTTTGCATGTGACTTGGACTGCAACCAACGTACGGATTTGGATAATCGCCTTTGATTCTGAGATCGACACCGACGAGGATAGCTGATCCTGCATTAAACTTGCTTCTCCAGGTAAATAAATATTAGATCAGTGTATGTCCAGTCGTTGCTAGTTCCTACGTGATTCTAACACCCACATTTCGACGTGTTCTTGTTTCTCAACTCGGACAACAAACTCCCGGCAACACCTACGGAGACGGAAGGACAGGTTTGTCCATCGAGCCGCAACAATTTGGGACGGTTGTTGGACTTCGTCGGCCATCGCATACATCGGTTACCAACCATTTTGACGAACCGTTCAGACCAGAAGAGGCTGCTCTATTTCATTTACTGTGTGGTGAGTGATAGAACTATGTATATGTCTCCGAAGCGGGACTACAGATAATACACTTGTTAATTGAATACAAACCTCTTCAATTTATTGGCAATGAATCCCTGAGCAAAACTGTTCGTCATCAGAACAATTGTCTCATTCTGCTGCAACTTTTGAATGCATTTTGGACGTTATTGGTCATTTTGGCATTGGATCGCCTGCTGTTATTGGATTCAACTGCTGTTACTTACACGGGTTAGTTGTACGGTATATGTCCGGCCGAGGTTACTACACAGGATACTACATGTTTATATTCCTCTTCCATTGAAATTTCCTAATGAATCATTGATTTGAGCTGCTCTGCTGATCTGTGCTGACGGTGTGAACTATAACTGCAACTCGACGTGTTTTTTTTTCGGATTTAAGTGGCGTTGCTGTTTGTTATCATAGGTGAGCTAGAACAGTATATGTCCGCCGAAGTTAGGTCGTTGGATACTACAATACGATTTTCTCTGCTCTCATCCATCAATTCATTACGAGCGTCGCTGAATTTGTGTGACGATACTATACGATAGTGCTAAATAATTGGATTTGGTGTGGATCGTTGTACATCGTACTGTTCTGCCAGGTAGGCTTAATCAGTATATGCCAGCCGAAGCATTGGAACTTTCGGATCTCTACACCATACAATTGTTCTTTACCCTTTCGAGTGATACACACCAGCCATGCCGACGCGCGAGAAGAAGCCACCTACCCTCAAGCTGTTGATGGTGCAGCTGAAGAGCGTCCAGACATCCCTAGACGACATCTTGAGATTTGTGCAATGTTATGAGGAGAATACTACTTTAAGTCAGGTTGAGGTTCGCTTGAGTAGAATCGAGGAGTTGTGGGAGAGGTACGCCGATGTTCTAGTTGATATTCAGGCTCACGACGAATACGAGGATGAGGATCAGGAATTTGATAAGGCTAGGCTAGTTTATAGTGATCGGTACTACGACTGTAAATCGTTCCTGATGGATAAGGTCAAGGCATTGCAGCAACCCGACGAAATGGAGAATTCTATGCGAGTGAATGCGACTATACCGCACGGACACGGTTCTCTAGACCACGTACGCTTGCCGCAGATCAAGTTGCAGGTTTTTAACGGCGATATTGATGAATGGATTAGCTTCAGAGATTTATTCGCATCGCTGATCCACAGGAAAATCGACTTGCCAGATGTGGAAAAATTCCACTATCTGAAGGGTTGCCTTCAAGGAGAACCAAGGAGCCTGATCGATTCCTTAAAAATCACACAAACCAACTACCAAATTGCGTGGGACATGTTGTTGAAACGATATGACAACAGCAAGCAGCTGAAAAAGCGGCAGGTGGAGACTTTATTCAATTTACCGTCATTGTCCAAAGAATCGGTAGTTGATTTGCACACACTAGTGGACGGCTTTGAAAAGGTGGTGCAATTTCTTGATCAGGTAATCAAGCCGGAAGACTACAAGGATCTTTTGCTAGTGAGCTTGTTTTCCACGCGGCTGGATCCAGTAACGCGTCGTGGATGGGAGCAACATTCTTCAATCAAGGAGCACGATACGTTGGCGGACCTTTTGGAATTTCTCCATCGCAGGATTCGTATTCTAGAATCACTGCCAGCGAAGACTTCGGAATCAAGGGTAACGCATCAAAATCAACAACCAAGGCAAAAACCATCAGCTGTGAAGGCCAGCTATGGTTCGGTGCAATCGTCCGGGGGACGTTGCGCAGCGTGTAAGGAAAACCATCCTCTGTACTTATGCTCTTCCTTCCAACGGTTGTCGGTGCGCGAAAGGGATGCGTTACTGAAAGCAAACTCGCTATGTAGGAACTGTTTTCGATCGGGACATCTAGCAAGAGAATGTTCGTCGAAATATTCATGCCGTTCTTGTAAAGGTCGCCACCATACTTTGGTATGCTTCAAACTAGTAAAGGAAGGGTCGTCGAAGAGTGCTGTTGCTGACGCAAATAACCCTCCTCCGGTACCGGTAGGAACAACTAGTTCCACATCCTCTGAGGTGGTCAACATGGCAGCCACCGAAACGTTGGTTTCTGCTGGAGGAAGCCCGCAGTTCTCATCCAAGGTTTTACTAGCGACTGCGGTCGTGGTCGTCGAAGATGATGAAGGTAACCAGATCCCAGCTCGAGCTTTGTTGGATTCCGGCTCCGAGTGCAATTTTATTGCTGAACGGTTGAGCCAACGTCTTAGGATACACCAAGAGAAAGTGAATATCTCAGTGTCTGGGATCGGACATGCTGCGACAAAAAGCAAGTCTCGAATCATCACAACGGTCCGCTCGCGAGTTTCGGAGTACTCGCAGAATATGAGTTTCCTGGTTCTGCCCAAGGTTACTGTGGATTTACCTACGGCGAAGATGAATACTCATGAATGGCCGTTGCCCGAGGGGATTAAGTTGGCGGATCCAGCTTTTTTCAGCCCAAGCTCAGTTGATATGGTGTTGGGTATCGAATTCTTTTTCGATTTCTTCGTATCGGGACGGAGAACTTTCCTCGGATCTCAACTACCAACTCTTAATGAATCAGTATTCGGATGGGTGGTTTGCGGAGGCCTATCGCAACCCACTGGAAGTCTGCGCATCAGCTGTAGCACTGCTACAACAAGGAGTTTGGAAGAGCTAGTCGCACGTTTTTGGACTAGCGAGGAAATCAGTAGCACCAAGATTCTACAGCGGGAGGAGGACAAATGTGAGGAGATTTTTCGAAGGTCGGTGCAAAGAGATCCAGATGGTCGGTACTCGGTTTCATTGCCTAGGGATGAAGCCGCTACTGCCAGGTTGGGAGAGTCACGGAACATCGCCTTCCGGCGGCTTCAAGGCACCGAACGCAGGTTAGCGAGGGATGCTGAGCTTCGGGAGCAGTATCATCAATTCATGACTGAGTATATCCAATTGAAGCACATGTCCAAGGTAGAGCGTAGGGAGGATTCCAGCGAACGGTGCTTCTTGCCGCACCATCCCGTGATCAAGGAAGCCAGCACGACGACTAAGGTGCGAGTGGTTTTCGACGCGTCATGCAAGATGTCATCAGGTATTTCGCTCAACGACGTTCTGCTGGTTGGACCGAACGTGCAGGACAATTTACGGTCGATTATGCTCCGAAGTCGGGTGAAGCAAGTCGTGTCGGCTCTGACTCTCGAGAAGGATGGATGGGAGCAGAGCCACAATGGAAACGGAATGTTCTGTGTTAATTGTTTGTGTTGAGTGTTTGTAATGTAGAAAATGTACAAATGTAAATACTGTAAATAAAATATGTGTTGCGGACGAAATATGTGTGCTGCGTGATAGTTGTACGAATGTGTAATGTGATGTGTGGAAAAGGTTGAAAGGAACTGCAAAAGAAACCCCAAACCCATCAAATTACAGTCCACTTTATGGAGGCGCCCAAAATATTCCACCCCACTGGCAGTGCAATAAATTACCCCCCCCCCCCCCCCCCCCAATCGGTGTTGGTCAGGGTCCGGTAACCCAAGGTAATTGGGCTCCTCAACAGTTTACAAAAGAACAAGTTACATTGTCATCAATCAACACTAAGCGGAATTTTTAACATGCGATTCGAAGCTTTGGCGTATCCCGACGGTTATGTTTGATATCGATGATGATGATGATGGTGATAATATTACCACCACATACCTTCACGTTGTTTTGAGCTGGACGATTTATTTTTAAGATAATTTAATATTAAACAACAATTTAATCAGATATGCAAACAAAAACAAACACGACCTGATAACATTAACAGATTAAATTCCTTGAATATAAAGGGTGAAACAGTTAAAAATTTGTCAAATATGATGAAGTGAAAACTGATAACTTGTTTATTATATAAATGATCAATCTTTGTTTCTTTTTGAAGTCCCACTGTTTTTTGAGTTCCGGCGTTTTTCTCATTAGGTACGATTTGCACACATTTGGAGGTATAGCATTCCTAAGCCATTTTTTCCGTAGAGTGGCAAGAAGCGAGGTCTGGCCAAAACAGCACGGAACAACAATGTTTCTTCAAGAAAGGCAATAAGCGTTTTTGCAAGCATTACTTTACATAAATTTCTTGCTTGACAGGGCCAGTTTTCACGGAACTTTTGCTTTTTATCCCACAGGTACAAATGGCTTGTCAAACCAAGTGTTTTCGGGAACTTTGTCATTTTTTTTCTGCTTGAACTTATCTTGAACCTTTCCGATTGCGGTAGCCGTATAAAACTCTTGACCTGGGAGCTGCTTAAAATCAGCCTTGGCGTATGTTTCATCGTCCTTTACGACGCAATCAAATATATTCAACAAACTCGTATACAACTTACGCGCTCTGCCTTTGGCTGTTGTGTTTTGCTTATCATCTCGATTTGGTGTCACTTTAAACTTATATCAACAATCAATGTGCAACTAGCGATATGAAATTCTTTCACTGTGGTAGAACCCCTAGTTCCGAAGTACACCTTGCAGTCGGCACCTTGCCATGCACTCTTGCGCTTTTCAGTACCTTTTGGTACAAGTATCTTTGTTTTTGTTTTGATTCGCTATGTTATTTTGACAGAATATTTGAGAGTGTATTGGTGCGAGTTACGGTCTTAGGGGCGAACCATTAAGCTTGGGACCGAGCTTGGGACCGATGTGCTAGTACCTCCTGAGCCAAAAAAAAATCGTTTTCTTCATGACTATCCACCCGCTGCTTATATGTTGACAATCCAGTTCGTTTCTTTGCTCTTTACACTGTTGTGTGGGACTTTCCCAATTTGTCTCCGATATATCTGATAGAAAGGTTGGAATTGCGTTTGAGAATGCTGGCCACTGTTCTTCCGCTCGCTGCGGCTTCCTAATTTTGGTTTACTCCTGATCCCGGCTTCCGGGCAGTCGTCAGACGTTCTCTGAACACTTTTATAATCGTCACGGTTGATTTTGACAACTGAAAAAAAAAATGAAAACTGGCAAAAACAAAACAGAGTCAACATTCCGTACGCTTACACCTACAAAATGAGGGGTGTTCAAGTTTTTTGAATGCACGATTGAAAAACTACATCATATTTGAAATCTTTCAAATTATTTTGGCTGCGTACTTTTGTTTACACATTTCGGTACGTCATAGCATAAAAAAAAATCTGGTTCACTTTAATGTGCGTGGTCTTACTCTGGAGCAGAGAAAAAGTATCGTGCACAAATGGTACATTGTGAGTGAAATCTCTTTAAGAAATTTGGCCAAGGAAGAGGGTGTGAGCGTCGGAGCGGCACGAACAGCAGTTAGAAAATATGAAGAACAGTGTATTTTTGAAGATGCACTGAGGAGTGAGCCGGTCCTGTGCGTCCTGCTATTGACAAGAAGATCCGGGATGCCTATAAGCATGTGGCGAGCATGTTAGAGATGTGGTGAAAAAGATAGGGACCTCGATGTCTAACGTGATGCGTGCCAAAGTTCGGCTTGGCCTCAAGACATATCGGAAGCAGAAGAAACCCAAAAGGAATTCAAATCAGGCCGCGTCTGTGAAATCGAGAGCCCGGAAACTATATGATACAATTTTGTGTAGAAATTCTGTGTGTCTAATCACGGACGATGATACGTATGTGAAATTGGATTATAATACCTGGACCACAATACTTCACTGTACGCAAGGCAAGGATATTTTGACCTGATTTGGTATCATGTAATTAGCCCAAGGACACACTAGGGTGGTACAAAATGTCTGTTTCGTGCCGAAAGACATGAATCCGCCAAATTGCACGGAGGCACGGCCAATCGAGACTTTCTGGGGTTTAACCAAAGCAAAGCTACGGAAATTCGTAAAACCAGCGGATGACATAGACACATTTAAAAAGGATTCGACAAAAGTGGTGAAACTGGTAGGAAGTGCATCTGTGTAGGAGCTTATGTGTCATGTTCAAGGAAAAGTGAGATGTCTCGGTTATAATTAATGATTTGGATTGAAGAAGAGTAAAATATTATGTAAAACACCAGTGCTGATATAATTTGCCAACATCTGAGCCCACAAAAACCCGTATCCTTGTTGAACCATCAGAACCCCCTGGGACTACCGAATGGAGCCATTTAGATCCTGCTCCTTTTCTGAGCCATTTAACTCCCACGTTCAGCGTCATTAAGCTCCCACATTCTACGCAATTGACTCGAGTAGTCCCCAACGGTGGATCTACAGGGTGCGGCAGAAAATAATGCGAACATTTGTTCATCCTCGAGCCGACGCCGGAAGCCAGAGCATGCCTTTCGGACGTAGTCCTCCGACATTGACTGCCATGTGCTTGTTATGGTTGACTTCAGGGTTTTCACACTAGGGTGTGATGTTTTGCAGGCTCGTGCTTCAACATATGCCCAAATCGAATAATCCAACGGATTAAGATCTGGACTGCTAGGGGGCCACAAATCCTTCGGCCAAAACTTCATGTTATCGTTCAACCATTGTTGGGTTCGATTGGGTTCCATCCTGCTGAAGGACAACGTTTTGGTCCTCGGAGAAGTTGGCCTTCAACCAGGGAAGAAATTGGTCCTTTAAAATACCGATATACACTTCGGTATTGATTTTAACTCCAGCATCAATGAAAACAGGCGGCATTTTCAAACCGTTGGACGCTACCAAGCCAAACATCATTACACCAGCCGGATGTTTGGTTTGAAATTTGAATTTCACTTTTTCCGTAACGTTCTCCATTTTCTGCGGTGAAATGAACCGGTACGTACGGCTGTTGGCCACAGCATCGATGCTGAAAAGTTTTTCGTCGGAGAACATGATTATCGTTTCTTCAACAAGAAAAGCAATCTCTTGGAACGAGTCACTCGTAGTTCCTTGACCCGGTCCGTAATCAAGTGGCGTTTCACTCTGGCTCTGGAAGATGCATGCAGGTCTTCTTTGATGATTCTCCGAAATATTGGCTTCCTTTGCAAGTTTTCTTATGGAACGCACCGGGTTGCGAGCAATTTTTGCACGGACCGATTTGATCACGTTCGGCTTGCGTGCAAAGCGCGGACGTCCGCTTCCCGGCTTCCGCTGCTTAAGACCATCCTGCAGGGACTTTTTTATGCGGTAAACTGTTGCCAAATGGCACCCTACCTCCTTGGCAATCTCTTTCGGCTTCTTCTGGGCGAGCAACAAACTGGTGATCACTTCTTTCGCGAACATTTTGACGAATTTGCAATAAAACAAATAGAATGTTTGGATGCAGCACTTGAAAGTAAACATAAACAAATACACTTTCGACAGAAATTAGTCACTAGCTACACGAATTAATCCAATACTCAAGTTTGAACATTTTCGCATTATTTTCTGCCGCACTCTGTAAAACACAACGACTGAGAGTACCCGGACTTTGGAACATCCCCCGAGACCGATAACCCGCTAATTCGCTCAACCATTCGGCGCTTGTGCAGTGCTTTAGTTCGGAGCTATTTTGCTGGTTTAGATTAGGGTATCCCTTAAAAATCAGTTTTTTTCATTCTAACTCTTTTGTTTCATTGTAAGGAAAAAAATATTTTCAGACGGACGAAGTGTAATATGAAGCATGTTTTTGACGAACAAATTGTTTGGGTATATTTTATTGTTTGTTCAAAAGTTATGGTAATCATTTTGTTCCTTGATACCCATTTAAACTAGAATTTGATGGTGAAAAGAAAAACGCATGTTTTAGTTGAAACTAGCTGAACCCGGTGCGTGCGCTGCTACGCTTGCAACTTAATGAAGGAAAATTTAATATTGCTGGCACGTTTATAGTTTTTTTTTCGAAATGAGTTTTTTGTTTCTTGAATAAGAACGGGTTCAAACTTCTATCAAAACATGCTTCTTACCCGAGAAATACACGTTTTGTGTTTAAGTAACCTGGATGATTCTCATTTTAGGTAGAAATTTGTGTTTCATTTGTTTGGGAGCCCTTTCTTCCAGGGGGGGGGGGGGGGGCGTTTCTCAAACCACCATACAATCATTGCCTTCAAAACCCTCAACATGCCAAATTTGGTTCCATTTGCTTGATTAGTTCTCGAACCATCACACTGGGCTCATCGATTATAATAAAAATTTGAGTATCATTTGTTTGAAGCCCCCCCCTTCAGAAAGGGGAGGGGTCTTGAACTACCAAAGAAACATTCTTGCCTTCAAAACACCCTATATCCTAAATTTGATTCGATTTGCTTGATTAGTTCTCGGGTTATGATGAAATTAGTGTCTCATTTGTATGAGAGCCCCCCTTCCTGAGAGAGTAGGGGTCTCAAACAATCATAAGAACCTTCCCCAGCCCCAAAAACCCCTCCATATAAATTTTCACGTTGGTCGGTTCAGAACTTTCCGAGTCTATAAGGATCTGACAAACAGACAGACAGACAGAAATTCATTTTTATGTATATAGTAATCTAGCCTCCAAAAACCCCCATTTGCTAAAAGTGGTTTCATTTACTTGATTAGTTCTCGAGTTATGCAGAAATTTGCTTTTCATTTGTATGGGAGACCCCCCCTTCAAAATGGGGAGGGGTATTGAGCTGCCATAGAAACATTTCTTGCCTCCAAAAACCTCAACATGCCAAATTTGGTTTCATTTGCTTCATTGGCTCTCGAGTTATGCTAAAAATTATGTTTCATTTTTATGGGAGTCTCCCCTTCCAGAAGGCGGAGGGGTCTCAAACCACCTTAGAAACATTTATTTCCTTCAAAAAGCTCCACATGCCAAATTTGGTTCCATTTGCTTGATTAATTCTCGAGTTATTCAGAAATTTGTGTTTCATTTGTATATGAGCCCTCCTTTAAGAGAAGGGAGGGTCTCGAGTCACCTTAGAAACATTTCTTGCCTTCAAAAACCTCCACCTGCCAAATGTGGTTCCATTTACTTGATTAGTTCTCGAGTTATGCAGAAATTTGTGTTTCATTTGTTTGGGAGCCCCGCCCTACCCCCTACCAGAGCGAGAGGAGGGGTTTCGAACTACCGTAGAAACATTGATTGCCTTTAAAATCTCCGCAAGCCATATTTGGTTCCATTTGCTTTATTAGATCTAGAGTTATGAAGAAATTCCAGTTTCATTTGTATGACAACACCCCTTCTAGGAGAGGGGAGGGGTCTCAAACTACCATAGAAACATTTTTCGCCACCAGAAAACCCCACATGCCAAATTTGGTTCCATTTGATTGATTAGTTCTTGAGATATGCAGAAACTTCTGTTTCACGCAGATCGGTTCAGTAGTCTCCGAGCCTATTAGGTTCAGACAGACAGACAGAAATCCATTTTAATATTTATAGATTACCCGTGTTTTTGGAACGAAAAGATGTATTAAAAAACTTTGTTCAGCAATTTTTGTTTGAAGACAACTTTTTCTTAAAATAAGAAACAAAAAAGTTATAGTAAAATAACTCTTTGTTTTAGATACCCTGATTTAAATTGCTGAGAAAAATTGCTATTTTAATGGTCGAATGAAGAGCTAGAAAAATGATGTCTTGAGCAAAGTTGCATAAAATTATATTCCCTACAAACTTGCCTTTGACATCACCCTTCTATTGTATTTTGTTCAAAAGTAAGCAACAGCGCTGCCCTAACGGTAAAGTTTGAAACTACGAAATTATTACCAAACGATGGAAAACTTGTTTAAATACAACTTTGTACAAGACACCATGATTCGGAAACGTAACCCTTAGGAGTTATTAAATTCGCCGTGAAAAAAAATGCTATTCCGATCACTGTGGGTCGCCAGCATTTCCACTTCTTCTGTTTGGCTGCCCTCTCTGTTCGGATTGCGTCCACCGTCGAGATTCCTTTTCGGAATCCAAACTGATAGATAGACCGCTCTCGCTCTTCGTGCTCTTCGTCAGCCTGTTAAGGATAATTCTTTCCAGGAGCTTGCCAATGGTATCCAGCAGGGTCTATACGATGCCGGATCCACATGCGGTTTTCCCGGTTTCGGCAGCAGCACCAACTTCTGGACCTTTCTTCTGTCCGGGAAGCAACCTTCATCCAGACATATCTGTAGCACTGTCCTGAACATGTCCGGAAATGCCATGATCGCGGTTTTCAATGTAAGGTTGGGTATTCTTTCCGGACCAGGAGCTCTCCCCAGCTTCAGACCCTCTGCAATTGCCCGGAGCTCTTTATTTGAAATCTGAATCTCTCTGGCACGTACTTCTACTGCGTCGTTGTACACACTTCCAAAATGTCATGTAAATTTCTGTCCCTTGAGACCGACACATGCAAGCGTCCTTTAGCACATAAGAATGAGTTGAAAGAGATGGGAAAACAAACTCAATCAAACACATATTTCGTCGAATTGCGTATGTATCAGTTTCAGGAGACATAATTTTACACGAAATCTTTCTTTACGTTCTTCAACTTTTTACGAACATGAATTACGTCTCGTGTAAAATTCAAATTTTCTAAGTCTGTATGGTGTAGGTGGCTCCATACATGACTCCGTCGCTTTGTGCTGCGGGAAAAGACCGTCAACGATAGCCTTAAATTTATCCGAGCACATTTCACTCGGCGTCGCTGGACCTTAGATCTTCGCCAGTCTACTAACAGACTCCTGAAGAACTCAGGGTGTGGGGATGAGGGCGCCAACTCCTCGACCCACTAAAAGCCCACCCGAGCCTCGAGCCCCGGCCCTCCCGGGAACCACCTTTCGGTATTACTTCAGGAAGGGGGCTAGTGTGCTTTACGCACCCACTATGTCTAACTACATAGCTCTTTAGTAGTTAGCTTCACCGACATGACGCTGATTCAATCGAGATGCTCCTGGATCCAAGCAGGGTTCGGGACATCTCGTGGTCCATTCAGATCGTCCGCGATTTCCATACGATTACTTACGGTACCTGACGAATCTCGCGTCGTATGGTCCCTCTTCCGATCGAGAAAGCCAGGGTCAAGCCCGGGGTTGGAACGTCTGGGAGTGCGGCACTACCCCAGATCGTCCCTGTTCCCAATGTCACGACTGCTTGCGGCTTTTTGCCGGATCCCGCTTCGTATGGCGCTTCCTCCGTTGTAGTTCGTTTAGCCGTTAAGGGGAGCTTAACGTTTCCACAACGTGCGTTAACGTGCACAACGGGAGGCGAACTTCTTTCACACCTGAGAGTGTGTGTGTCTCATCTTGCAAATCGCTTGAAACCCACCAACGACCATTTATAGTGACCGGCGAGAAAAACAAACAATAGGGCCGTTATTAAAACCATTCTATTTAAACATGCTTAGTTTCTTTTGAAACCATTTGATAAGTTTCACACATACAATCCAATATTCTCGTATTTTCGATTTACTGCTGACGGAATACTTCATTATCTTCTTCTTCTTAGGAAACCGGTATGGCGAAAAAGAGATATTTCACCGGAAAAATATTTTTCCGTGTAGAATCTGTAAATCACTGCTTTGACGTTTCATTGTTTACTTCCGCCTCAAAGCTCTGCCGCGAGTCGAAAAAGTAGACGTGTTGAGTTCACCGGAAGTAATTTTAAAGCGATTAAAATGGGTGGCAAAAAAAATTCGCTACAGGTTTGAAATCTGATCGTGCGTGACTGCAATTGGAACCAATGCGGTGAGAGGGTCTTCCAACAACCTCTACCCGGTGAGTATTCCTTTATTTCTACGAATGTCCAGAGTCTGATCGAAACCACTCATTCTAGCCACAATCATAAGCCTCGGCCTGCGGCTGATCAATCGGGCGCTCATCCATCTGAGATAACGAGACGAACCGTTACGCCGGGAACTGCAATTTCTATCCCTGCCCCCCGAGGACCAAGACAAGCTGCACCTGCTACTTCGAGTAACCTGGTGTACAACTCTTTGACGATTGCTACAACGTTTATCGACAAGATCGGTCACCTTCTAACAATAACAAGAGTATCAGTGGCGGTGTTCTGCTAGCTGTTCATTCCAGATTCAAATCCCGTTCGGTCAATCCTCCAAATAGCACATCGGCGGAGCATATATGGGTTGTATTGGCTACCGACGATGCTTCGCTCTACGTTTGCGTGATTTACTTTCCTCCCGACCGAGTAAATGACGCAATTCTAATCGAAAAGCATCTTGACTAGCTGAACTGGGTCGTTTCGCAGTTGAATCCAAGGGACAAGGTGATCATTCTCGGCGATTTCAACTTAAGCACGATTGCTTGGCAGCAAAATTCTCTTGGGCACTACTTTCCTATCGTTTCTCGATCTACGATTGGCATGACATCACGAGAACTGCTTGATGCGTTTAGTACCGCTCAACTCAGGCAGCTGACTGGCGTTCAAAACGAGTATAATCGCATGCTTGATCTGTGCTTTGTTAGCGACGATTTGTGTGAGGATTGCACAGTTATTGAAGCACCACCACCGCTAGTTAAAATCTGTGGGTATCATCCACCGTTAGTTTTGAAGCTTGCGGTAAATCCACTGTGTCGCTTTCGTGATTCCTCTGAAAGTGTTTTCTACGATTTCAGTAAGGCTGATTTCAGCGGTATGAACGATTTCTTGGGACTTGTTGACTGGGACGAGATTCTAGATGTTTCTGACGTCAACCTCGCTGCATCGACAATGTCTGGTGTACTGCTGTATGCCATTGATTAGTTTGTTCCAGTGAGGATGAAACTTGAATCAACTAAACCAGCTTGGTCGAATTCCGCTCTCAAGCGCCTCAAAAGATTGAAGCAGGCAGCTCTGAGACGACACAGCAAATATCGCACGGATTTCACAAAATCGTGTTAGCGAAGCGTGGAAGCGAATGCTGAGTACAAGCAATTAAACGATTATCTCTATTACGCTTATCAAGACCGTCTACAAAAAAGCCTTAAGTCCAACCCCAAAAGCTATTGGCGTCACGTCAATGATCAGCGGAAGGAAGTCGGTTTGCCCTTAACGATGACGGATGGTTTGCTCGAAGTTGATTGCATCGCCGATATTGCCGATATTTTCCGTTCCCAATTCAGCAACGTTTTCTCCGACAAGCTGCTCGACCCACAGGACATCGCGCTCGCCACCAGTAATGTGCCCCGTCTTCCTGCCTCCGGAATGCATTATGCCATCACCAATCGCCATGGTTATTGCAGCTGGCAAGGAATTGAAGTCCTCAACGGGATGTGGTCCGGACGGCATTCCATCGCTTGTACTGAAACAATGCGTGGATTGTCTTGCGTCTCCGTTAGCAAAGGTATTCAATCTTTCTTTGTCCACTGGTATATTTCCGAACTGTTGGAAAACAGTCATATGTTTTCCCAGTGTTTAAGAAAGGTTGCAAGATAATGGTCTCAAATTACCGGGGCATAGCTGCATTAAGTGCAGTATCCAATTTGTTTGAGATGATAATTCTTCGGAGGCTAGTGCAGAGCTACGCGCACTATATTTCGCCGGATCAGCATGGATTTATTCCTAAACGTTCGACATCCACTAATTTGACGTGCTTCACCTCTTTCTTGGTCAAGAGCTTGAAAACGGTAATCAAGTGGATGTTATTTACACGGATCTCTCCGCTGCGTTCGATAAAATGAACCACCAGATAGCAATAGTCAAGTTTGATAAGTTAGGCATGAGCAACAACTTGCTTATCTGGCTGCGATCCTACCTAACCGATCGTAGTATGTCCGTCAGAATCGGTGATCACGTTTCGTCACCATTTAAAGTTTTGTCCGGAGTGCCTCAAGGCAGCCACCTTGGGCCGTTTTTGTTCCTGCTTTACATGGACGATGTCAACCTCATCCTCAAATGCCTAAAACTCTCATACGCCGATGATTTGAAGCTGTTCTACGCGATAAAGCATCCACTAGACGCCGTTTTTCTGCAACAACAGCTGGGGGCGTTCGCTGAATGGTGTCGCATTAATCGGATGACATTGAATGTGTCCAAGTGCTCGGTGATTTCATTTGGCCGTAAACGTGAACTCTACCAATTCGGTTATGCTTTGGCAGGATTTGAGCTGAAGCGCGAAATGACGGTTAAGGACTTGGGGATTCTTATCGATTCCAAAGCGACCTTCAAAGACCACGTAGCATACGTCGTGTCTAAGGCATCATCGCAGTTAGGCTTCCTGTTCCGTTTTGCCAAAAAAAATTAAGGATGTTTATTGCTTGAAATCGCTTTACTGCGCAATCGTTCGCCCTATTCTGGAGTATTGTTCGGTTGTTTGGTCTCCCTATTACCAGAATGATATCCAGCGTGTTGAAGCCATCCAGCGGAAATTCATTCGATTTGCCCTACGTCATCTCAGGTGGAGAGACCCGTTCAATCTACCCAGCTATAGCAGTCGGTGCCAGCTCATCAACCTTCAACCACTTGATGGAAGGCGTAACGTGGCAAAAGCCTGTTTTAATGGCGATCTCCTGCAAGGGAACACTGATTGTTCTAGACTGCTCAGCATGTTGGACATCAACATACGCCGCCGTATTTTTTGTTAATTTGATTAATTTTGTAGTTTTGTGAGTTTAGTTTTAAGACGCCGGTCATTGGGGCAAATATTTTACCTGTTGACTGTAATAAATAATAATAATAATAATAATAAAACCCAGCTTGCAGTTGCCGGCCGAGAGATATGGAGTGAGCCGTGGTGCAGTGCAGAAGATTTTTCTGAAGAACCAGAAGCTTGGAAGTCTTGCTGATCGGCCGGGACGTGGACGAAAACGGATCACCGAGATGACCGCAAAAGCACTCGAGAGATCAAGAAAAATCCGTTGATCATCATCCGAGAAATGAAAGAGAAGCTGAGCCTAGTGATTTCAGATCACGTTATCCGTCGACGCATCGCTGAGCAAGGGATGAAAAGAAACTTCGCCCGGAAGCGACCGTTCATCAGCCGGACTCACAAGGAAAAACGGCTCAAATTAGCCAGAACCCACATAACTAATCCCTTGGAGTTCTGAAAACGTGTTGAAGTGGAAGTGATGAAGGACTGCAGGATAGGCATATGGTCTGGGTCGCTTTTCGTGGTTTGGAGTGGTTAATCTGGCCCTAATCAATGGGATCATGACAGCATAAGGCTATATTGATATTCTATGCAAAAATCTGGAGGAGTCATTTCTGAATATGGGGTTGAAAGGCAATTACCTTTCAGTAATGATCTCAAGCATACGGCCAAGAAAACGCTCGCCTTTTTCCGATCCTGTCGCATCAAACTCTCAGAATGGCCACCCCAGATCTCTGGCTTGAACCCAATCGAGAATCTTTGGGCGATTCTCGATAATAAAGTGGAAAAAAACAGATGTAGCCTACACAAATAACCACGAATAAAAACGGGAAAAAAAAAAAATACAAAATTTTCCAAAACCCCCCACCCAACCACCAAGATTTTTTATTTAATTTATTTTCTCCTCCCTTTCCTCTTCTCCACACAAACCTCCCTTGTCGTCTCTCGGGCCAAATTTACACAACATTTTGGTAGTGTGTACAAACAAACGTATCATGCGGCATTGGAGAAGGCTTGGAACGAACTGGATCTCTGCTACCTCAGAAACCCTGGTGGAAAGCATGCCAAAACGGGTCCAGGCGGTCATCATGGCAAAAGTTGGTCATATTGATTACTAATTACTTGATTTTCACCAATTTTTCTGTTGAATTTTGAAATTGATCTAGTTTTTCTGAAATGGTTGATAATTTTCGTTTGTATAATAACAAAAAAACATTACCAGTAAGCCAAACCAAACTTCCATTTGTATCTTTTGACAGGATGTATCAGGACGCCCAGCTCTTTTGCAAATCTATGACTTTCATATATATTTGCAAATTCTTTACGGAATGATCTTTAGAACCTGTAGAACACCGAAATACTCACAAATGCTGCAAAGCTGATGAGGTCAACACTTCTAACACTAGTACTTTACTGCAACTTCTCCGAAAGCTATCAAGCAAGCAACATGATCTCCTAGCGTTCCAGAATGGGAATTATTTCTGACCAAGTGTAATGCCGCTTAACTTGCCTTCGGATCCGAAGGCGATCGGAACAAAAAAGGCTCAAGTTCCAGCAACTCACCGCCACAAACGCCCTATCGCAAAGAACACAGAATTCCCCATTCCGGTGCAGAAGAAATAGATACAGCAAGCCCCGCAGGCGTACAATTCCAGTGGCATAAATGAAATATTAACGTTAAATTGAGGCATCGTATCGTAATTTATCATTTTAGCCTTTCCATTGTCAGCAGGACCCGGCCAAGTGCGCTCTGTGCTGGTGCCATTCGTTAATTTCCGTCCCCCTCCCCCTCATTCGGGCCGGGCAGTTGTCATGCGAGGTGCAACGTTGATGCATTCTGATGCAGATGAAAAATCCTTTCGAGTTTTTCACTGCGCCCTGGTCGGTCAGTCATTCGTCATGAAAGCTTAAAATTAAATGTACATATTTATTTTTTAAATTTATTTCATTAAGGAAACGGGTTACCTTTCGATGCTGCCTTTTTTCTGCGATGTATCGTTTTTCCCCCGTTTTCGACCAGATCTTTGCATCTCGCTTGGAAGGGTTTTTTTGCTGGGTTAGCGGGAATAGTCGATAAAATTATTCTACAACTTTTCACTGCACTTCACACTCGGAATCATAATCGCGTTGTGGCTTCTTACTACCCTTTCTTGTTCAGCTTGGGGTTAATTTATTTATTTTGCTAATAAAGGAATAATTTTAATTTTATTGAGTGCCATTCTCGTCACTGGATGGTGAATGTTTAATTTAACGCAACTTCAGCCGGGAATTTGCTCCTTCATGATTCCACTGCTTACTGAGGACCTAATGACTATGCATTATCATAGAAACTATGTAAATTAAGCGGAAACCTCGCGGCAGTCATTATCTTGGCTGCTCTTGTTTTGCTTGGCTTGTCTACAGAGATCCGCGCTCAACTCCTTCGTCGAATAAAAATCAATGACTTTCTAAAACAAAACCGATTTGTTTCTCATCGTGTTATTGAGATACATGGTGATGCAAATTATTTGAATGCCCCTGTCCTGTTATGAGAATAAAAATATTAATTTCTAAGACATATTTATGGCATCGTCAATTAATTATCGCTGCAACTTTTGGTAATTTAGAAGTTGCCGCTGCTTTGATCAAAAGTACATTTTTCCAGCACGTATTACAATCTGATTTGTATTTGGTGCATCCAAATTTTCAGTTGAACGATCCGCCATGGATAAACTGTCAAGGATAAGTAAAGCGATCATTTAATAATACAATAGGAAATAACTTTTAATTTTCTTTATCTATACCATTGTGACCTGATTTTGTCACCCTTTTTGTTTAACTGAAAATGAATGCTTTTGTGGTGACCTAACTGTTAAAAAATGCACTTTCAATATCCACCTTGAAGTCGAAAGTGAAAGATTTGAGTCAATGGTAACCTAAAATCAATAAGAAATTAAAATGAAATTATTGGAAGGGTGAAAAAATCGGGTCATTGGTGTTTACATTGAACATTGTTACATACATAGCATGGATGATTGTAAGTAGTTTAGGATAATTAAGCTTGACCAGATCAAGCGAGGATAGGGCTCACATTGGGATAAGAAAATTAGCAATTAAAGCTTAATTATTGTAGTATGAAAACTGGAAACGATTAAATGTAACCCCACATTTGGTTGAGAAAGCCAACGTCTTTGCTCATGGTGCACAAGTATATTGAAATATCTATAGAGGTAGCTTAATGTATCAAAATTAATCATGAAAAAGGGTTTCTGACCCGCATAATCAGCACTTTACCCCATTGCACAGGGGGCAAAAATGGATCCAAAATCCCATTAATTTAGACGGCGGAGGGTAGGAGTCCTGAAAAATAACTTATCTTATGGAAAAAAATGCGGAGAATCGAATGGTGTTAGTTTCATTTAGGGTTGAACACAGTAAGTGTCCCATTTTGCCCATTTCTCCCCTCATTTTGGATGCAAACTAGAATTATTACCCAATAACTAAACTTGGTGCTACTATATTGAACCCAAATGTACTGCAAATTTGCAAAAAAAGCTAAAGAACTAAATGGAATCAATTTTACTTTGATCGGATGCCAGAAAGTTTTTTACCCGATTTCCCCGCATACATGCACAAACTAATATACCATGCGGTTCTGAAGATCTGCGCTAGTAATATTACTCTTACTTGCATTGTAATTATGTAAACATGTCAGGAACATTTAATGGTGATAGTTTTGTCTAGGGTTGACCTCAGGAAAGGGTCCATTTTACCCGATTTTCCTATCATACTTGAAAAATCTCAAATACCATGCGGTTCTGAAGATCGGCGCCAGTAATATTACTATCACTTGCACTGTAGCTATGTAGCCTCATACTTGAAAAATCTCATGTACCATGCGATTCTGAACATTGGCGGCAGTAATATTACTGTCACTTGCACTGTTTTTATGTAAAAACGTCCGGAGAATCTAATGGCGGTGGTTTCGTTTAGGGTTGACCTCAGGAAAGGGCCCACTTTACCCGAATCTTCTCTCATACTTGAAAAATAACTCATATACCATGTGGTTTGAAAGATTTTTAATTTAACATTAGATTTATTCTAAGATTTTCCACTACACTATTAAGATGCAGTGTGAAACAAAAATTTCATTCAAATGTGCATCGACTACAATAGTTTGCTCTACAACGTATCATTGTCTTCGCTTCCATCAAAATTTGTATGAATGTCCTCAGCATCATCTACAGTCGCTTTATTATTTACGTAATAATATCCTAGCTGCTTAGAAAAGTCATCCTCGGCAGATCGATTTCTGGATAAGCACTTGGAGTTCGTTTCGAGATGTGACATCTTTGGTTATGACCATGCCAAAGATAGCCGCATCATATCCAGAAGGTTATGGTTTTTCTGTATTGCGGGTGGTGTCGATAGACTTCAAGCACTCGACTGCCCATTGCTCACCACCTTCTCGTAGATTCAATAGCAACTTAGCCACTGATCGAAGTAGTTTGTCCAAAAGCTCCTGCCTGGCCAAAATCCGACTTCGTTCATTTTTTGTTCTCTCGCAAAGGTTAGTGAATATCCGACGTTTAGGACCATGAGTTGTTTGCGATGAAACAGATGGTATCGGTGTTGCGTTTGTAGATTCGTGTGGAGTGAGCACAATGTTGGGCAGGTTAGGAGATGAAGCATAAATTGGCTGTTATATTAATAAAGCGACGGTAGATGATGCTGACGGCAGTCATACAGATTCTGATGGAAACGAAGACAATGATACGTTGTAGAGCAAACTATTGTAGTCGATGTACATATGAATGAACTTTTTTTTTTCATACTGTATCTTAGAAATGTGGTGGAAAATCTTAGAATAAATCTAGTGTTAAATTAACAATCTTTCAAACCACATGGTACATGAGTTATTTTTCAAGTATGAGAGGAGAACCGGGTAAAATGAACCATTGCCTGAGGTCGACCCTAAACGAAACACCCGCCGTTAAATTCTCCGGATGTTTTTTCATAAGTACAGAGCAAGTGACAGTAATATTACTGCCGCCAATGTTCAGAATCGCATGGTATATGAGATTTTTCAAGTATGAGAGGAAAATCGGGTAAAATGGACCCTTTCCTGAGGTCAACCCTAGACGAAACTATCACCATTAAATGTTCCTGACATGTTTACATAATTACAATGCAAGTAAGAGTAATATTACTAGCGCCGATCTCCAGAACCGCATGGTATATTTGTTTATGCATGTATGCGGGGAAATCGGGTAAAAAACTTTCTGGCATCCGATCAAAGTAAAATTGATTCCATTTAGTTCTTTAGCTTTTTCTGCAAATTTGCAGTACATTTGGGTTCAATATAGTAGCACCAAGTTTAGTTATTGGGTAATAATTCTAGATTGCATCCAAAATGAGGGGAGAAATGGGCAAAATGGGACACTTACTGTGTTTAACCCCAAATGAAACCAACACCATTCGATTCTCCGCATTTTTTCCCATAAGATAAGTTATTTTTCAGGACACCTACCCTGCGCCGTCTATATTAATGGGATTTTTGATCCATTATTGCCCACTGTGCATTGTCTCAAACGGACCTCAACAAATAAAAATTAATACAGATGGATTCTAATTTTTGTAAATCTCCATACGTTTATTTGAATAAATGTATAAGTGATCAATTGTTTTGTTTTAGAACACTTTACACCTGGGTGCATTTGTGTCGGTACAGTTTTGCTCCACTAATTCTCTATTTCTACACACTCAATTTCCACACATTTGTATTCTCTTGTCTTTTCCGCTTCTCCTTTTCTGCTTCTTTTTTTAGCTTTTTTTTCTTCCGTTTCTTTTCTTCCTCCTGTCATTTTCTGCCTTTCTTTCTTTCGCTTTTCTCAATTCGTTTATCTTCTTCCACTTCTATTCCTCCGCTTATCTTCTTCCACTTCTCCTGTGCCACATCCCTTCTTCCGCTTCTCTTTTTCCACTTTTCTTCATTCGCTTTCATTTTTCCGCTTCTTCTTCTTCGATTCTCTCTTCCACTTCTTTTCTTTCGTGTTTCGTGTTCCGCTTTTCTTCTTATTTCCTCCGCTAACCTGCTTCCGTTTCTCTTCCTCCGTTTCTTTTTCTTTGTTTCTTTTTTTTCTTCTTTTACTTTTTCCTTTCGATTCTCTTCTTCCGCTTTTCTGTATCATTTCCCCTTTTTCCGATTTTTTTCTTGCAGTCCTCTTCTTCCGATTCTCTTCCTTCACTTTCTCTTCTTCAGCTTCTCTAATTTTCTTAACCGATGACTTTAAGTTTTGTCTTATTCATTTTCACTGTTTTTTCATGTTCTTTTACAACTTTTCAATTTTTAATTTTACTTCTTCGTCATCTTGCTTTTCTTTCGTTTCCACATACATTCTTCAACCCTATTTCCGTTCACCTTTTCACATTTATTTAGTTTTGTGTGATAAGTTTTGCTTCCCTTCTACTGGATCCTATAAATCATCTTCTCTTTCCAACTAAATGTACTTCATGATCATACAGTTAAAAATAAACATATATTTGACATTAATATATTAAAGAAAAATATCGCTCTGTACATGTATTTCATTTTATATTGATTTATTGATTTATAGATTTACTAACCCATTTCATAGTTTCTTGATTATTCTGAAAAATAATTTAAATATTCACCAAACTATTTTGTGATAAATAAATTTGTTTGACTTATTTTATTAATACATTTTATCTTTTATTTATACATTGTTTCAACAACGTCGTTAATATGTTCCCTTAAACTTGCCACTGTACTGCTGCAACTGGACAATAAGTAATCAATAAAACAGTTTCTCACATGCCTCCGCCATGGCAGGACCCCCCAATTTACCCAATTTATCCATGGCAGGACGGCCGAACGATCGATGCTCTTTATTTCGTTTCTATTGTTTATCAAGTATTATTTCGTAGGATCCCGCCATTTATAAAATATTGTCCGTGACAGATGCATTTTTAAAATTTAATGTCTTGATACTCTATTTGATACCCTATGCATCTTTATTTACAATTCTACGAATCCTTGTGACAATTTATGATACCCAAGAGCAATCTTTAAATTTGACTCAAGTCTTTGGGAAATCCATGGTAGTCTAGAATCAGAAATTGAAATAAGTGTAGATAATGAGACTATGTAACAGTCACCATAAATCAATGGAGATACATGATAGTTTAGTCGCATTCGGGTATGGCGCAAAAATCCAAAACTTGATAACTTCAAAAAAATATATCTTTAAAACGAAAAAAACAATCTCCTCTAATATTTTGATATATTTTGTAAAACAGTCTAAATTTTCAAGAAAAAATATAAAACCTTTAAGCGCCTTTTAGTTAGACACCATTAAAATCGCGAAATACAAATACAATCAATGTTTGACAAAACGAAATTCCAATTTTTCAACGCCATCATATTTTTTCTTTAGAGTATGTATAATCATAGTTCGTTTGGTGTTTAAACATTTATTATCGGTTCAGTGTTTCTAAAGTTATGATTTCTTGTAAAAAGTCATATTCGGGAAAACTAAAAACAAAACGATTTTGAAACCGCCCTAACATAGAAATATTCACCCTTATGCAAAAATTAAAACGTGTATTTTTTTTTTTTGTGATAAGGAACGAAACTACCAATTTTCACAAATTTCTGAGACCCACTTTATCGGTATAATGACAGTATATATATATATATATATATATATATATATATATATATATATATATATATATATATATATATATATATATATATATATATATATATATATATATATATATATGGATATATATATGATATATATGTATATATATATATATATATATATATATATATATATATATATATATATATATATATATATATATATATATATATATATATATATATATATATATATATATATATATATATATATATATATATATATATATATATATATATATATATATATATATATATATATATATATATATATATATATATATATATATATATATATATATATATATATATATATATATATATATATATATATATATATATATATATATATATATATATATATATATATATATATATATATATATATATATATATATATATATATATATATATATATATATATATATATATATATATATATATATATATATATATATATATATATATATATATATATATATATATATATATATATATATATATATTTAAATCGAAATATATTTATATATATATATATATATATATATATATATATATATATATATATATATATATATATATATATATATATATATATATATATATATATATATATATATATATATATATATATAAATATATATATTAATATATATATATATATATATATATATATATATATATATATATATAATATATATATATATATATATATATATATATATATATATATATATATATATATATATATATATATATATATATATATATATATATATATATATATATATATATATATATATATATATATATATATATATATATATATATATATATATATATATATATATATATATATATATATATATATATATATATATATATATATGTATATAAACAGCGATTTAGGATGACCATGTTCGATATAGGGTTACCAGAAAAATCGACATTTTCAAAAAAAAATATTTTCAAAATATCATAACTTCTAAACCACTGGATCGATTTGCAATGTCGTTCTTTGAATAGAAAGCTCATTATTGTTAGTTTTTATTTAAAATATTTATTAAAATAATTAATATACTTAAATTTGCTATAATTGTCAAAGTATTTGTTTTTTATGATTTTCAAAATGTTGGGCAACAACGACTATTTATTTTTATATATTTTTATCAAAATATAAACTTTTTTACATAACATGTCAAAAAATCTCAAATGTACTTAGAGCCGTTTTTGAGTTAAATTTTTTTGAAAATTTCAAATTTTTTGCCCATACAAACATGGAATGAGCATCATTTTCCAAATTTGGCAACAAGCGCTGTCTGAGAGAATCTTGGGAGGTCGGAATTGGCCACAGGGTCGGGATTGGACCAGGCTCCACTATATTAAGGAATTGGAGCTCAAATCTCAAAGCTTTAGACTACAAGCAAGGGTTTTCTCAGATTACCTTCAATTAAAACTCAGCATTTCATTTGATTATTTAATGATTTTGATTTTGCATAATTCATCAAAAAAAAATATTACATGGCAAAATTCTTACAATTTAACGCACTTTTCTTCATCTGAAAACGAAAACCGTTTCACGATAATGTAATTTTTACTTTGTGCCTTAAAGTAATGAAACGATTGTGTCCCACAGATTTGTTTTACACGAGTATAACGGTTCTTTATTTTCTTTTCCATTGCATTGTAATCTTTTTCCGAGAAAAACTCGTCATATATTTTGGAATCTACTTTAGAAACAGCCCAAGAGAAAAGTTCGTATGCAGTTGTAATATGATGGCCTTGTAAACTTGCTTTTCAAGCGTTTCGCTTTAGAACACCTCCTAAAGCGTCACAAGGCCCTTTTCCATGGCAAGTGGCAAAAAAGTTCCACTCTGCATTAAGACCGAAGTCCTTGTACATGTGGCACAAATTGAAAGCAGTCATCTTATTTTTGTATTGACTGCCTGATCCATCAGAAAAAAAATGGATATTTTTCAGGTGAGGTAGCTTTTTTTTAATGAAATTCACACAATTTGTTATAAACAGCCGAACGGCAACATGGTTATGTTTAGTAAATTCTGCGATTGCTATAAAGCTTGTAAACTTTAAATTTGTGCTTCATCCTTATAATATATGGCAAAAGGATGGATTGTGCATTGAGCGTTTGCCCAATGAAAACCTTGTATAGCGTCCTGAATAACAAAAGAGTAATTTTCAGAGAAGTCAGCAATTATAATGCAGTCAGTTGGTTCCAAATTAATTTTTAGTTGTTTTAAGTAGTTACCTTGTTGCTCTGCAATAAAATTATGCGGAGATAATTCACTTAATTTTTCTAAAAATGTTTCCACAAACTCTTCTGCATCCATTCGCATTGAATTTAGATGACAACGATCTGTTTGCTTCCATTGCTTAAATTCTAAGGAATCGATATTTTCAAGAAAATTCATCAGGTCATTCTCCAGTGTATGCGTACCCAGGCAATGATCACAGGCTTTCAACAAACATTTCTCTGTAGGATTTTCACATAGTATTTAAAAAAACAAGTCATGATACAAGGAAACTTTTTTAAATGGTTAGGAATAAGTTTCTTATCCTTAAGGGTTTTAAACATTAATTTAACATTCTTATGATAGTATGCGGGAAAAGAATAGAATTGAAAAAAAAAGTTGCCCGATTTTGCTCAAAATTGCTTGGTATGTTCTTCATCGAAAATAATAAGACCCGTATTTTTTATTTTTTTATTAGGATGACCATGTTCGATATAGGGTTACCAGAAAAATTGACATTTTTCACAAAAATTTATTTAAAAAAAATCATAACTTCTGAACCACTGGGTCAATTTGCAAAATCCTTCTATAAATAGAAAGCTCATTGTTTCTTGTTTTATTAAAAATATTGATTAAAATAATTAATGTACTTAAATTTGCTAAAATGGTCAAAGTATTTTTTTTATGATTTTAGAAATGTTGGACCAAAACGACTATTTATTGTTATATCTTTTTATCAAAATTCAAACACTTTTACATAACATATAAAAAAATCTCAAATGTTCTTCGAGCCGTTTTTGAGTTATATTTTTTTGAAAATTTCAAGTTTTTTTTCCCATACACACATGGAATGAGCATCATTTTCCATCAATTCAAAATAACTGCGGGAATTATTTCATTGTAGTTATTTTATTTTAAATCAAAAGTAGCTGAACATATTTTCAACGAAACTAAATGTAGCGGAAAGCATAGCAATCCACAAACAAAATCTCAAAAACTTGCTTAGCAAGGGTCAAGGAAACGAATATTCGTGGCTGTTTAAATTTATACCTTCATCACAAAAACAACTAACTAAACAACACAACACCAATTTGACTACCTTCAAACGAAGTAATAATGAATAACCTTGTTGGTATCAAACAACATTTGAGGTAACAAACAAACACATAAACACACTCAAGTACCTCCCCTACCTCACACACTGCGGTACCAACAAACCTACTATAAATACTAGACCTACTGTGATGTTCCCTTCAAGTCGAGCACTCGAAGTCTGTAAGTAAGCTTCCAGTAGAATTAAAAGGAATTTGCTCGCGTGTACTAGCAAAAATTTGAGAAAAGTGTTTCAATGTTTTATTTTTTATTTTTTAAAAGTGATCAAATGAAGTGTTAATTTTAAACGTTTAATACAATGAAGCACGAATGCCCAAATTGCCATGTTTGGAGTAATAGTTACAAGAAAGTTACTCCTAAACTATATGGTTATGCAGCGGAAAGGAGAATAAAATTGGATAAAAGCTGTTCCTACATTTGTAATACCTGCTATTGCAGACTTTATCGCTTTATCAAGAAAGAAAACGAGCCAGCAACTCCAAGTGCAGTTAATCTAGAATGTGGAAATCAAGAACTCACCGTTTCTGAACCATCGAAACTTGATGATCTCGCCGTTGCCGGACCATCAGCCACCACTAATTTCGCCGTGGCCGGACCATCTAGAGTGAACAATTTCGCCGCACCAGCAAACATCAATAATGGTGGTTTCGAAATAATCGATCCCAATGCCGCTAGATCATCGGAAATTGACGCTGTTCCTAGTGTTGGTAAGTAGAATAATCTCTTCTTTTTGTTTATTCAGACGTCATGATTTGCTTGTACTCGATTATTCACAAAATTTAAAAAAATATCAGTTCCGTATAATCTTACCTAATCCGACCTGGTAGCTCAATTTGTAGAGCAGTTGCCTATCATACTTCAAATATTCGAATACAATCTGTATTACATTATACAAATAAAAATGTTCCTAACTAATTGTGATATTTTTCCATCTTGTTTTCAGAATCTTTGTTTTCTTTGGAATCAATGTGTGCTGAATCAATTGGTAGCGCTGCTGCCCAGAAACCCGGAGACGGACAGGAAATTCTTCAACAGATGAAGGCAAAATTTGATGAAACATCTTACAGAAACGATCGATATAGGATTCTAACTTCTCTCCCCAAATCCTGGACTGCATACAAAATTATGCAAGAATTCGGTGTTTCGCAACGAACTGCTCAACGTGCAAAGGAATTACAGATCGAAAAAGGTTTTATGAGCACACCGGAGACCAGAGTAAATATGTTATCTTTGAGCGATGATACTCTAACTGTAGTTAGGGACTTTTATAATAGTGACGAGATAAGCAGAGCATGTCCTGGGAAAAGGGATTTCGTTATTGAAAATATGGCAGAAGAAAAAGTGCATGTTCAGCGCAGGTTACTTTTTGGTAACCTTCGTGAAATTTATTTGACTTTCAAAGAGCAATATCCTACTTTTAAAATTGGATTTTCAATGTTTTCCAGCAGCCGCCCAAAAAATTATATTCTGGCTGGTTCAAGTGGAACGCATAATGTCTGCGTATGCATTTATCATCAGAATGTTAAATTAATGTTTAAAACCCTTAAGGATAAGAAACTTATTCCTAACCATTTAAAAACGTATCCTTGTATCATGACTTGTTTTTTAAAATACTATGTGAAAATCCTACAGAGAAATGTTGGTTGAAAGCCTGTGATCATTGCCTGGGTACGCAGACACTGGAGAATGACCTGATGAATTTTCTTGAAAATATCGATTCCTTAGAATTTAAGCAATGGAAGCAAACAGATCGTTGTCATCTAAATTCAATGCGAATGGGTGCAGAAGAGTTTGTGGAAACATTTTTAGATATTTTATATATATATATACACATCTATATATATATATATATATATATATATATATATATATATATATATATATATATATATATATATATATATATATATATATATATATATATATATATATATATATATATATATATATATATATATATATATATATATATATATATATATATATATATATATATATATATATATATATATATATATACATATATATATATATTATATATATATATATATATATATATATATATATATATATATATATATATATATATATATATATATATATATATATATATATATATATATATATATATATATATATATATATATATATATACATACAGCGATTCCACGGGAAGAGAATAGAGTTGAAAAAAAAGTTTTCCGATTTTGCTCAAAATCGCTTGGTATGTTCCTCATCGAAAATAATAAGACCCGTATTTTTTTATTTTTTTATATAGGGTTACCAGAAAAATCGACATTTTTCAAAAAAAATTATTCAAAAAAAATCATAACTTCTGAACTACTGGATCGATTTGCAATGTCTTTCTATGAATAGAATTACTTTAAGTTTTTATTAAAAATATTGATTAAAATAATTAATGTTTTTAAATTTGCTAAAATGGTCAAAGTATTTGTTTTTTATGATTTTAAAAATGTTGGACCACAACGACTATTAACTTTTATATTTTTTTTTATCAAAATTCAAACATTTTTACATAACATATCAAAAAATCTCAAATGTTCATAGAGCAGTTTGTGAGTTAAATTTTTTTGAAAATTTCAAGTTTTTTGCCCATACACACATGGAATGAGCATCATTTTCCAAATTTGGCAACAAGCGCTGTCTGAGAGAATCTTGGGAGGTCGGAATTGGCCACAGGGTCGGGATTGGACCAGGCTCCACTATATTAAGGAATTGGAGCTCAAATCTCAAAGCTTTAGACTACAAGCAAGGGTTTTCTCAGATTACCTTCAATTAAAACTCAGCATTTCATTTGATTATTTAATGATTTTGATTTTGCATAATTCATCAAAAAAAAATATTACATGGCAAAATTCTTACAATTTAACGCACTTTTCTTCATCTGAAAACGAAAACCGTTTCACGATAATGTAATTTTTACTTTGTGCCTTAAAGTAATGAAACGATTGTGTCCCACAGATTTGTTTTGCACGAGTATAACGGTTCTTTATTTTCTTTTCCATTGCATTGTAATCTTTTTCCGAGAAAAACTCGTCATATATTTTGGAATCTACTTTAGAAACAGCCCAAGAGTAAAGTTCGTATGCAGTTGTAATATGATGGCCTTGTAAACTTGCTTTTGAAGCGTTTCGCTTTAGAACACCTCCTAAAGCGTCACAAGGCCCTTTTCCATGGCAAATGGCAAAAAAGTTCCACTCTGCATTAAGACCGAACTCCTTGTACATGTGGCACAAATTGAAAGCAGTCATCTTATTTTTGTATTGACTGCCTGATCCATCAGAAAAAAAAATGGATATTTTTCAGGTGAGGTAGCTTTTTTTAATGAAATTCACACAATTTGTTATAAACAGCCGAACGGCAACATGGTTATGTTTAGTAAATTCTGCGATTGCTGTAAAGCTTGTAAACTTTAAATTTTGTGCTTCATCCTTATAATATATGGCAAAAGGATGGATTGTGCATTGAGCGTTTGCCCAATGAAAACCTTGTATAGCGTCCTGAATAACAAAAGAGTAATTTTCAGAGAAGTCAGCAATTATAATGCAGTCAGTTGGTTCCAAATTAATTTTTAGTTATTTTAAGTAGTTACCTTGTTGCTCTGCAATAAAATTATGCGGAGATAATTCGCTTAATTTTTCTAAAAATGTTTCCACAAACTCTTCTGCATCCATTCGCATTGAATTTAGATGACAACGATCTGTTTGCTTCCATTGCTTAAATTCTAAGGAATCGATATTTTCAAGAAAATTCATCAGGTCATTCTCCAGTGTCTGCGTACCCAGGCAATGATCACAGGCTTTCAACAAACATTTCTCTGTAGGATTTTCACATAGTATTTTAAAAAACAAGTCATGATACAAGGATACGTTTTTAAATGGTTAGGAATAAGTTTCTTATCCTTAAGGGTTTTAAACATTAATTTAACATTCTGATGATAAATGCATACGCAGACATTATGCGTTCCACTTGAACCAGCCAGAATATAATTTTTTGGGCGGCTGCTGGAAAACATTGAAAATCCAATTTTAAAAGTAGGATATTGCTCTTTGAAAGTCAAATAAATTTCACGAAGGTTACCAAAAAGTAACCTGCGCTGAACATGCACTTTTTCTTCTGCCATATTTTCAATAACGAAATCCCTTTTCCCAAGACATGCTCTGCTTATCTCGTCACTATTATAAAAGTCCCTAACTACAGTTAGAGTATCATCGCTCAAAGATAACATATTTACTCTGGTCTCCGGTGTGCTCATAAAACCTTTTTCGATCTGTAATTCCTTTGCACGTTGAGCAGTATATATTATATATTCATATATATATTTATTTATATATTTATATACATATATATATATATATATATATATATATATATATATATATATATATATATATATATATATATATATATATATATATATATATATATATATATATATATATATATATAAATATATATATATATTTAATATATATATATATATATATATATATATATATATATATATATATATATATATATATATATATATATATATATATATATATATATATATATATATATATATATATATATATATATATATATATATATATATATATATATATATATATATATATATATATATATATATATATATATATATATATATATATATATATATATATACATATATATATATACATATATATATATATATATAAGTATATATATATATATATATATACATATATATACATACATATATATATATATAAATATAAATATATATATATATACAGTGTCGGACAAAACAATAAGACCACCTGCAAATGTAAACTTCACGTAAGCACACTAACCGTCAATTTGAATTGCATTCATGCGACACCCTCTGGCGAGCATCTGTACTAATCTGACCAATGGTTGCGCCAGCGCTACCGCATTTTAAATTACCAACTGAACTGTACACATCGAAAAGCTGTATTGATTGTGAAATCCGTGCGACATAAGTATAGGACCACCTTCGCATTCGGCCTATTTTTACAACAAATATCTCTGGATTCTTGAGGTAGGTCACTTTGGTATGCTTAAACATTGTTACTTCATTCCAGCAAAACAAAAATTGTGCTCCACTTTCATTATTATTTGATTTCATTATTCATCAAATCACCAGCCAAGTCATTTACATCAGTTATCTTAAAACTAAATTAGGAGGATAGAACCGTTCCGCCCCCAGGTATAGGAATAACATTAACGGCGCGATGACGCATACACATTTGATTAATCTAATGTCTAACTATAACACAACTTTTTCTTTTTTTTTTACTTGACATTTTTAGGAAAAAAATACACACAAACACAGATTAAAAAAAAACTAATACTAAACATACACGTTAAACTTACTACAATCTAAGACTAATGTTTGTTAAACACAATGAGTTCTATAACCCATATCACGTAGAGCCAACATATCTCGAACCGGTACATTGGGTTGTCTACCTCGAGCCCGAAGGGAATCATAAAGCTAAAATCTGACTCCACGATGCTCAGCACCTGACCAAATAATGTGATCTGCGTTCTGGTTACCTTGTCCACATTCACAGAGATTGCTGTCGCTAAGTCCAACCGGTAATTGCCATGACACGAGAAATGAAGTCTCGTCCCACATCTATCCCCCTACACCAAGATTTCTTCGACACCTTTGAGATGATAGAATGTTGCCATCGCCCCAAATCTCCTTTACTCCATTTATACTGCCAGATGCCGAGTGACTGTTGACGAAAAATAGGAAAAAAAATCATTAAAGGCGATATGTCGATCGTAAATATCGCCTTCCATAGCGTCCACCTTTGCAAGCGAGTCCCCTTTCTCATTGCCCAAATTGAACAATGAGATGGGACCCATACAAGGATGATGATAAAACAACGCGAAGATAAAGCACTTAGAAGCTCCTGTATTTTCATTGTTTCATTGTTTCATTGGCCAAACTTTGCAGCGAATATTACCGGAACAATCAAAGGACGATGATGCTCTGGGATTCCATGAAGCTCCTGCTTCATGTATAAATCAAAATGAACCGAACTGCCGAAGTCGGAGAAGCAAACACGATTGGGAATATTCGGTGAAGGGCTGACATCCTGTGTTATGTACAAATGGTACAAAGTCATAAAACGAATTTGAGGATTCAACTCGAAGAAGCTTCTCAAAGTTTTCGATAACCTTCATAACTTCACACCTGGTGAGGAGTCGGAGAGATAACTCTGTAAACCGATCCGAGAGTGGCGACATGCCAGCCAGCACTTCAAGACTCATGGTGTGAGTCGAGTGCATGCAACCAAACGCAATATGAAGACACCGATACTGAATACGTTCCAGTTTGATGATGTGCGACCGAGCCGGTCATTACTATTTGATTATTTTTAAAATATATCAGAAATTTACCAAAACATCATGGGCCGGAACTCATCACGCAAGGCGAAAAAAAGTACACCAACCGAGCGGCGGCGGCAAACACCCCGAGAAAGTTTAATATAGTGAGGCGAAAAACACATGTGTATAGCCCATCCGCCCACACAGAGCGCGCGGCTGCGCCCCCCGGACACACCCCCAAGGATGATGACCACATCAAACGGCTTTCTAATATCGATCCGTTCAAGTCGGCAACGAAAATCAGAGATGAGCTGGAGTTATCCGTGAGCTCAAGGACAGTCCAGAGACGGCTCGTCGATAAGCAGCTCATCGGTCGAAGCCCCCGGAAAGTTCCGATGCTCACCGCGGAAACACCTCAAAGACCGTCTCAAATTTTGCGAAAGACCATCTGGACTGGGTTGGCCCCGAAAACGGGAAAAAATGGCGGAACATACTGTGGTCAGACGAAACGAAAGTTAATTTGATTGGATCTGACGGAAAACGGTGGGTTCGGCGACCGGCGGATTGTGCATTCCGCCCACAGTACTCGACGAAAACATTCAAACACGGTGGCGGAAACATCATGGTGTGGGGATGCTTTTCATGGTACGGAGTCGGTCCAATCTTCTGGATTAAGAAGATAATGGACCAATATCTCTACGCCGAGATTATGCAAACCGTATGCTACCTCATGCGGAGTGGGAAATGCCGTTGAAATGGCAGTTCATGCAGGACAATGATCCAAACCATACTGCTCGTACCGTCAAGAAATTGTTTGCGGACAACAACGTTGATGTCATGCAATGGCCAGCGCAGTCCCCTGATCTCAATCCGATCGAAAACCTTTGGCAGATCGTAAAGAAGTCAGTAAAACCCTCGAAATCCAAAAACAAGGAGGAACTATGGGCCAGAATCCAGAAGGCATGGTATGCGATTCCAGTCAGCACATGCAGAGCATTGGTGGAGTCAATGCCACGGAGAGTACGGACGGTAAACCGGAACAAAGGATACACTACCAAATACTGATGATAGACGTTGAGAGAACCGGTTTTATGAATGAATTTGTGATTGGTCTTATTTTATTGTCGCGTGTTTTTTCGACATACGAATGCTTGAAGGGCAGATTTTTTTTTTAAATTGTTGTTATAACTGTAATGATGTTTCGTTTCTTTGACAAAGATAATAAACTAAGTTTCTATAAATAAACTAAATAGTTTTGATTATTTCTACAACTGGCACCTCAACTAAACCTGTTTCATGATAAAGTGGTCTTATTGTTTTGTCCGACACTGTAAAAAAAAAATAAAAAAAAAATAAAAGAATTTTACCTTACTACAAATTTACCAATAATTATTTTATTTTATGCACCACCACCTCCACCCCGCCCCCGGGTTTTTAAAAAAAAAAAAAAAAAAAAAAAATAAAAAATGGTTTTTTTTTTTAAAAAAATTTTTTTTTTTCCGGTTTTGGTGTAAACAGCCTTTATTGCTGATGGCTTCTCAGCAAATCATTTTGCTGAAATCCTTGATCATTTTTTCGTGTGTAGGATCTTCATTCAGTTTATTTTACTTGTTAATGTGACTGAGTGCATACTACAGGAAGCCGCAACGCTTTCGGCGTCGGTTCTAATCTTATCGTCAGAATTCAATTTCAAAGCGTCAAATTTCTGTTCATTATACTACTTAATGCCTCAACAATCGAAAGCTTTATTTATGTATCTTTAACTTGTTAATTTATCTGAGTGTTTACCACACAGAGCAATCACGCTCTCTCTTTTAAAATTCTTGATTTGTGTTATTTCTTCTTATATGACCCATCATCGGACTTAAATGACGCATTCATCAACTAATACAATACACCTCCTCACGCACAAAGCGGATTTTTCTAAGCAAATGGATGTGATGGATTTTTGCCCACAGCCAATGCTGCATTCTGTTTACAATTCTGATTTTATTTTTATTTTGGGTGTATGGATGTCACATCAATATCACGAGCACAAATATCAATTTGAGCAACGAATAACCAACGAATGATTCAAGCAAGTAGGCATTAGGCAAGTATGTTATAACTAAAAGCTATCTTGAGGCCAAACTAACTTGGCGTCTGCTCCGTACAAAACTTAACAATTCGATACTGCTATGCTGACATCTGGTCATAAACACAATGAACAAAATTCAATTGCCGTTGTGATAATCAGTTTCCAAAGCGCGGACCATAATTCTTGCAAAGCCGTACGAAATCCGGTAGTAAAGGGGTTGCAGGTGGAAGGGCAAAGCCGAAGCTCGTTCTGAAGCAAGTTCGTGAATATAATAATAATTTCCCGAGAATATTATCTCGCTTGAACAGCCTTCGGGAGGGACAAGGCAAGCGAAATCAGGCCAACTCAGAAGCGCAGCGAAGCGAACGAGGAACGGGACATCATGAGTGAACTGCATCCCACATTCGCACAACTGTCTCATTTTTGCACCGAAATGTAAAATTAACAGCGTATAACTGCTCGGCTACTCGCTGCTTCCACCACCCCTGGATTTGCGGATCTACGCGAGACTTGCATTGAGTAATCGTTTTGCTTTTTTTTTTTTTTTTTCAAACGGTCTGGAATATTGCATTGGTCGGTGTTGTTGTCGTTGCTGCATTGACATCATCGCATTTGAGTGGCAATACTGGCGAGGTGTGAGTGTGAGATGAGCGAGTGGAGTGACATGGTTTCTACATGGAATGGAAGATGCATGGAAACAGGGCAACACAGGATGTAACGAGCGATGGGACACAAAATCAATGATGGAATACGACGACAACGTACTAGAGAATCATGCTACCAGGCGCTCAGTCGAAGAGAGTCCCCTAATTATGAACCATCAAACCAGAGCCGCAGCACCACCATGCTCATGTTGTTGATCAAATGTGAAATCTGAATTCGAAATGCGTGTGCCGTTTTCAACGCTGATAAAAAAAAATTCTCAACGAGGAAGATATGATCTTTCCGCACCTCGACGCACCGGGAGAATTCAGTTGATTTCATGTCTCACTCGAATCAAACAGCTTCCATCTTGTCAAACGATCCAATTTGTTTGCAGGAAAACACGACGTTCGTCATCGCCTGGCAAGGGGAAGGGTAACGTTGGACGCAATCCATATCGAAGAGGGTCTTCACGAACAATTTTATTCCAGAAAAACAGTCATCACCGCCGTCGCCGTCGCCGTCGTCGTTGATATATACGAAAAAGGCACACACAAGTTCCGCGTGCGCGCACGAGGGGTATTCGATTGTTTATTCATTTATTTATGTGCACATACATTACCCTTCTTTTGGGACGAACGTCGATGGGGATAGGATAAGTGGGCGATAGTCAGAAGCATATGCCTCTCTGCTGGTTGTGGTGTGAGCGATGGGTGGGGGGGTCACGAGTGAAGAAGTGGAACGAAACAGACGTATTAGCCCCAGTCCGAGTTGTTTTTCTTCTTTGCATTATTTGATACGTCCCTCGCCGATCAAACGAAAACGGAAAGGAGAGATGGAGCCGGAGGTTGACCGCTGTGCCCCCGGTTCGTAACGACGTCGTGACTGAGCCACGAGATGGCCATTTGCGGCCATCAGCACAGAATAGCACTGCACACAAAGCAACACTCAGACCAGGCACCGGTCAGCAGCCAGGCAACGGTAGTAATTTGGCGTTCCGACGATATGCGAATGAGTTCACTGTGTGCTGTTCGCTATTGCGGCCAGTTGTTGGCAGGTCCGTCGGAAAGGGCGCTGACCAATTTCGAAAAAGGGGATATTTAGTCGAAGTTCGCTGCCTGTTACGAAACGAAACGGAGGGGTGGAGGGGCCAAAGTTATGAAACATGAAATAAAATAGTGAAGAGCTTCTTGTTGGTCGGCGCTACGCTGATATGGTAATGGGATTCAGCTAAATTGGACAGTTATTTTTCGATTTTAATTGAACCGTACGATGTCGATGATTGGGTTGTGGGGAAGTTTTAGAAGTTAAGGTATGGTTGAACCGTTGAAGAGAGTATTATGAACAAATGGCCAGTGAGTGTTTTTGCTGCTCTCTAAAATTATAGACGAACTTTATATTACGTGGTCATACAATGACTCTTAAGACTAGGAACAACCTGTATAGAATCAAGTCTGTATATCAGAGCTAGTGAATGATTCAATCTCAACATAAATTCGTCCCAAAAGTAGATTTAGGTCGAATTAACAAGTGCCATTTTGTCTCTCTGTATTATTAAACTTCACTTATATATTATTTACATCCTGGCCATTCAGAAGGTTGCTCTCATCTGCCAAGCTGTTTCCGGTTATCCAGCTTCTCCAGATTGTACATAGATTTGTACAAAACTAATCCGCTAGCAGTGGAAAGTATGGCATCTTCATCTTTAAGTATCGAGGTTACAAACTCAGATAAATTCACAGTTTTAGTCGTAGGTAAATTTTAAATATTTTCAAATCAGTCAGTTTTTATGTTCAATTTTTCGTTATTTATAGTTTTAGGGACTTAAAATTTATGTTTGACTGCTGTAATTTTATAATCAGCATCAGTTTGAATTTCGAAGGTAGATTCTTCTCCGATATCATCAACGTTCGCACTTACCGCAGCGCGAATATAGACTCGGACAGCCCTACACGGAGGGACACTTTAACTCAATTTTGAATCGTTTTTGACTCACTTTCGTCAAAAGTGGAGTCACTCATATTTGAGTAAATGACTGGGATTGACAAATCGACATATCTAAGAAACCGACTTAAATCAGATCGATGTTCTAGATATGTCGACTTGTCAATCCCAATCACATTTACTCATATATGAGTGACTCCACTTTTGACGAAAGTGAGTCAAATTGAGTTGAATTGTCCCGTCGTGTACCAACGGAAGAGCAGCTTGGCGCAGCTACCCTTGAGGATGGCTGGAGAAATATTCGAACCGCCATTGGTAGCACTGCAATAGTGACACTAGGTACTTCTGCACCGAATCGAAAAAAATGACTGGTTTGATGGCGAATGCAAGCAGTTAGTAAAGGAGAAGAATGCAGCACGGGCGAGAATGCTGCAACACCGTATAAGAGCGAATGTGGAACGGTATAGACAGGCACGGAACAGGCAAAATTCTATTCTTCGAAGGAAAAAGCCCCAGAGGGAAGATCGAGGCCGCGAAGAAATAGAAGCACTGCACCGTGCTAACGACACACGCAAATTCTACGAGAAGTTGAACAGCTTGCGCAAAGGTTACGTACCACAATCCGATATGTACAGAGACCTGGATGGCAACCTTCTCACAGGAGAGTGTGAGGTGATTGAAAGGTGGAAGCAGTACCTCGACGAGCACCTGTACGGCAATGTAACAGCGAACGAAAGTGGCACGGTAATAAATCTAGGAACACGCGCAGATGACAGGAGCCCGACCCCAACCCTTCAGGAAGTTGAGGAGGAAATTGGTCGGTTGAAAAACAACAAAGCTGCAGGTGTTGACCAACTCCCAAGCGAGCTATTAAAATACGGTGGTGAAGCACTGGCGAGAGCGCTGCACTGGGTAATTACCCCCCCCCCCCTCCGCCCCTCCTCCTCCCCCCCCCCTCTCTCTCTCCCTCTCTCTCTCTCTCTCTCACGCTCTCGCGCTCTCTCTCTCTCTCTCTCTCTCTCTCTCTCTCTCTCTCTCTCTCTCTCTCTCTCTCTCGCTCTCTCTCTCTCTCGCTCTCTCTCTCTCTCTCTCTCTCTCTCTCTCTCTCTCTCTCTCTCTCTCTCTCTCTCTCTCTCTCTCTCTCTCTCTCTCTCTCTCTCTCTCTCTCTCTCTCTCTCTCTCTCTCTCTCTCTCTCTCTCTCTCTCTCTCTCTCTCTCTCTCTCTCTCTCTCTCTCTCTCTCTCTCTCTCTCTCTCTCTCTCTGTCTCTCTCTCTCTCTCTCTACTCTCTCTACTCTCTCTCTGTCAAAATTTCTCTCGCAACAACAACTCCATACAAAATTTCAAAAATTAGTCTACGTGGTTCATGAACAAGCTCAAATGTGGGAAAATGGCTGGTAGATTGTTCGAAACAAATTTATCGCTGTATCTAGTGCCTCGACAGTCGACGCAACTGAAGGGCTTTTATTCCATTTATTTCAACTTGTTAAAGTGGCTGAATGGTTACTATCTAGAGTCTTCACGATGGCGGTCATGGTTTGAATCTTGGTCACGAATCGAGATTGTTTTTTTTTTGTGAGCCAGTGAACTTTCGGGCTCCAATCTCACACTCAACAACTAATACACTGCACAACGTCACGCACACATTGAATTTTTTCAAATCGAATTGATGTGTTGCTCTTTTGCCCACAACCAATGTTGCATTTATTCTTTAAGCTAGGATCCATAACGATAAATGAAACAAAATCATGCTAAATTGCATTACAATCTTGCTTTTTTTTTTGTGTACCTCACTCACCAACTATTCTTCCTTTGGCATTCTACGCATTTCGAATCAAAATTACCTGAAAATATGTTAAATTTCTTAATCGACTATTTTTTAAGTGGAACTTTGCACTACTACTGGAACAACCTTTTGACACAAGAGCGATTTTTGAAGAGAGAGGATGCATTTCAGCATAAAATATAGTTTCAAAACTGTAGCGCGTAAACCTTTGATTCTATGGAAAATTTGTCTTGTTGTAGCCACCCCGGGATACACCGAGAAAATAAATATTTCTTTTCATTTTCAAATTTTGAACTACTTTAAAGGCTATTTTAGGTTTCCGTTTATTTAAAAAAATATTAGACTTCAATGATGTAGAAGGAGATGTCTCGCTCATCGCCATGAGGCACCAAGAGTGGACAGTAATGTTTTTTGCTAGAATGAAAGATATGAAGAGAAAGTTGAAAGTTCCGTCAGTGTACGGTAGGCTAGAAATAGAACAGAGGTATTGAAAATTGAGTGAAAGGGCATGGTAAAGTAGTATTCGAACCACAGGCGTTTCATTTGCCTAACATCCCACTATGGGGTAGCTCGAGGAGCAGATCACCCTGCCACCTCGACGAGGCAAAAGAAACGCGGCAGAACGCAAAAACGAAAAATAACCAGTAGCCGGTGCCGGTACTAATATTTAAATAGAATTAATGGGTGAACTTGTACATTGTAGATAGAAACTACTCCCAAGCTCCACATTTCTAATTTTCTGTGCTGTTAAAACACGGATTGAACATAATTTGGTAAGAGATAGTTTTGAGATTCCCGACATGTTGAATGAGGCCGAGAAGGTTTTGGAGCTTGATTTTGTTCGAATTTCGAGGAATATTCTGAAATTTTTTTTATTGGAATGCTAAGCAAAGTTTGAAATGCAGAACAAAAAACTCTAACACCCTTGGATAAAATTCGCTACAGCCATGGTGTCTCGTGAACAAAATCTGTTCAACAAATTCTGGCTTCCAAAAGATTTAGTTAGGTAAATGTGATTATCTCATAAGCGACATCCATTTATTATGTAACGCTAACATTGAGAATTTTCGGCCACTAAACCACAGACCTGACACAGACCACAGAATTGAATATGAATTAATTTAAATCAAATGTAGGATTTGCTCATAATCCGTGTAAAATCCCAGATCAGAATGGAATCTAAAAAAAATCGACCCTGAGTAAGATTTGCGGAATACTTTAAGAAACATTCACATTGAATCTCTAGTAAGATTCGATGACAATCCTAAACAGAACGTGATACAAATTGCCCCGAGTAAGATTTATTCATTTGCATATAATTTTGTGTTCTGAATTTGGATAAGATTTGCTGAAATTCCCTAGTAGTATTCGAAACATATCTCGGAAAGTAGACAAGTAGAATTTGCTCAAAATGCTTGTAATATCCCAAGTAATCAGAAGGTCGACATGCCTTGATCAAATCCCTCGTCCAAATTGCATAGAATTTTAAAAAAAAATCTTGTTTGCTGAAGTGAAAGTGAACCTTCAGACACCAAAGAGTTGTCAATCGTACTCTTATTTATCAACTATACATTTCAAATAACGTCTATCTAACATCCTTAAGGAGCAATCAAACAGCAGTTCAATTGTCATTTTAAAGGAACTTTGCTTCGAAGTACAAGCAGCTTTGAAGCTACTTCAAAGATTCATAGAAGCCCTCAAACAATAATGTACTCAGATTTTAATTAACAAGGGTACTTTATGTACGTTAATTTTCGCTTGTCACTGATGAATCAAACAATAGGGCAGTTGAAAGAGGTTTTTTTCTAATAATGTTTGCTTACGTTAAATAACTACTATCGCGAATCATTGAAGAATTTGACACGCGAGTTTTATTTCAGGTAGGATGAATTGCAAAGTGATGAGATTAATATAAGTACATCTTCCCTACGTTAATTTTCGCTTTCTCATGAACTACTATCGCGAATCATTGAAGAATTTGACGCGCAACTGAGACTTACGACTGATTTGAGTAGTCCTTTAAGTGCGCAGTTAATTTTCTAATTTAAGCTTTGAAGCTTTGGAGTGGACAACTTGAAAAGATTACATTAGTAAATTTATGGATTTCCGAAAAAAATCAAGTGTGTGTGTGTTCAATATAACACCCATTGGCCGGCAATGGAAGAAATCGGTTTGCAACAATCCTTTAAGCGATTATTGAACGCTGCTTTAATCTGGGAGAAAATGATAGCTCTATTGCAGATCCAGCAAACTTTTTCAGACTGTCTGGAGAGTCCTGGCCAATCCGAGGTTATTTTCACATGCAATAAGTTCCGCAATAAACAATAAACGTATCATTTGGATAGGGGTACTGAAAACCAGGCACGTATGTAGTATTATTTGAAAAAAAGTTTTTGTATTTATAATCAGATGGATCTCACCAAACGCCGGCTTCTAAATAACACTAGCTTGTTTGACATTTTCTATGTTGATTTGTAGTTAATGCCCCTGCGACGAAATAAATCGACAGAGATTTTTCATTGGAGCCTGACAAACGTAAACAATGGCTTCTTCCTTGAATTTGTCGACCTTGGAAACTTGCCTCATTAATCTACCACAGCCATTTCGAAGAACAAGCGCCTTCTATTCGATAGAATTGGAAGCTTAGATGGGAGGATTTTTTATTACGAGATATTTACGGAAGAAGCCATTGTTTACGTTTGTCAGTTAGGCCCTAATGAAAAATCTTTGTCGAAATGCTAAAAATGTCGTTGCTAAACAACTCGTTAGAAATGCAACCAGCATAACGAAAACGAAGTTCACCATGTGCTAAGTGTGCGCCAGTAATTATGTGCAAAGGACTAGAAATTTCATTGTGGTAAAAAAAAAACTATTTCAGAGAGAATCAGAGAACACCGTTCAATTAGTTGGGATTACTAGATTCTTTGTTCATTCTAGGATTTCAGAATCTGGAAGTTATAATCAACTTCAAGACATCTCATAAGAGTACATTTCGCCGAAGATAAAAAAAAACTGTATGGTTGGATTATGGATGTTCTTAGAACTGGTATTTCTGAAACAGAAAAATTAAAAACATATTGTTGGCTTTTATAAAGATCTTTTGAAAAACTACAGTGCTAGACATTCGTTTAGCCGCACCTATTAGATTCTTCAATAGTATTCGGTAAATTGAATACATATAGTTTTTGATCGGGATATATTTTTGTTCTTTAGGCAGCAGAGCTAAATCACTTTCTTGGGAAGTACGCTCATCTCACCAACACACATACCACTACGGTATTAAAGGAAGCAAACAAATAAACATCATTTCTACCTAAGATATACGTTTAGCCGCAGTGCAAAAAAGAGAGTTTTACTTGTTGTTACGGTGTTATTTTGAGAATTTTTGGAAATATTGTCTCGTGGTTTTCATTTCGGAAGGTAAGTTGAAGATGTGTGTTGGTAAATATTGATTTAACATAAGATTTGTGAACGTTTTATAGAAATGGCGAAAGGCACTCGATTGACGGAGGAGGAACGACGAATCATAACGTTGTTTAAGGCAGAGGGCTACTCAAATCGGTCAATCTCCAAAATAATATGGTGTGAATCGTCCTACAAAACGACGAAGCAAAATCTATTTGCGGCTAAAAGGACAAATATGACACGAAGCTACTACAAATCGGCTATCCTGCTTGCAAATAACAGAAAAAAATGATGTTCCGGTTACGACCAGGCATATCCCGCGTATTTTGAACGAATCTCCGAACATCACATGGACGAAAAAAAACCAAATCACACCCCCAACTACGATCTATGACCCGAATGCGAATGTGATCTTTTCGGATGAAAAAAAGTTTAATCTGGACGGACCGGACTGTTACAGCTGCTATTGGCATAATTTAAACCAAAAAGGCATCGTTAGATCCAAACGTAATTTTGGGGGTGGAAGTTCGATGTTGTGGGGAGCCTTTTCTTACAATGCCAAACTTCCAATTTGTTTCATTTCGACAAGAATGTATACCGGAATGTATCTGGATCTGCTGGAGGATGTTTTGGTCGGATACATGGAGAACGACGCAACAGATGACATAATTTTTCAGCAGGACAATCGCATTGTCTGAGCAATCCATTTTATTTTGTTTTTATTTTTGCTGATAAAAATATTCTACTGCTCGAATGGCCGGCCTGCAATCCCGATTGCAACCCTATAGAGAACCTCTGGCGTATCCTAGCCGGGCTGATGTATGCAAATGGACGAGAATTTAACAGTGTTTCTAGCATAAAGGCAGCGATTCAGGAGTATTGGGCCAAAATTGACATGGCAACACTACAAAAGCTATCCGATTCGATGCAAAATCCGATTTTTGAGGTTATCCGAAACGGAGGAGGCCATACAAAATACTAACTATGGATGAACTTCAACATTTGTCACTCAGCATTACTATTTTTTATAATTTATAAGGTGTGGCTAAACGAATGTCTAGCCAATATTCTATTTTTTTTTCGATTTTCCGAACTAAAAATAAATGTTTGATTATGTATCTTGAACATTGTATTAGATGAAAACAATAGGGTTGTTTCCAAAACCAAAAAATATGAACAGTAAATTAGTTTATTTTTTTAACAACGAAGAAAAAGGGGGTGCGGCTAAATGAATGTCTAGCACTGTATATGGCACCCCTGCTCTGCTTAGACTCGTTAATTACCCGTACCTTAGTATTTTTATGCTGTTGAGAATTCAACAACAATCCATCCTACAATCCTGTCTGGAATTTAATGCAAATTTGTCATACAATCTATCAGGAATTGCAAGTAAAATCCCATACGTACTTATTTAATTCCAGGTTATGTTACTAGAACAAAATTTTCAATTTCGAAATAAAACAGTTCCAAACTACCGTAAACAAATAAATATTTGAGAAATTAAAACTAAAAGCTTGAAGTGCCTATAAACGTCAATTGTGTGACTCGATGAACCGTTTCTAATAAGCTCCGTTTTTCTTATCTCTTTCCAGGAATTTCGCATCCATTTGATTACATCTGAAGTTCACGTATGGCTGCAGCATCGCTTCTACAGAGCGCACACACTCACACACTTACGCACATTCGACAGCACTTTCAATATTTACCGCTGACAAATCGGAAGCCCTACCAATCAGATAAAGTCGCGCTCTGTTCTCATCGGATTTATTTACTCGAATTTTAAGTTAATCGTTTTGCTATCGGTTGTCTTCGAATATTGTCGTTTCGAATTAAAAGGTTCCCCGATTATTATTTTTCGTACTCGCTGGACGCGAGCGCGGAGTTTTGTTTTAACGAAGAAAAGGTCGACCGGGCAAGAAGAATAGAATCAGCAGTAGGAGAGGAAGAAGCAGCGGAGAGGAAAAAAAATGTGAAACGAGTTTTTTTTTCTTGAACTCATCATAGCAGTCCACAGCACCGCACCGAGCGAGCACGGGTGAACTGCTTTGATGCGAACGAGCGGAAGGACGTGAACCGGACGGTTGGAGAGTGAGATGATGGTGGTCGGTCGCAGAAAAGAAGCAAGAAAAAATCGGCCGAGTGCCGGCAGTTCGCTGTGGCGGTTGGTTGGCTGACGCAGATCATCGTCGTGTGTACTTGGAAGTGGGAAGTGAGGCAGTTTTCGGTTCGATGAGTTTTTATCCAGTTTTTATTTTTCCGGATTTCTTGGCATTTTCAGTGATATTGCTCCCTTCGGAAAGGGATGACGCGAGTTTTTGTTGACGGATGTATCGAAGAAAGTGCGATTTTTCGACGGATCTAAATTTTCTGATTATCGAGTGATGTGCACGAGAGAGGGAGGGGAGGGGAGGAATGATTGATTAGCATTCAAATGATTGTGTTTATCTTTGATTTGTGTTAATTGCAGTGAGAAGCAACTCGTGGAGGCAAGGAAGCTGAAGAAGAAAAGTAAGGAGTTGTGTTGAAGAAATCATAACGAGCGGAGAGAAGTGTATGCTGGAAGAAGAATTATTGGAAATTAGTGCTGGTGCGAACATCTGCGTGTTCGACGTTGTTGTAAATATTGGAAGGGAGGGATGAAAAGTCTAAAATAAGTTCATTATCTCCCTCAATACCTGTACAGAGTGCTAAAGAATAATTCAAATAATCGATATCGTTACTCGAAGCGGAGAGTGCTATACGCGCCCGAGTGGAAGAGGAGAAGGAATCGAGAAGATCTGGTTTCGGAGCGAAGCTCTGCAATCGGTTCTTTGTGTGTTTGTTATATTTATGTGTATGTGAAAAACCCAGCTGGGGAGTAAGAAGAACGAGCAACTAAGTCAGCATTGGAGTCGAGGATAAGAAGAAGAAAGGTGGGCAACCCGAGAAATGTTTCCAAAGTGATGTAGCAGGAGGCTGCGAAAAGAAATCACGTGTAATCACTTTTGGCAGGCAGGAAACCAAGCCAGTAAAAAGGAAGAATCGCGCAAAATCTGGTTGGCCTTCTCTCTTTCTCTGACGAGAAGAAGAAGACCCGGTCTTTAGATAGTGTGTCGTAGTCGTAGTCGTAGTCGCTGTCGTCGTCGACACCGTTGTCGTCGGCGCGCACACACACCTGTGTCAAGATAGGGAAAATGGACAAGGATGGTGACAAGAAGGGTGGCGACAAGAAAGGTGGGCAATCCGGAGCCGGCTTGGGAGGCGCAGCCGGTGTTCCGGATCCTGCCTCACTGCTAGATGCTGCTTCGTTGTTTGGTAAGTTTTGGACAGTTTTAAACGGAGTTGCATTGTTATTCTGGCGCTAATAATGTGCTTCCCCGGATTTCACATATTGGTAAACAAACAGTGATTGGGCGTTATCTTATCTGGTTTATTGAGGCTTTGTGGTTGTCTTTTGAGTTGTTTATTATTTGTGCTCGGTTATCGTAAATCGAACAATGATCGGTGTTTAACGGATTATTGGTAGGTCATAACATATGTGATATATGTGAATCTTTTGTTCCGCTCGATAACCACGAATAACAACGATGTAAGTCAACGTTAAACGAAGGAATACCGTTGGATTCTGCTCAATCTAAAATAACGGTGTAATTTGTGAATATACCGTACCATCTGCATTTCTCAGAAATATCTACCGTCGAGCAAACACATCACAGTCAACGGCAATGATGTCTTAAAATGATAAACTCGTGCTCCTGTACTGCATAGTTGATACCGGGAAGTTGTTTGTTATTGAATGTGGTTCTTTTCCAAATTATGATTATGATCATAAGGCTTAATTCACTTACTTTGTTTTATAGTTCTAGTGCACATGGTTATTTTTCTCAATATTTTGAACGAGATTGGAACTGCATCATGCTCACTATTCATTGCAAATTCTTCACAGGATTCTAGGCAGAATATGCTCGATGTATTCTATTTTTACGAATCTTACTGTTCCTTCCAGGTTCATAGGACAATGTCCCATTAAGGAGTCTGTCTCTCTTAGTACGTGTACATTTAGTTTAGCGTTCTGAACGGAATATGGTCGGAATTTTGAAGAAATCCTATGAACTATTTTATGATACATATTTTTTTGCAGGTCCAATCAAATTTTGCTCTGGATTTTGAACAAATCTATTTATCCCTCTCGCGGGTCAAATTGTTCACCTTGTCGACGGTGAGAGGGCTTATCTCATGCTATAAACATGTATGTGAGACCAAGAATTCGACCAGTAGTGAAAGTATCACATATGCTACTCATTTTTTCACTGCCACGTCGTAGAACGTTTATATAAAGGCACTAACATCAGGTGTGATACTGGTGGGTTATGCCGCAATTCACTCTTAGACGTTTTACTTTCTATCAAAGAGAAACGACTAAAAGTACACTTTTCATTTTCGTGGCAACTTATGTTGTTGTTTATCCATTTGTTTTATGGAATGAATAATCAAAATACCTGGTTTGCTCATGGTATAATAAGTGAAAGTAATTGCAAAACTTTCGAAAAGGTTGAATATTTTGATCATGGTAAATATCTGACTGTTCGAAATGAAGTACATAGCCACAGAAAAGTTTTACTTTAGACTGACGATGACAAGCATGTTTATTAAAGATAGGACGCGGATGGCCCGCTTAGGAAGTACGAGCAGTAGATTGAGCCTTTCCAAGTAGTTTATTTTAGCAACAGTGCGGAGGGTCCGCTCAGTTTGGGTATTGTATTGTATGTTTTAATCACAGTAGTTCCATTTCAATTCTGGTTCAGTTCCATATCGGTTCCGTTTCGATTCCGTTTCGGCTCCATTTTGGTTCTATTTCAGTTCTGTTTCGGTACCGCTTTGGTTGGTCGTCCCTAAGAAGTATTGCTTGGCAATTTACCTGTAGATGACTTCAGCACTTAGACGGTACTTTGTCCCGGATTATCATCTCCAGGAAACATTAGAAATCATTAAACAAAGCTCGTGACATCTAGGACAGGGTATTAATTTGGGCTTCCATTTTACGAGTGCATAATAAAACATCATCGCGGGAAAATTTAAACTGAAATTTTGAAAAATACGACGGTCCAATACTAATTACTTCGACTATTCTGAGCAACCAATCGGTAGTTTTCTATTATAAGCGAATCTTGAGTGACCTAGAATTGTCATTAACATTCAACAGTTCATTCGATTTGTGCCTCCTGGAAAATGAGCCGTGCATAAAAATCATAAAATATATCGCTTCGATTGATAGTCGGATGACCTACCCTTTAGGAAATTCTTAGTTAATATAGATATTTGCATCTAGGAACCCAATGAGTATTACTTAGTTTACCTAAAACTGTTCGGCAAAAAATTTCAATGTTCTATGTTTTGTAAGGTTCGCCTAAATATTGATTTTGAAATATAATTAGAAGTATTTTTCTGGACGCTATAATTCAAAACCATAGAAAGTCACCTGAAATAGACGTGTGCTTCAATAATCATTTTTTTCATCAGGCTTATGCAAAATCCGGATATCCAGCATATTTAGTCATATTCTGCTGGTTTACCGTAACTGGAAAAATTACGTCAGTAAACAGGCAAAACAATCAGGAATTCGAATGATGACTGTACTCGAAATAAATGAGACACCCAAAAGTAAGCGCAAAAAATTAATTTTTAGTCGCATTTTCTTCATACTTTCAGGGCATAAACAACAACATTGTGGTAAGGTTTCTACTCCATTGGTTTATTCGATCTCCTCTCCAAGACTGATTACCCGCACTTTGCCCTTGGCACCACTCATAAGGTTATGGGCAAAGGTGGGGCCGACTTCTCTTGATACTTTTACCTACAGTTTCTTCACGGCAGCAATAGTTCGTGGGGACTGGAGGTGTTCTACAAAGCTTGGCCTTCATGATGGCGCAAAACCAAACAATCGGACGAAGTTCCGGCGAGTTCGGTGGATTGAAGTGGTACAACATTGTTATCTTTGTACCAGTCTGACACCGGCTGCGCGTAGTGGCACGATGCCAAATCCGGCCAAAATAGCTCCTCACCTCGGTAGATTTGCCCATTAATAAATAATACTTGGAATTCCAAATGAATCATGCAGGCCATATTGTGAACCGTACCAAGTTTTCTTAGCGTGTTTGGTACAGGAGTATGAAAAATGCGTTTGTAAGTGAATTATATTGAAGGTAATGATCGAATTCAATCTCTCTTATAGTTCTGAGCTAAATCACCTCGAGTTCCTCATAGTATCATACTCAGCATTCTGGTCCAATGTTTCTGGCAAGCAAGGAAGGAAATTTTTGTCTCTAAATTTTGAACGTATTTCATTTTAAATTCTGATTGAAATAAGTTCAGTTTGTACAGTGAATCCTATTCAGGACACTGAGCTGTCATGGCTCGATATGTTGACCGGGTCTAGCCTATGAGTTTGAGGCGATGTTCTTAGTAGTTCTGGAGCAATTTGCGATTAGGGCGAACATGCAGAATGTAAACAAACGGGAAATGATGATTGTAATATTGCAAGTAGAATTTCAAACCGTAATTTACAAATTAACGAATAAATTCAAATGCAATCTAGCATACAGACAGAGAACAAAGCTTGCTTCTGATTCATATATAATACTGATGGAAATTCGTTCGTTATACATTGAAATTTGCAATTTTTTAATATTCGCCTGTCAATACTAGGATGTTTGATTACGCCATTTTCAATGTTGGCCCCACAAGTGACTAAATTTCTAAAATTATTTGTTTATTTTGCAAATCTTACACACTACCAAAAAGACGTGTAAATTTCGATCCTCTGAGATCAACACATGCAAGCATCCTGTAGAACATAAGAATGAGTTGGAAGACACGAGAATATTAATTCAAATAAACACACCTTTTGGCATATTTTTCGGTTTGGTGAGACAGATTCGATTGTACCGTGTACCATGTCGTAAATCGATTTTTTTTTCATGAGCCATTCTCCCTCAGGACTTAATTTTTATCCTCTTCAAGGTTTCAATTAAACTAAGCTCAGAATTGTTATAAATTCTTCTCAATAATTTCCAATTTCACTCAGGAGTCAGAGTGAATTTCTTCAAGCATTTTTAACCAAAGAGATAGATGATATCGTGTTAAGAAGTCTGGGAATTTATAAGCAAGCTACCCAGGTAACCAATAAGCAGTTTCAAAGCGTCTTTATGGCAGCCTAAGAAGCAATTAAGTCACCTTAAATGCAACATAAAGGCCGCTTTTGGCCTAAAATACGGCTGCTTTACTGCAATGCCATGATAATGCTTCATTAACGCTATTTTGTATTCGAAATGCTTATTACAGGCTACAAGCAATTAAATAGCATTTAAAATCCAACTTTACAACAGATAGCATTCAAGATGCTGATATAATGCTAATATGATGCTTGTGATTTACTGCATATGCTAATGCCTATTGGTTACCTGGGTAACTAGCTGACTAGTCAGTGCAGTCTTGTGGGTTCCAAAACTGACTTTGAACTGATACCATTCTTGTTCAGGGTGTCTCAATTAGAGAAAACAATGTTTCTGATATTTGAGTCCAGAGGCAAATCTAGAGGAGTTGTAGAAATGGAACTAGGCAGAGAGTACAGACGAAATCTGAAGGAAGTTCTGGAAAAGTTCATACACCTAAAATAAAAAAGCAAGATTATAATGCAATTTCGCATGATTTTGTTTCATTTCTCGCTATGGATCGTAACTTGGAGAAAAAAAAATACAATATTGGTTCTGGGCAATAATTAAATACATAATTTCGCTTTGCAAAATTCATTGTGTACGTGAGGCTGTGCAGTGTATTAGTTGATGAGTGTGAGATTGGAGTCCGAAAGTCCGATGGCTGTAAAAAAAAAATGATTTAGAATCGTTATCGAGATTCTAACCGTGGCCGACAGCGTGATGGCTCATGATGGTAACCATGCAGCCACTTTAACAGGCTGAAAAGAATGGAATGAAAACCCTACAGTTGCTTCGATTGTCGAGGCACACAGCGGTACAGCTATGAAGGCAAATCAATATGCTTTCCTCCAACTGTGTGCAACCTGTCGCTAGCACACTATTAAATGGCTTCTTTCACTTCTTAAGACGCTTTGTATATCAAGATAGACAAAATTGCCTTTTCCGAAACATGCGGATTTCTCAAGAAATGATTGCAACATTTGCGTGGCGCTTTTTTTTTTTTTTTTTTATGTAGGTATTTTGGAAGCATGTACAAAGAAAGACTGAACAAATATCTGAAGAAAAATCATTAGAAGGTCAATCAAAACTGGAATCAAACCTTTCAAGACTTTTATTGGACTGTTTCGTTGCTCTAGATTATAGCATTATACGAAACAAATTGCCAATTTATCGATCAAGATGTAATGCAAGTGGAAACAGGGAGAGGTAGCAAATAGAAGCGGTTCTAAGCATCTTGTTATGAGGTACCAGGTGGTTACACACCGATTGCCTGTCGATCTGTAAAATTTGGAAGACGTCTGCATTAAGTTATCTCAAATTCTAATATTCCGCCCACTATGTCACAAAACATTGCGATTGGCTAAGCCATAGGACCATAGGACTATAGGTTTCCCCCGGTTGGTACCAAACCGATTAGCTTGGGAATCAATAGAAGCATAAAGTTGCTAGGAAGCACGAAAGGCTTCTAGAGACTCTAATTTGACCAAATCGTTCAATGGTAGTTTTAGGTAGATTATAATAGATTGGTATTTAGCACGTTCAACTTGCTGGTTGCAGATATTAGTTCCAGTAGTAAAACAGTTTGTAGAAAATTTTGTCTCCACGTGAGGAAATAGTCCAAATTGAAAGTTTACGAACAACAAAGAGTCTGTGTCGAGCATCGGTTGTGAACGGTTGTGTCAATGCTTTGTTGTGCCTTTTTTTCTTTTTTTATCGGGCATAGCGCGTTATCTGTTGTTTTGGTCAGCTTATCCGGTGACCCGAGTGATCGAGTCAGCACAGGAAAAAAGAATAAAGCTGCTTCCGGGTGACATGTGGTGGTTTGCCGGGTGGGGTGAGCCGGTGTTGGGGACCATATATAATTGTGATCTATGTTATTCGTTCACCATACCTTGGAACAAGTAAACCACTATCTCATTTGGTCAGTGGGCCCAACAGCACCCTTACTGTTGGTATTAATCGATCAAAATTGGCTCTCAAGCGTTAATATAAATTACCTTGTTTTCCTAATAAAAACCATCATCACACTTTGTAAGTGAGCAAAATAGCCATGTAGCGTTAATTATAAATATAATGATTTCATTATAATATATAATAATTATCTTCTTTTATAACATATATGAAATTGACAATATAAATACTTGGTTGGGAGTAAGCATCAGGCTACTATTCAAGCTGAAATTGGACGATGGTGTGGTGTGACAACCTGGCAACCTTAGTCTAACTATCAGTACCATTTTCTTTATCCTGCCGATTCGATTGTGGTACTGTGTATTCTACTCTAACGATTCCAGTGAGAATGACGCGTCTTTCTTAATATTCCATCCTGTGGAAAGCTTAGTAAGTATTGCAAATTTGGTTATCCGACTAGTTGAATCGAATCGTTGGAAGGAGATTCTTATGTTCCCGTGAGATTCGCGTAATTGTTTCTTCAAACGGGTTCGCCGCTCCAATTTCGGCTCTTCATACGACTCAGACCGATAACTCAAATTGGTCTTGCTATAAAGTAGAGCAGCATACAAGACAAGGTCTTAGAAGGGATGGTGGCTACCTTGTGATGTGATGTGATAAGAATCCACCATCAGAGCAAGACTTACCTAGTGCCAACCTTACCTACAAACAATTTAACCAAATTTATGACATTTGAAAATAGTGAAGAAAATCTGTTCAGCCTAACCTCCTGGGCATTGGCAAAACCTTGAGGTAGGGCTTGCTTCATTTAGAATTGGAACAAACTTTTGCTCATATTGTGGCCGCTCCTGGTAGACGGATTTGGAAGTTCTTGGCGCCCACGTGTCGGGAATTTTGTCGTATGTATTTTTGACATTCCGCAAATCGTCTGTACTTTGTAAACAATCAACATGGAAGCCGAAAGAAGGGAAAAAATTGTGCTCAGTTATTTGGAAAATCCATTGTGGTCTGCATCTAGGCTAGCTAAACAGCTGAAATTGCCCAGAAATACCGTATGGCGCGTTATCAAACGGTATAAGGAAACATTGACGACGATTCGGAAGTCTCAAGCCAATCGTCGGAGTGGAACTGTCGACCGGAAACTGCGTGGTAAGATTTTGAAGACGATTAAGAGGAATCCCAATCTGTCGGACCGTGATTTGGCCAGAAAATTCGGCGCTGCCCATAGTACCGTGAGGAGAACTCGACTCAGGGAAGGAATCAAGTCGTATCGAGCTAGCAAACAGCCAAATCGGACCATAAAATAGAATAGTGTGGCCAAAATCCGTGCTCGGAAGCTATACGACCAGGTGCTGACCAAGTTCGACGGGTGTCTTCTGATGGACGATGAAACCTATGTCAAGGCTGACTTCGAGTAAATCCCAGGTCAAAAATTTTACTTGGCAACGGCTCGGGGGGATGTTCCAGCCAAATTTAAATTTGTTTTTGCGACAAATTTGCACGAAATTTCATGATTTGGCAGGGCATTTGCAGCTGTGGCAAAAAAACGAAAGTTTTCGTTACAAATAAGACAATGACGTCGGAACTATACCAAAAAGAGTGCCTCCAAAAACAAATTTTGCCGTTCATTCGATCCCACGACCATCCCGTAATGTTTTGGCCAGATTTGGCAAGCTGTCATTACAGCAAAGTCGTTCAAGAATGGTATGCAGAGAAAGGGGTCCAGGTTGTTCCGAAAAACCTTAACCCACCCAACTGCCCCCAGTTCCGCCCTATTGAGAAATACTGGGCAATCATGAAGAGGAGACTCAAGGCAAAGAGAAAGGTTGTCAAAGAGATCAATCAGATGAAGATCTGGTGGAATAAGATAGCTAAAACGATGGACGAAGAAGGTGTGCGCCGCCTAATGAGCCGTGTTACAGGAAAAATTCAAGAATTCCTTCGAAACCGTGACGAATAATTTTATCCGTATTTTTTCTTAAAAGTATGAAGAAAACGCTACATTTGTATAAAAAAAGATCTTGAATTCAATAATAAATAACTGAAATACAGGCAATTGTTTTTGTTCCAATTCTATCTGAAGCAAGCTTTAGTTTAACTTCAACTACTAGGTCCAAGGGCTGGTCTGGTTCTTTACCACTTTGGAAAGAAACATACTAGTGTTGCCAGATCAGTGGTAATGCAGCCCAGAAGTGCTTCTGAAGTTTCTCAAGTAGTTCTTATCGATGAACTTTATAATTTGGAGATGGTGATCAATGGTCAAGTACAGTATTTGCAAATAGTTGAAATGTTGCATTCGAAGTTGAAGTTGAAAAAGCTGAAATCAAGCATAACTTTTCAAATAGACGTATCTAACATTTGATAAGAATTGAGAAAAATGAGGTTGAAGTTCTAGATGCTTTCATTAAAATCTATTTAACTGCATTGCAAGTTTTATTCGATCTATCGCTTCAATCAAGGTTAAATAATATTATATGTAGTAAAAATCTTGGTTTTCATTCACTTTCGCTCTATTTTCGACACATACACCGGTTTGCCTCCATACCATACACATACACCATGTTAGATACGTCGGTGTCACAACTTGATTGTAACATACACCGGTTGGATACGTCGGTATTTCAGAAAGTTTAGCACTTGCGTCATGTCAGATACACCGGCTATAATTTTTAAGCGCAGATACGTCGTCTTGCTGTGTGGTGTATCTGAACTATTTGCTTAATATTTAAAAAAAATCGGGTAGGTCGAATATGAAATTTGGCTCATATAACTGAATAATTTTGATATTAGTGTTTGGCAATTGCTACTACATTAAGCGTATTATTAATTACAGAATAGAATGAAAAACTCGATTTGTTTACTTTTGCAACAAACGTCCTTTTGTCCTTGAAATAGTTTATTATCACAAATCAGCACACTTTTGGAAGGCATTACCACATAGGGAAGTTGTTCCATTCATATCATGATCCATTATTCATACTAAAAGGAAATGTAGGTTTGAACAATTGATTCCTTTTGTTAATAAGTTTGCTTAGTTTCTACAACAAATAAAAATAAATAAAATTAACAATAAATAAAAAGTAAGAAATCAGATGGTTATGCGTCAATCTTTTGGTTTCAAATAGCACTACTCGAAGTGTGATGAGATAAAAATGGAATTGGTAACCCTACGTACTATACTTGTATCGAGGTCTTTTATGGCGTGTGCTTATATAGGGTACAGGACGGGTCTTTAAGCAGTTTGTTCAGCACCTGGTACATTTGACAAAGCTGTAAGTAATCTATAATTAGAACTGCCAATATTTAGACGTTAATTCTTCTACTTACTTCTGATCTATCGGAACATACCTTCAGAAACAAGCATAAGACTCAGCAAAATTTCATAGCCATGGAATAAAGTTCCTGCTTGCAGGGACTTATTAAAAGTTTGCGGATTGCTTTCCGATCAAGAAAATGTTTCCTTCAGCTCCGCAATCTGTACATAAACTAACAATATTGTATGAGTGCAATTCCGTGCATGTGTGCGAAAGTGAAATGAAATAGGCCAGTTCACGATTTGCTGCAAACGTCAATTTCCTCAACCCGCTTCTTCGTTTTACCTATCCGCACTCGAAAACAATCAACCAAAACATGTCGATTGCTACGATCACAAACTTGTCTACTAGCAGGTTATGAGACAGACGAACACGACCAAACTTTTAGTTTATCATTGATCTTTAGATTGGAAATGTGTATTTCTTATTTCATTTACTCTCACGGAAATGTTAGCAAAGCGACTATCACTACAAACGAGATGCTTCGTTTAAAAACAAATTTAAGCATATGTAAGAGATAGCATGCTTCACGTTACAATACCGGTGCGCTATATCCATGGTTAACAAAGAAGAGAGGAAACATGGGCTCTCTCAAAAGCAACAGTGATGCCATAGCTGCCGCCCAACAGCGAAGCATTATTCATCGTTGAGTACTATTGAATAGCTCCGAAACATATTTTTTTATTGCATATGATAGTGCCAGATGATGGACAATATAACCAAACGAGTAGATCAACTTAAAATGACTGGGAGAAACATGAAATAAATAATGATTTCAGTTCATCTAAATATGAAATAAATTTAACTCAATGTTCAACATCATGTTCTGGCTAGATGTGAGAAGGAGCTGACGAATAGATTCCTTCCGGTACACGCTAACAAATGCAAAATATACAAAGGCAAAATTTGAGCGAACTTCTTCAACAGGTAGGAAACTGAGGGTTTTCTAGATGATGTAATTTAAATCTTCAAAATGACAGTAATAAATTGGTAATCAATCATGATTTATGCATCAAATCATAGGCTCGATAGATATAGCCTATGATCGTATCATTAAAAGTGAAATAATTTGGAAAATGTAGGAGTTTTGAGCCTATTTCCTGACAACTGATTAGAACAGTCACCCCTGATTAAGCCGTTCCCTACCCTAATTCTAGGTACACAGTTTTGAAGAAAAATGTAGTTTTAGAGTACGCATCGGTAATGGACGATGTGGCCGAATTGGAATTGGAAGTATCTAAGATCCTAGAAATCAGCATACGTCGAAGCAGACCAATATGAAGATGACAACCAACACAAAGCAAGGGAACAAACAAGGGACAGAAGAATAAAGAAACAAAGCATCGGTGAGATCGTTCATGTTTATTTCTCATTATTGTGATAAAACTCATAATTCTAGACTACCGCCAAATTATAAAAAAAAAGTTTGTTTTTTAATTCTGGAAGTGTAAATGCCCTGCATGTATCCAATTTATACATGGTAGTGTTCATGCGGGATTTATTGTATATGAAGATGACCACAGAGTGTACGTGTAAGCTATCACCTTTCTTATTCAGGGATAAAAAATCTCTGCATCTAAAAATAAATACAAATTGATAAACTTAGGTGCAAACAGGTTTCTTCCATAAAAACACTGCCGGTAATACTGACTAACAAAAAGACAATAAAAAAAAAAAACAGACGAAAGGACTCAAAATACTCAAACGTGGCTCCTTCCGAGTCATTTGCAACAGCGTCTTCTTGGACGACATGTTCCGTGTACGGCTGGCAAAACGATTCGAAAGGATTCACGCAACGATATCATCAAAGGCCTGGCGTAGAGGTTTCTACTCTATTCAGAATCCCGCCAGTAAACCTTCATAAAATGATACTCGGTCCAGCCTAACCATTGGAGTCACAACGAGCAAAATGTTAAGGAAATCGAGACTCAGGAAAGCGTATAACTATAAATTGATAAGTAATGGCTCAATTGCTTAAAACTGCGTGAATCATCATGCTGTCAACGTGACTTTATATTAGGTGCCCAACTAAGTTCCCGCTGTTTAGCAATAGATGGCGCCAGTAGTAAGTGCTGGTCGAATGTTGTACATCTCAAGTGTCATAAACCAAGCTCAAACATATGGTAAACAAACCGCTTTGCAAAATCAGTGATTTTGGTTTAGTGTTATATATTTTGGTTGTTTGAAGATGTCTGATTTCGTGCCAAATAATCGTCATTTGCGGGAAGTGTTGATTTTCTTCTTTCATTCGAAGAAAACGGCGGCTGAAGCACATCGAGAGCTCCAAAAAGTTTACGGTGATGCTGTTCTGAGTGAAACAACGTGTCGTGATTGGTTTCGTCGCTTCAAAAACGGTGATTTCAGTGTTGATGATCGTCCGCGTGAAGGAAGGCCAAAAAACTTCGAAGACTCTGAATTGGAGGCATTGCTCGATGAGGATCCGTGTCAAACGCAAGAAGAGCTTGGTTCAGGATTAGGAGTTTCCCGCCAAGCCGTTTCTAAGCGATTGCATGCGTTGGGAATGATTCAAAAGCAAGGAACTTGGGTTCCTTACGATTTGAAGCCAAGAGATGTTGAGCGTCGTTTTTTCGTCTGTGAACAACTGCTCCAGCGGCAAAAAAGGAAGAGTTTTCTACATCGCATTGTGACGGGTGACGAAAAATGGATTCATTACAGTAACCCAAAACGGAAACATTCATGGGGACTGCCCGGGCATGCTTCAACATCGTCGCCTAGGCCGAATATTCACGCTGCGAAGGTTATGCTGTGTATTTGGTGGGACCAAGTTGGTGTTATTTATTATGAGCTGTTGAAACCAAACGAAACCATTACCGGGGAACGGTATCGAACTCAATTGATGCGATTGAGCCGAGCACTGCACGAAAAACAGCCACAATACGAGCACAGACACGAAAAAGTGATTCTTCAGCATGACAACGCTCGACCTCACGTTGCGAAACCCGTGAAAACCTACTTGGAAACGCTCAAATGGGAAGTCCTACCCCACCCGCCATATTCTCCTGATATTGCACCGTCCGATTATTACTTGTTCCGTTCGATGGCACATGGTCTCACTGGTCAGCAATTCCACTCATATGATGACATCTCAAAATGGCTTGATTCTTGGATAGCATCAAAAGACGAACAGTTCTATCGAAATGGTATTCACGTTCTACCAGAAAGATGGGGAAAAGTCGTAGCTAGTGATGGGCAATACTTTGAATAATTCGTTTGTAACCTTTGTTTTCAAAATAAAGTTCCTTTTTCACCAAAAAAACAGCGAGAACTTAGTTGCGCACCTAATACATTTCATATACACCCACCCAACCCCCAACAAAAGGATAGCCACCCAACCACCACCCCCCACCCCCCACCGCCCCAACCATAATTCCCCCCCGCGAAGTAATATAAAATATTTTTCTCCTCACTCACCCCACACCCAATATTGTACCCCCCCCCCCCCCCAAGGACACCCCCACCACCCACCCACCCCCCCACTCCTAAAAACAAAAAAATAAAAAAAAAAAAAAAAGGAAAACCTAGGGATTGATTAGAATAACATAAATTTGCTCTACAGAAGTTGATATAATTCTATTTAAGTTCAATGCTCAGGATGCACGTTAAAAAATGTATTCGTGCATAATTCAAATCTAATGAATTTAGTTTGAGATTTAAAAAAAAATCGAAAACCGGGAATTAACTTTATCCTCACGATTTGACATTTTCTAGCAGCCTACATAAGTAGATTAATATAGAACCATCCTAGTTTTGCAGTGCTTATGGTTTGTCAAGCTTGAAATATATGGTTTGCCCTTTATTTTTGTTATTTAATTGTGCAACAGTCGCACGCAATCAACCACCCCAGGTTGGCCGGGTTCTGCTTAAGTCGAATAACCGCCTGAATTGATCGCACTCTTTGCAAGTCACCATTTATCGCCTAATGCAAATCGTTCTTCTAATTGCCACACACTCAATTCACACATAACCTTGATCTGCACCTACCGTTTTCCAGCTCATGATTTCTGCCGTTTGTTGATTCACGTACGACAACAATGGCAGCCACTCATTAGGCACACGGTTGCATCACTAAAATGTCCACTGTCATCTGCGGCATCAAACGCGTTAATTTCATTCGTTTTACGAACGAGAATAACAACCGCAATGGCATTGAGTTGGGGTGTGCCATCATTTGTGTTGACTGTTTTTATTTCCCCCAGCTATGGGGCAGTAGCGTCATGAACGATTCGATTTCTTCCCACATGTCACTCTAATCCGTTCATCTTCTTTTTCTTTCTTGTATTTACAGCATACTGGGGCCGAGATCCCTCGGCAATGGCCGCAGCGGCAGCATCAAATCCTCTGTTCGGTTCCCAATTCGCTATGCCCGGTGGCCTCGGAGGTCTGATGCCGAACTCGGCGGCTGGATCCGGCGCTGGATCGGATCGGTACCAGATGTCCCACTCGCACCCGAACACGATGGCCGTGGCTGCTTCGCAGGCAGCCTCCCTGGCCGGTTTGCATTCCAGTGAGTATTTTTTTTTTTAATTTATTTATTTATTCAAGTTAGTCAATCATGGCTCACTTATGCACTCAAGTGACCACAAGATCACTTTCGATACCTACTCGTGGGAATCGTGTAATTTCTCATTCCATCATCGAAATGGGCGAACAATTGGTTCCAAACACGGAAACGTTTATCAAATTCCCACAGGCGCGTGGTGCTGGATAGAATTATTCAAGTGGGTGGTGAATCGTACTCTTCTCCCGACTATCGCCGTCCTGTTCGCGCCATGATCATGTATTGTTATGTGGGGAGAGTTTGTTTGCTCGTAAATATTCACTGCTGCATTAAAGGGCGATAGTGCTTTATTTCAATCCGGTCCAATGCGATGGCATGTTCGAAATCATTTTGCTGCCATTTGACTTTTCTGTACGTGCATTTAGCAAAACAGTACATCAGCTTTAGCCGGCTTCGTGCCTGGTGAGTGAATTGCATGCATGAAGTCAGCCGCCCTCATCAGGCCTCCTCCCCCTTCATTTGTTCCTTTTGTATGGTGTATGATTGTGGCCAAGTTGGTCAAATTGTTTGGCAAACTGCTACAGCTGAAGGTGAATCGGTTAACTGTCTGTTGCTTTATGCAATATCAAGTGGAATAATTTATTGCTGGTCGTTTCAATTTTTGATCAGGTTGACGTGGCGTATGATTTAATGTGGGTTTGAGATGATTGCTTTCAAGATTCGCGTGCCATCGAATTCATATGCATATGTCGCTGAATAAACAGCGTGTGACTGTTTGAAACTTTCACGAGCAGTGCCTTTAATAGTCGCCACTATTTCGGTTGGCTTGTTTTGTATAGTTTAATCGTTTTCTCTTGGGGACATTAAAGAGAAAGTCAAAGACCACTGTCCGCAGTCGTGAACCTCCGAACACATTGAAGTGCCTACCATGATTATGGAAAAAACAAGAGGTTAAACGAATTGCTTGCGGAAACAATTGAACGCGTTTCGCTCCGATGCTTTTGCGTTTAATGATCGTAAGAAATGGAATTGCTATTGACGCTCGAACACATGAAGGTTACAGCTCAGTTTCACCTGGTAGTGGTGGAGAAGGGGGTAAGAAGCGTGATAATAGCTTTAAACCCATTTTACTTCCGATTGACGTGATGTAATTTTTACTTCACACCTTGAAAAATTCGTTTGATATTACGTATTCAATTAAACTTGATGCATTCGGTGATAATTGTTGATTGAGGAAGCGAGTGATTCGTGACTTGTTATATGTGGCTAACTTTGGGAATTATTGATTCGATGGTGATCCTTCAGGTTGCTTTTACCGAATTTCCATCCGAAACTAAGATTTCCTATCAAACAGTAAGTTCTTAACCGATTTGAATACTTAAGCCTTAAAAGATCGATTTGAGTTCTTTTGGTTTTAAAACCCTCCCCTCGGATATGTGCTCTGGTCGCGATGGGTGGGCCTACGCCATCAGCACTGAGATGGCAACCAAAGACATATCCTGACGTGGTAGCATCACATATTGAATATTTTGGTTTAATGCCACGTCACATATCTGGCATTGATTTTACAGATGTGATCCAACGGAAATCCTGTCTTGAATATTGGTGCAGTCTGGTGGGGCTCTTTCCTCAGTGATATTGATGTGGGATTTCCTCTTGGCTGCAACACCTTTCTTATGCGTTCCCTGACATGTGAGCCGTAGCCACGCTTAAATATAAATCTAGCTAGCTAGGTATATGTTGATAGTCAATGTGTTCAGGATTATTGACATTCGTATGGAATCGACTGACTGATTCACTGAGTAGAAGTTTTTTTTTTAAACTAGGAACGTGGCGCCATTCTTATTTTGTTATTTATCATTTCAAGGAGCGATAATAAAAATGCCACAGATTATAACAATGGTATACAAACAATCTGATAACGGCTTCATTCTAGATAATTTTATAATAACAGATAGGGAATAGGCGTGATGAAGCTTTACTTTGCCACCGAAAAGTGAATCTTATAGCTGACCAAGACTCAAATAATTATTGTTAGGCTGCACATTCATTAAGACTTTGAAACGATGAAATGGCTTAGAGATTAGGATTAGACGAATAAAAAAAAGGCAATGTATGGACAAGTAAACGTAAATTATTCTACAATAGAAGTATAGAATTTGAACTGAATAACGCAGAAGACAATAACTGACTAAGGCGGACAAAGTGATAGGTGAATTAAACTTGGTAAGACAAGGTATGCATCGATGACTTTCAGAACGCACAAGAACTATACATCTATAGTGACGGACAATACAATAAGACCAAAGCCAGATTTTCATACAAAATTGCCATGTTTGGAGGCTTGCCTTTCAGTTTCTCGAGAACCAATTGAGCTGAAATTTCGGTTGTGGTCCAGAAGTGTGTGTGTGTGTGTGTGTGTGTGTGTGTGTGTGTGTGTGTGTGTGTGTGTGTGTGTGTGTGTGTGTGTGTGTGTGTGTCCAATATAACACCCATCGGCCGGCAATGGTATTATGGAAGAAATCTGTTTACAACAATCATTCAAGTGACCATTGGAAGAAGCTTTAATCCGGGAGCTAGAAAGTGATAGCTCTACTGCAGATCCAGCAACCCATTTCAGCATGTCTGGAGAGTCACGCCCATTCCGAGGTTACTTTCACATACAATAAGCCCCGCAAACATTACCGATATCATTTGGATAAGGGCACTGCAACACACTTCCAGATTTGAAAATTTTAAATTTCCAAACCAGGCACGTATTTAGTATTATTTGAAAAAAAGATTATTGTTATATAGTTATAATTAGATAGATCTCACCCATGGCCGCATCCTTTGTCACACTATCTTGTTCATTCATAAAAATAAAAAATTTCAACATTGATTCGTAATTAATTTCATGCACTCGTGATTAAATAAGCGCAAAAATTAACGTTTCTAAACAGCCCGCTAGATATGCAACCTGCATAACAAAACTCCGTACACCACCACGAGGTGAATGCACCTAAAATTATGTGCAAGCTTTTCACCCGCACATGCGTGTTGTTTTCGTTTGCCGCTTCTGACCAGCAAATGGCCGTTCTCCACATTGCACTAGTTTTCTTTTTTTTTTCACTCCACACTCTGCTAATAATGCAAATCCCCGCTATGAGGCGACTCTATATCGAGCTTAAAAACTGCCAATAATCACCAATTCACTCGCGACAAAGTGGAAAAACACTCTAAACTAATAATTTATGCCCGAGTGTCACTAATAACCAAAACTAAGCTGATGTAACTCTTCTTCCAGGTACGGGGGCGGAGCACAAAAACAAAACAAAAACGGGGAAATACTACCGACCCTCACACATTTTGATAGATTTCGGCTGTGGTTCAGAAGTAACCTAAATTTTCACCTGCATTAAATCCATCATTTTTCATTCACCACTTTAAATGTTACAGACACCGCATACGACAAAACAATAAGACTATGATTTCCATAAAGGATGCTCGAATTTGAGGATCTGAATTTTGATTATTGATGCACGGGTCATTTTAATATCAGTATATTATAGATTGTAATTCACACTTATCAACATGGCCTAAACTATGGATATCAAAAGGAGGTCTTATTGTTTTGTCGTAGGTGGTGTCTGTAGTTTCCGAAGTGGTGAATGGAAAATTATGAATTTATTAAAGATAACACATTCAGGTTATTTCTAGGCTATTACCAAAATTTCAGTTCAATTACTTCACGGGAAAATGAAAGACAAGCCTCCAAACATGACCATGTTGTATGAAAATCGGGCTTTGGTCTTATTGTATTGTCCGTCACTGTATTAACTAAATTATAAACGACTGAAGAACTTACGAATTGCCCCGTTGACTTTGTAAACGCAACACTAATTAAATAACAAAGAGGCGCAACGACCTCCCAAACTCTTTTGAAGCAAACTTCTCTCCCATGAGTCCCATCAGTAAACTATAAAAATTATACTGTTGGGACTACTGAGACTTCTAACACCAGGCATTACTAAAACTGGTAGAATTCAAATATCTCGACGACATAATGGCAACTTATTTTTGATTCCAGAAAACTGCTCAAAAATACTTTCACAGCAAATAAACGATGAACTAAACTACAAAAGACTGAAGGCAACACACTGACAAACTAAATAACAATAAGACGAAACGACACCGTACAAAACAGTGGACGTGAACATGACTGAGAGAAAGGGGAAGCAAACTTGAAAATTAAACACCTTTTGAGGCAGTGTCAACACCGTCTCTATGAACGACGTGATCCTTGCACGGCTGGTGAAATGCTTCAAAAGGAGTTAAGTTATATCATTCTAATGCACAAGCTTCTTATTTTTGGGTCGAGAAAATTGCTTCGGAAGACTCTCATAGCACATAAATGACACACTTCACGGACTGAACTACAAAAGACTAAAGAAATTACGAAACTCCGTGTTAAACTTGCAAACGTAACACTGACTAACAAAATAACAAAAAGACAATTGAAAAACGCAGACGAAAGGACTCAAAATTCCCAAACGTGGCTCCTTCCGAGTCATTTGCAACAGAGTCTTCTTGGACGACATGTTCCGTGTACGGCTGGCAAAATGATTCGAAAGGATTTACGCAACGATATCATCAAAGGCCTGGCGAAGGGGTTTCTAATCTATTCAGAATCCCGCCAGTAAACCTTCATAAACAAAAATTGAATTCTTTTGGCTTTAAAAGATTGATATATTTAATCGAAAAATATAGAAAACCTCGAGTGGACATCTGTGGTCATCAGAAACCTACTCCAAGTGACAAGAAGTTCGTTAGGGGTTCAACTACACAGTTTGAAAAAAAGAATGTAATTTTCTGCGTTTTCTAATGCACATAAAGGGAACGCCAGATTTGGCAGAAATTAATGGGATATTTCATGTAAACTTAAGCCATATTACGGCTGAATCTAGTCTGTTGTATGAAAGATTGCAAATATTGTTGTATGGCGCATGAAAGATTGCAAACGGTTTCGTTGTCTACGCTTCCTTTGGCTTGAAAATATACGAGGGGAAATTTTACGCGCCTGTTAAAATTTATTAGTTTTTTTCTGTGTATGCTGATCTATGGTGCTATTTGTTAGATTTTAACGCTCTGGGCTGCATTAGTACGCTAGTAACTTAAATAAAAAACTACAAGGTACAGCCCCATTGGGTTGTTCGAAATGATGACATAGGACTACGATACTAAATGTAAGTCATTTAGATGGTACAATGCAATGACCTTTGAATTAACCCTTTCAGGCCTGATTTATGCAAGCAATTTGGTGAATTCTGATTGATTTGGTGCTCAATAACATAGAAATGATTGGAAAAAGTTGGAAATATTTTTTCGAGATGTGCTGGGTCGTCCAAACTGCCTAGGAGATAAGAACTTAAGATCTACAGTTGTAACAGTAGCTTTATCCGCTATACAATGTTATGAAATATATTCAAACAAATTCAATGAATGTCCTGGAGGACCGACATTATGAGATAATCTATAAAATATTCTATGCCAAACTAACTAACTAATTCTATGCCAAACAATTCTATGCCAAACAAACTAACTTAACTTTTTATTGTAACAATTGTAGACTGCTATTGCTACAATTGTAGACCTTAAGTTTTGAAGGACAGTTTGAATGAACTGAAACTCACAAGGTTATCCCATGATGTCTGTGGACGTTTCAGAATATTCATTGAATATGTTTCAATATTTCTCGTAGCTTTTTGTATCCCAATAGGCTACGGTTAATACTGTATATCTTAAGTTCTGAACTCACGGTCAGTTTTTATGAACCTGAACATCCCAAGATATCTCATTATATCGGTTGACCTTCCAAAAGACTCACTTAATTTGGTCAAATACATATTGTTACTGTTAAGTCCAAAAAGCTGTAGATTTTAAGCTACAATTCAAAACTTAAAATCTTCAGCTGTAGATTTTATGTTTTGAATTTAAGGAAAGTTTGTATAACCTAGAACATCCGAAGATTATTTCATAATGTCTGTTGTTCTTCCAAAATATTCATTGTATAGGTTTCATTACACATCGTAGCTTTGCGTAGCCCAGAAAGCTGTTGTTACAACTGTAGGTTCTAAGTTCTGATCTCAAGGATAGTTTGGATGACCTAGACATGTCATATTGCTTTATATTGTTTTTTGACTTTAAGAATATTGATTGAATATGTTTGAATATCTATTGTAGCTCTGTATCGCCTAAAATTTACTGTTACAACCGTATATCTTAAGTTCTGAACGCCAAGACAGTTTGGATGACCTAAACAATACCTGCACAAATATGGGCATGCACAGTCCTCCACATGCAGTGAGTGCGCGGGAGTCGAAGAAACTGCAGAGCATGTGACGTCTGGGACGCGGTATGCGTAGCAGCCTCCCAGATCGTCCTCGATCTCCAACAAAAATGGCGAAACGACCAAAGGCAGGTCGCATGGACCACCTAACTACTAAAGCCCTAAGTAGTTAGACATAGTGGGTGCTTAACAAGCACAACAGCCCCCTCCCCGAAGTAATACCGAAAGGTGGTTCCGGGGAGGGACCAGGGCTAAAGGCACGGGTGGGTTTTTAGTGGGTCGAGGAGTTGGCACCCTCATCCCCACACCCTGAGTTCTTCAGGTGTCTGGTTGCAGATTATCCATCCCGTCTAAAAAAAAAAGACCATCCCAAGATTATCTTCTTGTGTATTTTTACGTTCGAAAATATTCACTGAATATACGTGACGTCACTTTGTATAGTCCAAAAAACAACTGTTACTACCGTGTATTTCAAGTTCTGAACTCCTGGGCGGTTTGAATTACCTAGAGGATCTCAAAGTTATCAAATAATGTCTGTTGAACTTCCAAAAGATTAATTGAATATATTTTAATACAGATGACCACCATATATAGCTCAAAAAACTACTGTTACAACTGTAGATCTTATGTTTTGAACTTAAGAACAGCTTGTAAGGTCTGTATCCGCAATAATCCGGACACCTCAAAACATGAATAAAACATAAATTTCGCATTATATTTCCGTCGCAGTTGTTTATTTCAGATTCACGGGATGTGTTTTAACAATTCGTGAAGACAAAACATAGTTATTCGGTATTTGCATAAAATTTTCGAACTTTGCGCTTAACTCCGTCCATTAGGGTTTGTACAGACTCTTCAGAAATCGTAGAAGCCGTCTTTGTCCAAATTTGCTGGAAGTGTTTGATGTCTTTGATTCCTTGCTTCTTTCCAGAAAGCTTCCGCTTCATCAGAGCCCAATATCTCTCGATTGGTCGTAGCTCTGGGCAATTTGGCGGGTTTGAGGTTTTTGGTACAATGTTCACTTGATTTGCTTGGTACCACTCCATCACAGTCTTAGCATACTGCCATACTTAGCATGATGCCAAATCGGACCAGAACAAAGGTTTTTCTTTGTGACTTTTGATGAAGGGTTGCAGACACTCTTTCTGATAGATCTCCTTGTTGATTGTGCCTGTAGTGACGAAAGATTTACTCTTTTTGCCACACAAGGTATTTTTTTGGAAAATTTCGATGCCTTCTTCGTTCTGAAATGCTCAGCTGTAGCATTTCTGGCCATAGCAGAATAAAAAGCCAGCCCTGGCAGCTGCTTGAAATCCTCCAGGACATAAGTTTCATCGTCCATAACAACGCATGAAAACTTCGTCAAATATTCGCAGTACAAACGTCGAGCCCGTGATTTTGCTGCCAAGTTCTGTTTGTCGTTGCGATTTGGAACTGTTTTACTTTATACGACTTAAGTCCCAAACGTTGTTTTGATTTTTTGACAAAACCAGGCGACAGCCCTATTTTACGAGCCACCGTTCGAATGGAGAGATTTGGGTTTTTCGTTAATATCCTTTTCACCCTTCGGTCCATGACAGGATCAGCGCGTCCAATGTTTTTGTCACTTCTCGGTTTCCTCTCCACCGTCAAACGTTCCGAAAATGATTTGAGCACATCGTGAATAGTGGATTTAGGCACATCCAATGTTTTTGCAAGGTCCCGTATTGACAAGTAAGGATTTGCCGTACGCCCGTACAAAATTCGCTCGCGCACTTGTTTTTCTTTCGTCGCCATCTTGAATACTAAATATGAAATGTAAACATCAATCATAGTCTTTTTCATCATAGACTCTCAGCTATACCACAGTGAAATTTTTCATTCCTACGTGCAATATTTCAAAAGTTACAATGATTTGAAGCCGGATTAATGTGGATACAGACCTTAGAAGACAAGAAGCAAGGCATATTTCATCATGCAATCAACCTTATGCTTAATACTTATATGATGATATAATGATACGTACTACCACTCATTGTAGCACAAACACTAAGTTCGACAGCAACGGGCTCTACTCTCTATCTTACTTGATCAGCCTTTAATAGCCACTAACTGTCCTCATCATGTCATAGTACGAAGGGCCAAGAACGGGTTAGATGGATCGATAGGCAACCTCACCTATGCGTATCGAGGGGATTATAAAGAATATTCTTCCAACAACAAGATTGAATAATTCGTCAAAAATGCGAGCTATCGTACAAGAGGATGCTCCAATGAGTGGGCAGAAGAGTCCGCCTTTGAACCACAAGCTGTTAGCAACGGGGAATTGGCATTCACACTCCTCCGATTCAATGCCCTTCAATTGGGTGCCCTAATGGTTCTTCCCATATCCCGATTATTTGAATTTATACGTAAGAGAATGTAATATGTGTATATTAGGGTGTCCCAAAATAACTTTTTGTCGGAAAACCTGGGGACTCACGATCCAAATCATAGCTTAGGGAGTAACAACAAAACTTTTCTATGGCGACTTAAGACTGTATTCGATGAAATTTGGACACACAAAATAGGTAACCAAAATTTTCCTTGAGCCCGGTTCTTTTCATACTTTCTGGAAATAAAGTACTACTAAATGGTTAAGTTTTGACATCATTGGTTTATTGAACCTCTTCTCCCAACCCAAATGCCCGCACCTTTGCCTTGACCCCTTTCATCAAATTGTGGGCAATGATAGGACCGACTTGCTTACTTACTTTTAACCACACTTTCTTTAGTTCAAGTTCATTTTCTATCAGTTTTTGGAGTTTTAACGAGCTTTGCCTTCATGATTGCCCAAAATTTTTCAATTGGGCGAAGTTCCGGAGTGTTTGGAGGGTTGACGTCTTTTGGTACAAAAACTACATTATTATCTTTGTACCAGTCTAAGACGGGCCGGGCATAGTGGCAAGATGCCAAATCCGGCCAAAACAGTGTCGAGCCATCGTAAGATCTAAAGAAGGGCAGAAGTCGTTTTTGGAGGCATTCGTCCTTGTAGATTTGTCCGTTGACGGTCCCAGAGGCGATGAAGGGCTGACTCGACCGATTTTCACGAAACTCATTACACAATTGACACAACACAATGAAATACATTCAGTTGAAATTTCAATAATTTTTACCCACACGCTGAAAAGTTACGAACAATTGCGTGTGTCCAAATTTCATCGAATACAGTCTTTATGTTGTGAAATGCTGTTTAGAGGTCGATAATTTAAGTTTTTTGAAAAAAGTCCCATTTTCTTACCAACAATCAAAAAAATATGTTTAGTTATTAAAAATCTATCATAAACCATACCTTTCATATTTATAATAAACTGTTATAATTTTGGGAAACGATGATTATATTGCCAATTTAAAATATTTACTCATAAAAACGTGTACCCAAAATAATGCTATTATGATGTAAATACAATAAAAAGATGCAAACATTTATGACGAACAACCCTGCCGAAGGAAGCAAGGGTCTATCTTCAAAGCTTGCTGAGATATTCGAATTAATGGAATACACAGTTTTAGAAGTTTTGAATTTTCTTATATATTCGCTGAAGAAGTTCATGTATAATAAGATAATAAATCTAGTAATTATTTTACGTTGTTAAAAATTCAACGACAGAGGTCTTAAGGAATTATTTTGTAGCTTTCTATTTTTAGCTACGGCCATATCATTTCATGTTTTTCGGACTCAGAAATTGGACCATATTTCCCTCTTCACGTTGTTGTCGAAAAGCGCCAAACAAACATTGATTTCCGTCATATACCACAAGTCGACAAAGATTTTTCATAAGGGCCTAACTAACAAACGTAAACAATGGCTTCTTCCGTAAATTTCTCGTGGCACAAATGCTACCCATATAAGCCTTCAATTCTATCGGATAGGTGAACTCTTCCTCTTCGAAATGGCCGTAGTGGATTGATTAGGCGAGTTTTCAATGACGAGAAATTCGCGGAAAAAGCCATTGTTTACGTTTGTCAGTTAGGCCCTAATGAAAAATCTCTGTCAAAGTGATTTGTGATTTTTTTTTGTATGTCGTCTGACTGATTTCCTCATCACCGTAGGTCTTCAAACTTTCAACAAATTGCAAACCCTTTTAAGTATATTCGCACTACAAAGAGTACGAAACGCAGCAGATTAGTTTCATATTCTGAATCCACAGTATATTTGGGATCGGATCAGGTACATTTTCCGTCCATATATGGCTTTTGTCATTCACCACGCCTGATGAAGTGTACCTGGCCGTCGAAACATCGTGAAACGTTTGTCCCCAAGACGCATCAAAGCTAGCTGAAGAAGTTTGGCGTAGTCTTCCCGTATAATCTTCTGACGTACCGTGTCCTTGAAAAATTAAAGAAGGTCCGCTTTTTCAGTTTCACTCACCACTCCTGAGGATTACAAAAGATAAATATGGGAAAGTGCTCTAATGTGGGTCTATGGATCTAGAATTCGTCCTATCGTTAAAAATTGCATGTCTTTAATTTTTCTTCATATTGATTTGTCAGTGAGACAATACTACTGTACATTTTTGATTTTCAGGGTAAAAATAAGTTCTCCATTAGCTCATGCAGAGTACGGATTCAGTTCCAAGAAAGTGGTAGAGAATAAGCCTTGAACATATATACCGTCTTCGTAGGAATGCCAATGAAATACTAAGAAACGAACAGGAAAGAGCTCACCCAAGTTTCAAAGACGTCCCGCATCGTAACCACACTATCCCGAGTCGGTCCGTCCGCTTCTCAGATCATTTAAGGTGTTCTCCCTAAGATCACGATAAAACGAGTAGTGCGCTCTGACTAAATTCGCCTCCTCTTCTGTCGCACAGCCGAGGAATTTCATCTCTTATTTGCGTTTGTCGTTAATCGACACTTTGTTTCCACACCCGTCGGAAGCGTCGCAGTGGGGCGTAAACAACTGATGCTCTTCTCTAACCCAATCAGCAAAAGTATGTTCAAAACGCAACAAAAAAGGCTCATAAGTTCACTACGGAGAAAAATAAACGTAATGGCCGTTAACTAGCACAGCCTACATTTTTCCGTACGCCAAAAAACCAGGGGAAAAAGTAAAAATTTAATCGAGTTGCAGAATTCGGTGAGTTCATTCCAATCATGAAAAATATACTCAAGTTCATGTCGACCCACATCTACTTTGTTTTCATGGTCAATATTTACCAATGTTCATTTTCTCTCTCAGATCAGATTATAAGCTACTTATCTGCCAAATCCCTTCGAGAAATAAACTTATTTTTAACCACACCTTATTTCGTCATACATTCACGTTTTTGACCCGCTTTTTAACGCATTCAAGTGCGCTGATAAGCGCTTTCCCGCCTTATAGTAAACAGAAAATAAACCTCAACTGATAAGTCAGTGACCTTAACCTCGAGCCTGGTTTGCTGCATCCGTCTTCCGTGATGGTATTATGACAGCTTAGGTGCGAACAATTTAAAGCAGCGTCAAATTCATCACTTACAAGTTTATTGAATAGTCGAATTAGCACCCGCTGCCTAAAGTAGCGTCGGAATCAACGGAAGTGCCGATGGGGGGGGTTGTCATGATTACGCAAAATGGGGTCAACGTGTTCAAGTTGTTGCACTCGTCAGATGCATCATCCATCCAATGGGATGGGGTGCAATTTCATTTCACTTTCCCCCCTCCTTGGTCTTGGATCCCCAATGCGATTCAGCAGATTCGGAATTGTTATGTCGATGATGATAATGGTCATGCATATAAGGCGAATCAGGTTCAAGGTCGTCTGAAAATTCCCTACCGTCTCGTGTAGCACTTTAAATATCGACTACGGACAGCCATGTAGCCGGTTTGATGATCAAATAACGTTTATATGTACATATTGTACATATGTATGTATATGTATATCGAGCACACGAACACATTATATCTCGAGTAGTCGCGAGTTTTAACGCGTGCTGCCTTTGCACACAGAGCGGACGGAGGGTTTGGTTATGTGCAATACATAGGCCTGTCGAGTCGATTTGTAGAGTACAGCCGATGTATATAGCAACAACAAAACCATCAACTTCGTCAAAAGCCGGCTCCATTCATTGTGAAACGTGTTTTTGATGTGTTTTGTATACTTTAGTGTGTACGTTTGTTTACACTCGTTGTGAAGCTTTGGTTGAAGTGTACGTAAAGTCTCGACGAGCATTTTATTTCATATACCTTAACAAACGATCGTAGACGGTTTTTATGTATCAACTGGTTTTAGTACATTTTTACAAGCTTCCCATTCCCCCATACATGCGGTGTATGTACGAGCCGTTTTAATGTTCTTTTGCTTTTTATTTGTGCTCACAGACAGCTTCATGTGTATTGCTGTACCGTCTCATTCGGCTTAAGGTTTGAAAGGTTCACCTAGAAACGATGAATGCCGTCCTTCTTCTGTTCGCTGTTTTGGTAACTCACGCACAGAAACTGGTAAAGTTTTCATTCATTAGATTTTCGGCATCAAACTTGCACAACTACAGAAAAAAAACAAGCGTTCGGTGCATCGAACCGGTTCACTCACTATACAGCTGCGCGCCTGTGCTCTTCCCTGTTGGGGTTTATTTTTACAACTTTTTCACACAACCTAATACAATGCAAAAATGCATCATCGTTATAACACCAACACAGCCGTGTACAAAAAAGTGCATCGGAAATTTTATTCTCCGACGGCACGCATGTTTTTCCCCTCTGTCATTCTCTCTCATTCCGGTGCGGATTGCACGTACACATGTGTACGTTGTTTGTTTACCCCTCGCTCTCAAACATGCATGGGACGTATACGGATGGACTGCTGAGTTCTCAGAGAGTGAGTGCGGCGCTCTCGCTCTCATTTTGTGAAATCCTCTCTTTCTCACGACAAAACACGCAACACATCTTCGGCAATGTGCGTCTGCTTTGAAGGTGTGAGTTTTGCGAGTATTCAATATGTAGTAGTGAATTACTTTTTCAGACTTCACAAAAACATTGTGGGTAGACGATGAAAATATTATCCGCTTGTGAGAATGAATGCGAAGCGTTATAAAAAGTAAACAATGATTTGTGAATTTTGTTATGAATGCTTGCTTGAATATAAACAAATCGGAACTTGATTAAGATGTTATGATATGCGGTATTTGCATAAAAAGCAAATCCGCATTTCATAATAATTGAAACGCCATTGTAGTCTTAGGATTTCTTACTATTAATATCATTATTTTTTGTTTAAAAAAAACTTATTTTATTAGCTTAATAACCAAACACTTCCCTCCTTATTCTTTTCAGGTTGGTGGTCCATGGCCCAGCTCGCGGCACAGGATTACTTTGCCCGGTTGCAGGCATCCGGTATGTCCCAGCTACAGTTTCCTCATGGTGCAGCCGACCTGGCCGGGGCTTTCCCCGGAGGTTTGGGTAGTCTGGGTGCAATGAGTGCTGGAGGTGCCGGAGGATCCGCTGCTGCGGGCAACAGCGGAGGTGGTGGTGCGAATGGAAAGGGTTCCGGCGGAAGCAAAGGCAAAAAGCGGGACCGAAGTAGCAACAGCAGCAGTAGCAATGCAAGCAGTACCGGTGGTGCCGGTGGAATGGGTGGATCGAATTCGGCGGGTTATAAGGTGAGTGTATAGATTGTAATGGAGGTATAATTATTAATGGATTGAATAAAGTCGGTTTAGTCATTGGTGTGACCTATTCGATCTAGTGCCACGTTCGGCATAATGACACATCAATACTTAATAACTGCGAGTTGGTGGTAAAAAATGACTTAAACTGTTTGGGATAGTCTCCGACTGTCTCGGTAATGTTCGAATTATTCAAATAGGTAATTTATGCCATAGGATATGCCCAAGTATTCTTATTGCAAAAACTACAGCTACTTTGTGTATGAAATTGTTAGTAAATATTTTCTGCAATGTACGAATCTACATAGTTTAGGCAATAGTGGATGGATTACACCTTAAGAGGAATCACCTCCGTATGTAATAATTTGTGAGATACCACACGTATTTAGTAACATCTGAATAGAAAATCGAATGGATCTCACCAAATTCCAATGAGTATAATACCTGCTGCTTACTATTGATAGCTTCAAGTAAAAAAATAAATTAAGATCAGATTGCTGCCCATTAGTACTATTGCTGCAAGGCAATTGATTTGCACCGAGGGGGTTCAAATATGTTTGCTCTCCTTTTCGGCCGTGACCAAGCAAAAGGCACCAGATTAACGCTACAATAAAATCAGACAGACAGACAGACAGACAGAAAGCAGGCGGGCAGGCAGGCAGGCAGGCAAACATACAGATAGACAGACAGACAGACACACAGGCAGGCAGGCAGGCAGGCAGACAGACAGCAGTTCATTTTTGTATAGATAAATTTTAAGTATTGATAAATTTTTTAAAAGCTGATTAGCTGAAGTGTTAGCTTAAATTTTCATAGTTTCCCTATTACTAATACGTTTTTTTTCTGCTCTTACTGCAACAAAAGCAGCAAGAGTTTGATTTTTGGGTGTGGCTATACTCTAAGCAAATGTGAAAAGCCTAGAAAAATCAAGTTAACTTGATTTACAAAATAAGTTATACGCAAAAAAAAAAAAAATGGAGAAAACAATGCTGATCAGGTTGGTAATTCAGGTCGACCACACTGAAAATTAAATTTATTTTATATTACAAAATAGGTATTAGGACTCCCGAATCTCTCTGTTGTTTCCTGCAACGAAACTGATTTTTTATGGAGCTTCTTTCGTATTCGCACGCCAAATACCAAAAGTACAAAGCGTTTGTTGACTCAGAAAGAACTTTCGTACATTGCACGGAAACAGCGTAATGAGCTACGAATGTGTTGTAACAAATAAAAAGTAACATCGCTTTGCTCGTTGCACGAATTATTGATAGATCTGCTATATCGACTCGAACTAAAATGCGCAACCACGAGGAGTTTCCTGACATGGGGTTTGAACCTGAACTTTTGGGAAGACCTGTTTTATTGAATCCGTGGTTGATCTCTTTAGATTATGGTGACTCATGAGAAATTACCCGATTAAAGAGTATGGAATCACAATTTTTGACAGCGCTATTATTTTTATTTCGGGATGAATCGATGATTCCCGCCCACATTATTAGCAAAATCAACATGTACGAGTACGATAGAAACGAAGCAGCGATTTGCTTGTCTTCACGAAATTCATCTTGAAATTCAAAACGAAATTAAGAAAATCTCTGGTCAGTTCAATTCAAAACTTTCCTCAACTCGTCTATGTATTTCATTTTACTTAGGTTATTAAGGGGTATATTACCGTGAATTCTGGAGGGGAGAGGATACATATTACCCATTATAAACTGCGACGCTGTGTGCTACTGGTGATGCAATGAGTTACAGTGCACCTAGGTCGGACGAATGTGGTACCACCTCGTGGTGCTCGTTTTCGTCTTATTTTTCGCTACAACGGTACCTGTTTGCGTATAACCGGATGGATGGGTGTGGTGCAATTAATTCTTCTCACTCGGACGCCACCCTCTTGCGGTTGAGAAAAAAGTGTCGGATCAATCAATAAAATTATTGAATTTTTTCGTCAAACGATGGCCATGGGAGGGAGATTTCGCAGGATGGATAGTTTCCGATCGAGAGGAGACAAAAGATTGATCCGAAGAGGAAATTGGGAAGCAGTCGTTGATTGAATCGAACTGGGTTGAATTAATATTCCCTAACTTGTTTTTACAAACTTTACTAACTCACTTTCTTCTCGTTGAAATTTCAGAATTCATCCTCCCCGTCGGTGTCGCAAGCGGCGGCAGCAGCCGCGTACAAGCAATCCCTCTACAGTCAGGCCACACTCCACAAGGAGCTCATGGCCATAACGGCGGCGGCAGCCGCGGCACAAAGTCAGCAGGGCTCTTCCGGTGGAATGACCGGTGGTGCCGGCAGCGGAGGTCAGTCAGGATCATCGAAATCCAAGTCGTCCTCGTCGTCGCACGGCAGCGGCGGTGGCAGTGGAGGAGGCCGTGGAGGCGGCGGCGGAGGTGGTGGAGGCGGTGGTAACTCAAACGTTAACGATATGCTCTCGCTGACGAGGGGTTCTTCGGCGTCGCCATCGGTGAATTCGTCGTCCAAATCGCAGCAGCCATCGCCGAGTGTGACCATTAGTGCCAGTAATCTATCCAACTCGTCACCCGGTAATCACCTGCAGAATCTGTCCCGCTCGGCGAAGGACTCCGGCGGAGGCAAAGGTGGCGGTGGAGGAGGTGGTAGTTCAGCGTCGGATTTGAGTAAGTATCACAAAGCAATACAGGAAATGTAGGGCTGTGTCATAGTCTTTCTTTCTTCGTGGAACTTTTCTAAGGGAGCTGAGCAAATGCTTCCCAACACGGAAAATAATTCTGCTGTAAATAAAACCACAAAACTGTGTTCCAAATTATCATAAAGACAGCTGAAAATGTGGTCAAATTAATCGAAATGTAGTAAAAATTACTATGACCAACAGATGAAAAGAATAGTAGCATTAACTGCTTGTTATGGTTAAACGAAATACATTTTTATTGATTGAACAATAGCTATTGTTTCGAACGATGGGTCGGATCAGTTTATCAACTCGCAGATTAATTCTGCTCAAATGGTTTTCCGCAAAGTTGTCGTTTCGAGAATTGGCAAAAACCGTGAAGTGCACTAAACCCACAGTGTTCAAGATTGTTAAGAAGTTTGGAGAAACGTTTAAAGATTTACCGAAATCTGGACGCAAAAAGAGGGCATCGGACCAGAAAAAGGAGCTGGTAGCGGTACGCATTTTGAAATCGTATAAACCGTGTTCCGTTCGTGAAATTGCCAAAAAAAAGTGGACGTTGGCGTCGGAACTGTGCAGAATATCAAAAAGCGTAACAATACCAGAACCCATAAGAGGCAGAAAGCACCCAGGAGGACGGATGCACAGAAAGCTTCTTCGAAAATACAGTCACGGAACAAGCCAAAAGCCAAACCGGTGCATTTTGATGAACGACGAGACGTACGTCAAATTGCAAACCAGTAAACTTCCTCAATTTTTCAACGCTGAGCCAAAGGCAGATGTACCTGATGATGTGCGACATAGAACCAAAAATTTTGGGAAAAAGCTTTGGTGTGGCAAGCCATTTACTCCTGTGGCTGGAAGAGTTTTTCATATTTTACAACGGACACAATCAACGGTGAAAAATTACAGAAAAGAATGCACGGGAAAACGGCTTCTACACATCTGTCGAAAGCATACGATTCCTCCATTGTCCTATTTTGGCAGGATCTGGCATCTGCTAACTACGCTTCTACTACGTTGGAGATGCTCAAAAAGGAAAAAGTCGGTTTTGTCAAAAATTGTTAAAATCTCCCAAACTGCCACACGGGTTTCACTAATTCCTTCAAAAATACTGGTGGTAATCCATCAGGACCTGCTCCTTTAGAGGCGGCTAATGTGCCAAAGAGAAAGCCTAATCTCGTTGAGTGATACAGAATCAACAGTGACATTTAACGAAGGTTCAGGAAGATATGAAAAATAAGGCCTGTACTCGAAAAAAATGCACTAGGCAAAAGTGTTCGCCGTTTTAGGTCGGATTTTCTTGAAACTTTCAGGGAATGAACTAGTACATATGGATTATGTTTCGGCCTAATTACTTTATTCAATTTCCTTTCCATCGCTGAAAGCCCGCACCTTTTCCTTAAGACCCTTCATTACATTTTGTGCAATGGTGGAGCCGACCTTCATGGTCACTTTCATCCATTCTTTCGTCAACTCCAGCTCGTTCTTAAACACTTTGGACGGTTTTCGAACTTTGGCCTTCATTATGGCCCAAAATCTTTCCACCGGACGAATCTCTGGTGAGTTTGGGGGGGTTGGTGGTTTTGGGTACAAAAACAACGTTATTGTCTCTGTACCAATCCAACGTCGATCGCGCGTAATGGCATGATGCCAGGTCCGGCCAAAATGATGTCTCACCTCCGTGGGACCGCAGGAAGGGCAACAGACGCTTCTGGAGGCACTCGGTGCGGTAGATTTCGCTGTTGATGGTACCCGTTGTGATGTACGGTTTACTCAGTTTACCGCATTGGCATATGGCCTGCCAGAGCAAGTATTGTTTGGCGAATTTGTCCACTTTCTTCTTCCTTATATTTTCCGGAACACCAAACCGTGATTTGGCAACGAAGAACTCCAGCCCCGGTATCTGCTTTGCGTCTGCCTTGATGTAGGTTTCGTCATCCATAACCACACACATCGGTTTCGTTAACCCCTCTCGGTACAGCTTCCTTGCGCGGGATTTGGCCGCCGTGTTTTGTTGATCACGCCGGTTTGGTGCCTTGCGAACTTTGAATACACGAAGCCCAGCTCGTTTCATGGTTTTTTGGTTCGGATTACACTTGAAATAATCCAACACCTTCCGGGCCTTCACAGGATCAGCTGTCTTCGATTTTCTTCCACTTCCAGCCCGCCGCTTGGTCGTCTGGGACTCCTTAAACGATTTTACCACCCGAGACACAGTTGTATGGGTGATTCCCAGTTGTCTTCCGATCCATCTCATAGTCGCAGTCGGATGTTCCATGACGGCGCGCAAAATTCTCCGGCGATTTTCTTCTTTTTTCGATGACATCTCAACAACCACTGAACCGATGTTATGTTATGAAATTTTGCACATGTAAACAATTCACTCCAAACTAGTTACATCCAGATTTTCATCAATTTTTACCCACGGACAAAAAAGTTACACACGGATAAAAATGGTGCATTTTTTCCGAGTACAAGCCTTAGTGAGCTCATGAAAAAAAAAATTGAAAAAAAATCAGCAGAAAACGGTTGGATTTCTACCAAATTTGTCGTTGAATTGCATCATTTCTTGACTTCTGCTTATCTTTAACTAGACTGAAAGTTTCAATTTTCAAATTATACTTCTTATGTGCGATCATCATTTCTAAATTCAGTTGATCACAGGTAGCCAAATATATTGTGAGTTCAATACCATTTTCATTTGTTTTGTTTAACAAAAATCCATTTCATAGTTATGGGATAGTTATAGGAGAACTAAGCCCTCATGAAATAATCTATACATTTCTTTTTTTAAAACAGCTATTTTTATGTTAATTTTGACGATTCTTAAGGTCTGTATCCGCAATAATCCGGACACCTCAAAACATGAATAAAACATAGATTTCGCATTATATTTCCGTCGTAGTTGTTTATTTCAGATTCATGGGATGTGTTTTAACAATTCGTGAAGACAAAACATAGTTATTCGGTATTTGCATAAAATTTTCGAACTTTGCGCTAAACTCCGTCCATTAGGGTTTGTACAGACTCTTCAGAAATCGTAGAAGCCGTCTTTGTCCAAATTTGTTGGAAGTGTTTGATGTCTTGCTTCTTTCCAGAAAGCTTCCGCTTCATCAGAGCCCAATATCTCTCGATTGGTCGTGGCTCTGGGCAATTTGGCGGGTTTGAGATTTTTGGTACAATGTTCACTTGATTTGCTTGGTACCACTCCATCACAGTTTTAGCATAGTGGCATGATGCCAAATCGGGCCAGAACAAATGTTTTTCTTTGTGACTTTTGATGAAGGGTAGCAATCGCTTCTGCAGACAATCTTTCTGATAGATCTCCTTGTTGATTGTGCCTGTAGTGACGAAAGATTTACTCTTTTGGCCACACGTGCAAATTGCTTGCCACACAAGGTATTTTTTTGGGTAATTTCGATGCCTTCTTTGTTCTGAAATGCTCAGCTGTAGCATTTTTGGGCATAGCAGAATAAAAAGCCAGCCCTGGAAGCTGCTAGAAATCCTCCAGGACATAAGTTTCATCGTCCATAACAACGCGTGAAAACTTCGTCAAATATTCGCAGTAATAACGTCGATCCCGTGATTTTGCTGCCAAGTTCTGTTTGTCGTTGCGATTTGGAACTGTTTTTACTTTATACGATTTAAGTCTCAAACGTTGTTTTGATTTTTGGACAAAGCCAGGCGACATCCCTATTTTACGAGCCACCGTTCGAATGGAGAGATTTGGGTTTTTCGTTAATATCCTTTTCACCTTTCGTTCCATGACAGGATCAGCGCGTCCAATGTTTTTGTCAATTCTCGGTTTCCTCTCCACCGTCAAACATTCCGAAAATGATTTGAGCACATCGTGAACAGTGGATTTAGGCAAATCCAATGTTTTTGCAAGGTCCCGTATTGACAAGTCAGGATTTGGCATACGCTCGTACAAAATTCGCTCGTGCACTTGTTTTTCTTTCGTCGCCATCTTGAATACTAAACATGAAATGTTAACATCAATCATAGTCTTTTTCATCATAGACTCTCAGCTATACCACAATGAAATTTTTCATTCCTACGTGCAATATTTCAAAAGTTACAATGATTTGAAGGTGTCCGGATTAATGTGGATACAGACCTTATACTTATATACAGAATAATTCTGATATTTGCATCTTGTTATGCAGAATAAAAATAATGAAAATAAGACCTGGATTCGATCCTTTGTATCCAGCATACATTCATCAAACGCTAGCAACGAGTATATTTAAATACCAGTCCTCTTGAATTAAATTTGGAAAGTTCAAGTTAGAGAGAGAAATGGTTCAAAATGCTTAGAAAAATACGCCAAAAATTCAAATCACACTTCTTTCATGATCCTTAAAACGATGCGCTAACGTCCTGATCTATGATGAAATTCTCTCTCTCTCTCTCTCTCTCTCTCTCTCTCTCTCTCTCTCTCTCTCTCTCTCTCTCTCTCTCTCTCTCTCTCTCTCTCTCTCTCTCTCTCTCTCTCTCTCTCTCTCTCTCTCTCTCTCTCTCTCTCTGAATGTTTTCGCTTTCATTATTTTGAGATTACGAGCAATTGCCGGTGGTGGTGGAGTCGTCTTCCTGGCGTCCTCACCATGTGAGGAAATAGACCGACGGAAAAAAAAATAAAAATAATTTCGTGCATTCAATTTTTTGTCGTTGCTACCGTTAATTGTTCACTGATTTAAGTAGTTATTTAAGTGAACAATTAATTTTAAATTTACAAGACGACACTGAAAAATGTGCACCCACCCAAGGTAGACGGCAGTACCCAAGAAACAGAGGTAGAAATGAAAATGCTATATGACGATGCTACGACAAGCATCGGAAGAAATTTTTGATATCTCGAGTAATTCGTGATTTGTAAATTGTAAATCACTTAGTGTAAACTATAACTTTAAATGTTTTTTTTTTCAATCTCTAAACATTCTCGTTATTTCAAAGCAGCATCTGGTAGATAAATGTTCACACGTTGGATAACGTAGGAGTCTTGTATTTCGTGAGAGATCGGTGCTTGAAGTCATTGTGTATAATTGTATTTTAGTCCCTTCTCATGAATTACTCACGATATGTTTAAGTGGAAAGCGATCAGAATTTTTTACGTAATAAATGAACTCGAATTCTTATTTCGGTTTCTAAAATACGCAATTTACAAACAAACAGTTTGAATGTCAAGTTATAGGGGGTTTTCATTGAAAATCACATTGAATAAAGGGTGGAACGGTAAAAAAGGAGTCGAAGGCAATTTAGGGCCTACAATGTTTTTTGTTATGAAATTAATGACTAAATTTCATTTTTTGGCAAGTTTCAGTGCTACTACTATAAATATTTGGTAAGGGTTCCGATTTTCCAAATGCGAACTGTCCTTATATTGAGCTAAATGAGAGGGTTTTGACATTTAAAAAAAAACACACCTAACGGCTTAGGTGCACCAAGCTACTCATCTTACAAAATTCCGTTCTTGGCTATATTCTCGTTTTATATAGTATGTGTGGCCATTGGATATGGGACATGTCGCATGATGAGTGTTGGAAACGTTTAAAACTGCACAGATAAAACGAAACATTGAATTTTCTGCGTTATCGAATGCACATAAAGGGAATTCTAGATTTGCCTGAAAATAATAGGATATTTCATGTAAATTTACGCCAGATAACGCCTGAATCTAGCCTGTTGTATGAAAGATTGCAAACATAGTTGTATGGCGCATGAAAGATTGCAAACAATTTCATTGTTTACGCCTCCTTTGGCTTGAAATTAAACGAAGGGAAATTTTACGCGCCTGTTAAGATTAAATTCCTCTGGGGATCCAGAATCCTGGTCGCCATCAATTAGTTTGTTTTTGAATTCTCATATAAGACTTGTATTGAAGTTGGCCTTGTGAAATATTTGTTGTTTCTTCGATTTGTGCCTTCGAAAATTTTGAATGTCTATGCCAATCATCCATGATTGCGGCCATTTTTGAAAAAAAAAGAGAAAACAGCTCCCTTCAGCTTGAAACAGCTGAATGGCAGAGTGATTTACCGAAATGCGGATTTACTGAATCAGCAATGCTAGGTGAGGTGTTCTGTTTTTGTTTTCTTTATAAGGAGTTTTTCAGCTTTGGGTTTTATTCTGAATAACAGAGGATAATTCCCAGGGCTTCCAATCTACGTTTCAATTCGAAACGTTTTTCTGGCCTTTTACGATTATCTTTTTGAAGGTCAGATAATTTTCCTTAGGGGCATTATATATCTGTTCTACAATTCTTTTAAAGGACTTCTTATGGAAAAGATTGAACTAATTCGATGCAATCAACTACCAATCAAATATGAAACTCCGAGAACAAGATTCAGATACACAGGACTTCCAATAAAAATTCTATATTGTATCGAACCTCGTGGACAGCTTGCTTCTCGAAGGACTTCAGAGCTTCAAAAAAAGTTCCTCATTATTCTGAACCCACCGTTCCCGGAGAAGTTCTCAAGATTGGTTCTCTAGAAGAGTTCGTCACATCAATGTCTGTCCAAGCGCATAACCATTTAGAGGCCATCTGAATCAAGTGCGAAGTTAATCCAAAGCATGCTCAAAGATCTTTCAGAGTCAGTATAAATAGTTGCATTAAACTTTCAGAAAATACGATCACTGATTACCTTGAAAATAATTTATGCTTCTAAGTCTTAATATGCGTGCTCAAAAGAAGCCGTAGGATTTGCCCCAAAAGGTGCAAAACCTGAAATTAAATCATCATTTAACCTTTGAGCATTCGCGCTGTTGTACTTTGTACAACACATGTAGATTTTCCTTTTGATGCAGAAGCACCTATCGATGTAAAACCAACGTGTATTCCTGAAGAAACGCGTTTGATTACAGAATTGATTTTGATTATAGAAATTTCTCAAATAGCGCGGTAGAATGCGATATTGCGAGACGTGGCCGCGGAAATGTGTCAAGTTTGATATAACTGGTTCCAATTTGGTATATCTCGCAATCCTGATCGTCTAGACAACTTCTGTCCTCGACAAAGTGGTCCAGTAGATCAAGGCCTTTTCATTGGTGACTATTAGTGTTCAACTAAATTTCTTAAAGATGCTTTATCTTTAGATCCTAACCAAATTGATGGTTTCGGTCTTCGACAAAGTTGTTCAGCAGGTCAAGGTCTTTTGGTTGATGAACAGAAGCTCAGAATTGTCGCAATACGTAACGCTACCCGAGCAAAGGTTTATACCAAAGTGATAACAAGTTCTAATATCTGATTATCACTTTTTGATCACTAAATATGTTGCCAAAATAACAAAAAGGATAACTAATTAATATTCGTTGGATATCACAACATTAACACGTTTTAATATCATTGAGTTCATTTTGATAACAAATTTTGTGATATGAACAAATTATGTAATCAAGATGATATCAAATTCATACACTAATAACTGAAGTATTGCTTCTGGTGAAAAGCTCAATTTCATATCCATGACATGCTTGTGATATTTAGAACTCTTCAGCATGCTGGTAATATTCAGTAACGTTCGGCAAAAATCGTCTTTAGAAATTGATAACAGATGATAACAAAATTATTCAATGTTGATAACTATTTTTTTTATGCGATAACAGGTGAGTTCAAAATGATATCTGAGATAACAAAACTAGTTACTTATTTGATATCAGTTTGTTATTTTACTTTGCTAGGGTAGTGTGTAAGTAAATCTCCCTTGATCTTGGGACCCTGGCCAAATAGAACGTTCCTGGCTTCTATATAGTGGGCCATGGCCTTTTCATTGGTGATTAATAGTTCAGAAGTTTCAGAGTTTCCTGAACATAATGTTCTTTTTTATCCTGTCCATATAAAAGGTTCTTGTCTTCGACAATGTTGTTCAGTAGTTCAGCGCCATTAGTTTGATGAAAAAAAGTTCAGATTTTTTTTATTATGCTGATGGAAAATAGAATAAATTTTCTGTGCATATAGTCAGGATCCCAAGATATAGCATATTCTGGTAATTGCGTCGTATACTATCGCCGCGTAGCGACAAAATTTTGAACTATTAGTTACCATTCAACGTTTGAAATCAATCAACGTTTTGAAAACAGAAACGTTCAATGTGGACCCCAAGATAAAGCATAAATATTTAGATAATTCACCCGAGCGAGGCGGAATCGTTTCCGTGTGAAAATAAAGAATATATTGAGCCTTTTGCATTAGATTGAAGAAGGTAATTACAATATTGTTTTAACGCGATTTATTTTGGTCTTTATTTTTGATCGCGTGATCTCAATTATTAACAAAATTTAGTGCAGCATGTTTCAAAAAATCAGCAAGAATTAAAAATATTGTATCTATTTAGTATTTTTGTGATCTTCTGGTCATCAATGAAAAGGTCTTGTGCTACTAAAAAAATAATCAGAGAATACATCTTTCCAAATGGTCAGGATCGCCTGGTATGTCACCTTCAGGAATTACACTGGCACACTAGCGCCAAGCAACGAGAACATTTTGAACTGCAGGTCACATTACAAACGCTTTTTTTTTTTTTTCTATTCCTTGATAATCGAGATTTTCAGCCCTGGGCTGGTTCATCTCCCGTCGTAGTCACTCAAATACCTTTTGGGTATTTTCGTAACTTGTCGGGGGGGGTGAGATTCGAACTGGTGACTTTGGCGTGAGAGGTATGGATTTTAACCACTACGCCGGAGTGGCCCCCTCATTCAAAAGGTCTTGACCCACTGATTAACATTGTCCAAGACTGATACATTCTACCTGTTCAGGATACCAAGATATAGCACATTCCTGAAAATAATTAGCACACCAGCGCCGCTAAGCGGTAAGATTGTGAACTACTGGTCATCAATAAAGAGGTTTTGTTCCACTAAAAAACTTTTCCGAAGACAGAAACATTCTAGCTGGTCCGGATACCAAGATATTGCATATTCCTGAAATTACTTAGCACACTAGCGCCGCGTAGTGCGAAAATCCTGAGTTGTTTGCCAATGCAAATGCCTTGACCTACTGAATAGCTTTGCTCAAGACAGTTAACCGTCCATGTGATCCGTGTCACGAGATATTCCTGGAAGGAATGTGTTGTACTAAGTACAACGTGCGAATGCTGAAAGGTTAATGCACCCTCAACAAAAACACTAACCCCCCTTCCCCTTCTCCCACCTTACAGGCTTAAGTGCTTCGATGAACGCCCTGAACACACTGTCCCAGTTTGGCAACCTGGACCTCGCGACGCAGCAAAACGTCACGGCAACGATGAACGCGCTGGCCGCCAGCTCAGCCAAGGCGAAGGACTACATGTCCTCCGGAATACTTAAGTGAGTGCCAGCCCTCGCCACCAGCTCACGTCACACAAACAAACCATCTAACAGTAACCGTTTCAATTCTAGCGATCCGTCCTCGCTGCTCGGGGTGCGATTACCACCGGACACGGAAATCATCAAGTACACCAGCTCGATCGTCGGACCGAAAGCCTCGGGTACCACCGGCCGGGGAAACAAACGAGCCCGGATGGAATCGAATGAGTATGCACAGCAAGGAGCCACGTCCGGAGGTTCCATGTCTTCCGCCGGTAATAACAATAACAGCGGTGGGGGTGCAAGTAATCTGTCCGGTTTGGGTGCTATGGGTTCCGGCGGTGCCGGTTCCACCGGGAGCGGTGGCAATAACGATCGAATAGAAGTCATCAAACTGCCACCAACCATCACGTCCAATGGGGTGTACAACGCTGGAAAAGGTTGGCGTTCATTCGTTCAATCTCACATCGGATCATGTTTACTACTGTCGCTTCTATTTACAGGTAAAGACTCCATGTCCGAGCAAATCAACGAATGGGCGGGTTTGAATCTCAGTTCAAAATCCTCATCGTCAATGGCGTCGTCATTGGCCGCAGCAGCTGCTGCAGCCGTGGCGGCTGCCGTCAACGAACCACAAGACGATGCTCCACTAAATCTTTCGATGAAACCGACGAAACAGTCTGATAATCGAGAATCGCCTGCTCCACCTTCCGGTTCGTCGACACCTAGTGCCAACAGTTTACAAAGTCTCAGCACAATCACGGCCGCACTTGGAGGATCCGGTGGGTCCTCCGATACTACCCCACGATGTGAGTGTAAAATGAAACGAAGAAAAAGTATGATCCCATTGAGATTAGCATAGAAGTAGCATTAGCGTATTCCATCCACCCTTTCTTGCATGCTTCCCAACACTGACTGGTCCTAACTAATTCCCGCCGTAGAAATTATAACAGTATAAACACTAGATACCCATTCGCCTAAAATGATCCCGCTGTGATATTGCGAGTCAAGAATTCGCGAAACAAGTGATTTTCTACCTTCTTTCTCTCTTCCATACATGTTCGAATGTCGTGTTTAGCTCGTCGAAAATCCAACAATAAGAACCGCTCGTCTGCCGCCGCAGCGGCAGCAGCGTCGGCGGATCCGGCGGTTTCGGCTGCTGGGTTCGCTCTAGGTGGCAGCGCTTCCTCCGATGGCGCCGGTAATTTGAACAATTCCCTCCACAGCAGTACCATCAGTTCGCTGCTAATGGCCGCAAGTGGTGCCAATAGCGGAACTACGGCTACCGCCAGTAGCAGTAGCAACAACAGTGGCAATGGGATCCTCCAATCATCCGGTGGAAGCGTTGTCGCCAACCAGCTCGGCCTCAACAGTTCCCTGTCCGAGCTGTTGAAGATCTCCAATTACGAAGAGAGCGACTATGCGGCGCTGACTGGATGTTAGTATTGGTTTTTTTTTTTTGTTACTTCGGTTCTTGCTCAACAGTATGATAATGAAGCATGTTTATTGTTTTGAAATGGCTTCTCGCGGTGATCACGATGGTAGTTAATGAGTTAATGAAGACGCGTTCGAAGAAAGAAGGAGAAAATTTCAAAACGATAATTGTTATCATATACGATACCATCGATAAACTGCTACTATGTTAGTGACTTTCAGGATAATAAGATTTACAATTTATTCAAAATCGAAAAGCAATTGGAAAAACTTCAGTATGAAAACTTGGCTTAAGCATTAGTCTTTCCGCTTCCGCGTTAAAAAAAATTCAAATCTTAAAAGGCATTACCCGATTAGAGTTTACTAAAATTAGTAAGTCATGGTTGGGAGGCCTAGCAGTGGAACCAGATAACACACATTACATATGTTTTGGTTACAATCGAAGAATAGTCGCAACTCAAAGCTACAGTTGCATTTATTTTTGGTTCTAGTCGTTTTCGTTTAACCCTTTCAAATTGAACTAACCTTTCCTAACACAACCTATTTTAGCTTCCCAATTCAAGGAAGGTCGCCCGCGTAACTTGGGTCGAGGCGTGTCCAAACCCAAGAAGAACACTGTAGCATCACTGTTGGCACAAAGTCGTGCGGTGGGTTCGAAACCTCTGACCGCACAGCAGCTACTCACCCAGGAGGCAGAAATTGTAAGTCTCTGCTGCGTCTCCAGATTCTGTCTTAGCTAATTCATATTTTCTTCAGGAAAAACTTCGTCAAGCAATGATCGATGCTAGTCAATCCATGGACAGTACCAGCAACACCAACACCGACACGGAGAGCGTGGCCGAGAGTGGCATGTCCGAATCGGAGGGCGAGGAGCAAATCAATGTCAAGGACCTGCGGGTACCTCTGGAAAAAGGCTGGCGCCGGGAGACGGTTATTCGAGGTCTCACCAAGAACGGTCAAATCAAAGGGGACGTATTCTACTATCCACCGCAAAGTTTGAACAAGATGAAAGGGATGAATCAGGTGCAGTTGGTAAGTTTGAATCGCTTGTTATCACACGGGGAAATGGATTGTTTATGTGTGATCTGTTTGAAATCCACCAGTATTTGGACCAATTCAAACCGAAGGACTTGACGCGGGACAACTTCAGCTTCTCGGCAAAGGCGATCGTGGGAACGTTTCTGCAGCCGGCACCACCTCCATATGCCACTGATGGCGAGTACATCAAAATGACAGATGTGGAGGTGGCCAGGCGGCTGGAGGAGCTCAAAATGTTTACCCGCCATACGGCTTTGAATGTGGAACAGCGGATCGAAATTGCCAAACAGCAGCAAGCCATGCGGGATGCCAAGAAGATGGCTAAGGATGAAATCAGCAAGAACAAGGAGAAGGTCAGTTGGAACGTGTGTTAAAATAGTCATGGATTAACTTCTTACAAACTGCTTCCAATAGGCACGTCAGGCTAAGGAAGCAGAACGAAACGAACGGCTAGAGCAGCAGCGGAGGGAACGGGAATTGAAGAACCAGCAAGCTTTGGAGGTAGGGCTTTGCACTTAATTTTTGAATCATTTTCAAACAATTCTCCTTGGTCCTTAGGCTAAAAAGAAGCGAGAAGAAGAACTCGCCCGTCAAAAAGCCGAAGAAGCTGCCCGGAAACAGCAGGTTAGTATCACACTTTCATTCCATCGTTATTTTTCGTAATTGGTTCATTTGAAATATACTTTTTCTTTTTTTTTTCAAATCTAAATCCCGAAAAAAAATTGATTTTAATTCACAATTTGGCATTTGATTTCACACAACCACGCGCGCCGCCTGCTTTGCAAACGAACGAACGAACGTCTGCTATCGAAACCGGGTTCGAAATATGTGAATTTGTGTGTAATTCAGGAGAAAGAATTGAAACGACAGCAGGCACTTTTGCAAAAAGAACAGGTACAGATCGGAATGTGAAACACACTAGAGTTAAGTAGTTGTGCCACCCACACCCACTCTTTAGACAGTTTCACTTAGCCAGTGTTTGTCATCCACGATAGTACATATATAACCAAACCTAAGTATCGATAGTTAGTAGAAGAAAATCCGTCGGTTTAGGTTATGCCTTTAGTTCGAAATCCAAATTCCTGTGTGATTAATTTGTGTACGTATCTGAACTTGAGTTCTGTACAATTGGTAGTACTTTATTAGTTAATTACAACCGTTTCCTGTATCTAATCTGCAACCATTCCTTCTGTGGAGATCGATGAATTTAGAGGAAAAGCTCCGTCCCGTGACATCATATCCAAAAGAATTAAACAATCATTGTTAATAACCTATCTCTGTCCTAGAAGAAGCAAACAGAATCCCCCAACATCGCTTATAATTTTTCTAAACTCTATCCCATTTGTTTTTTTTTTCGTGTCGTTTAGGAACTGCAGAAACAAAAAGAGCTGATGTACGCTGTTGAAATGGTAGGCATCGATTGCAATCTGGGGGCATTTTTTTATTCACCAACATCATCCATTACTCAATCGGGTTTACTCTAGACTTTGGATGGGTTGCGCTTTTGGTTTCCGTACTCTGCTTTGAGTTTAACAATCCTCCTACTCGCCTGCAATTTCCATCACAAACAATCTGTTCACCATAAAATCTAACTACCTAATTTCTCTTTAAATATTTTCTCCGGTGTCCATGGTTTTTATCGTTTGCAATCCACTACTAATCGGCTCCCTGACATTTATTTTTCGAACTAATCAAAATTAAACGTTGGAAAGTTTGAACTCGATCTCTCGGTGGGTCCGGTTCAAGTTTCCTAACGGATCCCCTCATTTTGGTAGAGATCAATCAATCAAAGTCAATTGCTTCAAATTTGCCTGTTATCAAAATTTTAACAATCCATCAATTTTTTTTTTAAAGTAATTTTGATTTGACTTAGTATGTAAGAAGAATTATCCGCATGCATACCTTCATTGAGTGAAAGTTTTTCTGAAATACTATAAGGTTTCTTCAGTATACGGGTAATGGTATTGTTCTAGTGACATTTATTTAAAGTCGATAGGTTGGTATCATTAACTAGAAATACTTTTTTTAGTAAACTCTACTGGCCGGAAAAATAAAACGAGAAGTGTTTATTGAACTCTACTGAATACTGATTGAATACCTTCTACGAAAATTGTCATCCAAAGGATGGAACTAATAGGAAAATACGCCGATATGACTACTTATGCGTGTGGACGGCCGTGTGCAGAACTTGGTCCAACCGTACAGATGTGAGACACCTTATTATTCTCCCACAAAAGTATCGACTCATAGAACTACTAGTCCTTGATGTAGACATGCGCGAGCTCCATACTGCGTCGGCACTTCTGGCAGAAGTTACTCAGCAACGCTATTGGATCATTGGTTGCCAAAGGGTTGGTCATAAGGTGGACACGATGCATGCGTCTCAACAGGTGGACACGATGCATGCGAAAAACAGCTGATCGGTAGTCTGCAAGGCATGGCCACAAGAGCAATATGACATGCCGTGGATTACGCTCTGTCAAGTTGAGGGCAGCGTGCGTCGGAATAGTGAATACCTCTTGGTTTTGGTGTGCCTATCAACCCATGCGGTGCACCTAGAAGTGGCATGCGATCTCTCGTCAGAGACGTTTTGGTGCTCTAAAGCAATTTATCTCACACCGTGGTTACCATGCTGCAATTCGACAGCTTAACCAACTTAATTGGTGTGATAAAGTGGGAATTTTATTTCACAGAAGGGAGGCTAGTTGCGCTCTTCCAAATCTGAGGATCAATTGGGTCTTAAACTACTCATCGGCGCCGCAAATGGGCGGCATCTGGGAGGCTGCCTCGCAAAATGTCAAGAAGCATCTTGTGGCTGAATCCTCCTATAGGAGAATCGACCATCATGTTTGAACATTTGACAACCCTTTAGTACCAAATTGAGTCGTGCCATAGCTCACGATCATTGTGTCCGTTGTTTAGCGATCCCGACAGTACCGAAGCTTGCAGGTACCAGCTTTGCAGGTAATTCTTTTGTCGAACATTTCATGAAGCCAGATCCTGAGCAAGACGCATCTACCAGTCAACCATCTGAAGCAATGAGAAAAAGTGCAGCAGCACACTGAAAGGGGTCGGGGCAGAAGGAGGGACGACTACTTAGCAAGTCTTCCACCTCGCAGAATGTGAATATAATGCTGAGCCGGCGCAAGTTGAGAAGACTCATCCAGATACATCAGGAACGGTTAGAGTGGTGACGTTGCGCAGAGGTTCAAATGTATACCAGCGACTGATTCCCAAGCTGTGTGTACTATTGTGTGATTGCTGCAACTTCGTAGAGGAGGATAAGGATTGTATCGAAAGTAAACTGGCAACGCTTATTATGCGCTCACACTAACACGCTTAAGACTATCGGACTGAGCCTACCTACATTCGACGCGTTCATCTGTCAACAACTTGATCAGCTCGTAAACTTTTGCTAAACAGTAATGGTTTTCGCGATGCCGTGGATCGAAAAGAGTTTTAAAATTCAAGTGGTGGACACGTGCTTTCCTGAGAAGGATGTCTCGATGCACAAAATAGCGAAGCGTTTCGCAATTCATCACGACAGCGTATTTGTCACCATGTGAGGAAATAGGCCGACGTAAAAAAAAGATTAAAAAAAAAAAAATCACGGCTGCGTAAAAACTATCATCAACAAGTTCGGGGAACACTACTGGTTTCATGAGCTGCAAAGAAGAGGAAGAACGAAAGAGGAAGGTAGTCAACCTCATCCTGCGGAACAGATAGATGTTGATGTGGATGTTGAAAAGGTTGGTACCCCCATCGGAATGGTGTGAGGAACCAAAAAGCGCAACAACCTTAAGACTTATAAGAACCAGAAAATAGCAAAACACAGTGCTTAGCAAAAATCCAGGGCGCAACCCAGAGCCATAAATGTATACAGCCGACTTTAGCAATGCCCGTCTACCTGCGTTTTGAGCGATGACGAAACATAAGTGAAAAGGGACTCATCGGCGAAGATGTGAGCATCTCTGAAAAGTTGTTCCAGGTGAACAAATTTGGCCAGCGGTTCTCGTGAGGCAGGCAATTTGTTCCCGCGGCTCCAAGCAATCGATTTTTTACACTAAAAGTACGATCAATGCCGAAGTTTGCAGAAAAGAATGCTTCCGGAATACAAGCAACACAAGGTCCCTCTTTTGTTTGGGCCTGATTTGCCGTCAGCCCATTACGCCAAACTACAGTACAATGGATGCAAGAAAATGGAGTAGATTTCGTTGAGAAAGATATCCATCCTCCCAATTGTACACAGCTTCGTCCAATTAAATACTGGGCTATCGTCAAGGGCTACTTTAAGAAGAGCGGTAAGGAGTACAAGACCATGGAAGAGTTGAAAAAATCAGTGGGGTTGTATATAACACGACCGGTTGACGTAGACTACGTTAAAACGTTTGATTAGTTTCGTTTGTTTCGTAGCGGAACATTGCAACGCAGGTACTGTTCTAATGGGACGTTGGGTTAGCATAACTAAGTGAGTAAGTAGGTTAGAACACTCTGTGATTCGCTTCTTAGAAATTATTTGACGGCCCTCGAGAGGGAATGTTGTTATGATGCAAGGGTAACGGTTGTGCTGGCTGTAGTGATTGTGTTGATATCATCGACCAGCTGGAGGCCATTAGCCTTATCGCGCAATAGAATGTTCAGGGTCTGTTTGGGAATTCAAAATCAATAATTGTGATATTTTTGATAGTTGACAGTCGCGACCAATTCCAACTGATTGAAGCAAAAATCTCGAAAATCTATCGAGAAATGATAAAGCTATTAGGGTTCAAACTGTTTCAGTTATTTTCATTTCACGTCAAATTTTATTTGACCCCTACCCTTGCCGTAAGTATGTACACTTTTTAGAAAGTATTTCGTGGCCCTAAAAGGGCCGTTTGGTATAAATGACTATAGGGTCTCGAGTTGAAGGCCCTTTTCCAGCGTCCCAAGTAGTTGGCAACGGATTAACTCTGGCTGCTTTCAGCTTCGCCCGATAACCACGAGCTCACTCGGCTTCGGTACATAGTCGTTTCGGAGGATTTCCCGTTTGTTCGATCTTAATGCGCTTCCGAAATGTGCACATACGGACGGTTGGCATCCAAACGATTATTGTGGCAATATTTTCACTTTCACAGTTTTTCAAAATTTGTAAAACTCTTTCCAACGCGAATTGTTAACACAACAGAACAACTGTTCATAGCAGTACTAATTGGAGTTAACAGAGAATAATCATTCGGAATGTCGAAATGTTCGAAAACCAAAACGTTGTCCGTGGTAGGGAATTTCTTTATACTTGCCGGAATGCAACATTCGTTTAATTTTCCAACACCGATGGATGATTTTGTACAGAAAATAAATTCATCGTTTATTTGTAAAACTAAGATACTTGAGCTTATAAAATGGCAGTCGTAAAAATGTGTAGTTGATTACTGCAAAAATCTTAACAATCAATCAGGAAACGATCGAGTTATTTATGTCCAGTGTTTCAGTTTTCCTTGACGGTAGTCATTTTTAAAATTTCAATTTGACATGCTACTTTTGCCGTAAGCTTGCTTTACATTTGCGCTCCGGAATTATATAGAGACCGTTCAAATTCCCGAGCCGTGTTAGAAATTGTGCACAAAGCATAAGGTATGCGACAAATGAAAAACTAAATCTATTTTAGCCGGCTGCCAATTGGAAAGAATTTTGAAAGGAATGTTAGAGAAATTCCAACAAAACAAACTCTTTAGCTAGGAAAATTAAATTGGTGGTCTTGGAAGGACAGATTTTAAATGGTTTACATTTGAATTATTAAAACCTTCTCGGTCTTTCGAAGAAGCCGGTTATTTCATCATTTCCACGCTGCGCCTTACCAAAAGATGGCTACCAACTGGATCACACACAAGCATCTTATTTCGCTTCTCGTGTTTGAGTCCACCGATTGGCTACAAATATACCACTGAATCGTTCAAACGACTGTATAACTAATGGCTGCCTAGCGAACGGCTTGCTGGCAACAGTCTACAGCAACAGCCATCAAGCAAACCGGGCCTGGATACTTGCCACACGCCAGCTACCAATGCAATGCCGCTCCGAACAGCTTCTATACTGCAGTCCAAATATTGTCAGTGCACACTCCAGATTGGCGCTCCGAACAGCTTCAATACTGCCGCTCCGACATGAAGCCAGTGCACCCTCCAGGGTACTGCCGCCGCTAGCTGGCAAACCAATACTGTGAACAGTACCGCACTGCTTCAATGCTGCCGAACGAAAGAGAAATTTATGAAGTTGTGCTCGTTTTATATCGTTCACTGCTGCATCGTTCGTTGCTGCATGTGAGACCTCCCTTGCTCACATTTGAAATCTGTGATAGGAAAGTACTGTGCGTTTAGTAAATTTATCCTGCAAAACGAAATTATAAGACATCACCTTTTATTTGCCATATTTTAAATAGTTTACAATTAATCAAGGATAATTTTTGATAGTTGAATTGATACGCGGCAAAATTTTCAATCGATTGGTGTAGACATCTTGAAAATCTATCGAAGATTGATTGAGTTACTAGCGTTTCATTTGGAACGATATTTCGTGACAATCGCTTCAAATTTTCATTCGACACCCTACCCTTGCCGTAAGACGTACACTCCCGTTCCATTCTACTCAGTGACTGAGTAGAATTATATTCCATCCTCTTTTACTCACACGGAAATGTTACTCAATTTTCGTAAAAAAGTGGATCAACACAATTTTTTAGTAGATCCACTTTTTACGAAAATTTAGTAACAGTTCCGTGTGAGAAAATGAGAAAGGAATACAATTCTACTCAGTCACTGAGTAGAATAGAACGGGAGTGTAGTCTACGCCAAAAAAACGAATACAGAAAGCGAAAAACTACTACACGGTTATCTCAATTCATGCTATCATGAGCATGAGCATGAGCATGATTGACCGCCCGAGGTTGCTACTCCGTTGTTGCCAGATCAGCTGTTATTATACAGAGAACCAACAGATGATGCTTGGGAGTAACATACATCCTCAATGTGTAAAAATATGTATACTACACGGTAATCTCACGGACTACGCCAAAAAGGAGTATATTACTTTTACTCCCTTTTGCGTAAACTAAATATACGTCAAAATGTGCTTACTTTTTACTCCTTTTGAAAAGTATAAAATGCATACTTTTTACTCTTTTTAAGAACGTAAAAGATGTGTACTTTTTACGCATTTCGGAAAATCCATATTGCTCGGATATGGCTGAAAACGGCTCAATTTCGGAATTCTAATTCGAAAGTGAAAAGGACATCAATAAATTACACAGCCATGTTAATAAATTGAAAAAAAAAATACCATCTGGAGGATTTGCGCGAAAATTTACTCACGCATTTTATTACAGAGTTGATCAACAGACGTTCTGGAACTATTTATTTTAACCTTATAACAGCGGTTGGATAGTCAAGAAGGGGTCCTCCCTTAGCTCAGTCGGTAAAGGCGCAGCTACAAAGCAACACCATGCTGGAGGTGGCTGGGTTCGATTCCCGGTCTGGTCTAGGAATTTTTCGTTAAAGAAAATTTCTCGACTCCCTGGGCATAGCGTATGATTGTACTTGCCACACAATCATACTAATGCAAAAATGGTACTTAGCATCGAAAACTCTCAATTAATAACTGTGGAAGTGCATTTAGAACACTAAGTTGAGAGCAAGCAATAAGCTAATTGTGAAAGCAATAAGCTTGAAATGCTAAAGAAGAAAAAGAAGGATAGTCAAGAAGAAAATGGATATAGTTTTTGGCTCAGGAAGTACCAGCACAGGGCCTGTTTTTTAAACCACGTAGACTAATTTTTGAAAATCTCAGACCTGTCCCCCCTCGTAGATTTTTCTCCATACAATTTTTTGAAATTTTGTATGGAGCGTAGACTTTGGTCAGACCCCCTTCCCCCCAGAAAAGTCTACGTGGTTTATGAATAGCCCCATCGGCCCCTAGCTCGGTCCCAAGCTTAATGATTCGTCCCTAATAATGTATCTCTAATAAAGGGTGTCCACAGTTAAATTGCATCACTTTAAACTCGTCCTCTCAAACAAAAGTCTCTCAACCAATTGTCATGAAATATTCAGGGAATAAAATACAATGTATAATCTTGGTTTAGGTATTTTTATTTCACTTTACCAAATCCAAAAGCCTGAACTTTCTTCTTAATATCATGCATAAGATTTTGTACAACGCTTGAACCGACAGTTTTCCGCTTTCAACCATGACTTCAACATTTCCTGTTCTGTAGTGACAACTTTAGGATGCTTACGAAGTTCGTGCTTCATTATAGCCCAACATTTGTCAATTGGCCGCAACTCTGGAGAGTTAGGGGGATTAAGATAATTCGGCACTCCAGAACATCCTTGGAGTAGTGACAAGAGGCTAGGTCCGGCCAAAACATTGTAGGAACGTTGTGTGTTTTGAGAAACGAAAGCAGTCGTTTTTTCAGGCATTCATTGATGTATACTTGACCATTTACAGTTGAAGTTGTCACGAAAGGCTTACCACACGAACAAATTCCCCGCCAAATCATGAATTTCTTGGGGAACTTTGACACTTGCTGGTTCCTGAGAGACTCTGGAACATCGAACTTGTCTTTCGCAGTCATAAACCATAAACCGGGAATTTGTTTAAAGTCCGCTTTTACGTGTGTTTCATCGTCCATGATGCAGCAGTGTGGTTTCGTCAACATTTGTGTGTACAGCTTACGCGCATGTGTAAGCTG
>JAHHFK020002967.1:0-35820 GCA_024533555.2 Aedes koreicus | reverse complement strand
TTCTTCATGCAGCCTAGTTAAGAAACTGTAGTTAGTTTTAAGATGACTAATAATGCACAATTAAATGAATAAAAAATGCATCTTGGATTCAACTAACAGCAAATTTGTTTTATTACCAAATTTAATCTGTCCAGATATTGTCGCGAATAAGCCTTACGTTCGCTCTCAGCTAATTCCTTTTCGTGTAGACAACTCAATCAAAAAAAAATGATATTTTTTATTTGAACTTTTCGTCTCGACTCCCAGTGCTGTTCTGATGATGTTGTTTTAGTGTAACTTGAGTGAGATTTGCGTGGTTTTTTTTGTTTATGTTGTCTTGAGTTATATCCGAATTTAATTTCCTCATGAACTTCTTCATTTGTTTCAATTCTTCTTCACATTTCTCATCGAGGATCATTTCCAACGGCTTCATGTATTCGAGAACTTCAAAGCTGCTTTTGACTTCGTTGAATCATGGGCAGTGTATAGCACATGTTTTGTCTTAGACCTTCTTCTTCTATTTTTTTTGAGAGGGACTTTAACCCTTCGGGTCATTCTTCCCTGGAAGTGTCTTAGACCTCTTCGCACCACTTCTATAGGTCGTCACTTTCCCACCCCAAGTGGCTAGCCTATATTTCGTTAGCATGTGCCCACTTCTCATCTGGATTCAGTTGAAGGTCTTTGAACCATACTTTTCTTCCTGGACTATCCGTTTATGGCGCAATACCATCTTCCTTTAGACAGCTACTTTTCTTAAAATTTTCTAGTCCAGTGTTTCTCGATTACTCGCTAGAATAGAATCGTCTAGGGTGATTCCATTGAAGAAGAATTGTCTTTCTTTGCACTTTTCGAAGGCATTGTCCACCTTCTCATTCCCGTCGGTCCCCATGTGACTCGGAATCCATTGCACTTTAATTTTGATTTGATCTGCTTCTTGTAGTTCCTCGAATATTCCTCAGGCCAGGTAATTCGTCTTTAGATTCTTCTCATTCAATATCATTTCGCACGCGCTGCGCGAATCGGTGAAGATTGCTGCCTTTTTATATTCGTTCACTGAGAAAAAAGATTAATAAACGCAAACATATTCTAGTTTCATTTCACCGGAATTTCACGTTGAATTGGGTACAAACATCATATAATTTTGATTTGACTACCTACGGTGGTTAAAACAAGCTAAAATTTTGAGAATTAAGCAGTTAAGTTCAACTGACAACCGTTTGAATTTACTATTATGTTGGTTGTTTCATTATGACAGCTTCGAAAACAAACAGCTTTGTTAGTTGGTTCTACCAACGCTTATGGTTTGTTTCAAACAAATTTGAGTATGATTTAAACTGAATTGCTGTTTGAAACAATCAAACGAAAACGGTTGAAACAACAATCATTTCCGTTCACATACATTTCTTTTGTAATAATTTCAATAATATTTATTTGAATAAAAGGCTAGCAAACATTAGACAAGCACACATTTACATTTATATACCTCTCTCAGTCTGAAAGAAATCAACAAATGTTAATGCAAGCCTTTATACTATTTTCAGGTTTTCATTAAATTCATTAAATTAAATTTTCATCTGAGTTGGTAACTTACGCGAATAGAGCATGCAGCGGGATCGGACGGAAAATGGAAATGGGAAAATCCGTAGTGGAAGGAATGGACATTGATGATGCCAATGTTTTCAGTAGAAAACAGATAAAAACTATGAGTAGCAATATTGTCAAGAAAAATATGAAACAGGAAGACTAGTGGCAAAATTTCACAGCACAGCACAGCTCATTTCTGATTTTAAATTTTTGAATACTAAACCAATAAATTCAATAAATTCAAGTTTGGGAGTTACTTATGTCGAGAAATACTGGTTGTTTGATTGTATTCATCTTAGATTTTTGGTATCTATGTTCCCAGTTACCAGTGAATATTTTTTCAAAACAGTTATTAAATACAAACGAAACTACCAGTTACCAGTCATGGACTAGAAGGGTTATTTTGAACTCACCCAAATGCACGTAGAGAAAAGTTTGGTACACCAACAATTTTCAGATCGATCAATAAAAATTTAATAAACATTTTGATGGGTGACCAAGAAAAAAATGTTCCCCATCGCCACCCTGAGCCTCAAATTTGAGCCAAATCGATCAACATTTTCACACTTCTGAATGGCGTTCAAGTTTGTATGGGAATCCTCAAAATGCCCACGATTTCACGCCATGCCACGCCAAGTGCTGTTTGATAGCAATGCATTCGCTCGGGATTGCCAACCCGTGAAACATGTTTTGTCACATGCTGACCAGGCATAAACAACTCCAGAAGTCTTCCATAAGACTTTGTATAGTTAATTTAATGTATCGTAATAGTTGATGGTCTGGATGGACATGAAAAGGTCTTCCACACCAAAAAGTACAAAAGCTAATCAATTGTCAATAAAAACTTCTAACAAGCTATCAGATATGATTTTTGAAAAATCTGAACGATGTTGACGTAGGACAAAGGCTTAGAGAAACATTCATTTACTTAAAAGGATATGCGAAGCAAAAAAGTGGACGATAGCTAAGATTTTTATTTTATTTTATTTTATTAATGTATAAGGGGGCATGGTATCAAGTCACCAGTCTGAGTTCAAGAACTCAAACCTTACATAATACACCAGGTAATAATTTAATAGGCTTCGCAACATTTCTACCCATGGGGGTTTTGAATTTTGCGGGACACACTAGAAGTGTACAATAATATTGCATCGCTGCCGACGGGATTGTGGTAGGGTGGGAGAATTGCTAGTGTGTAAGGCTGTAGGAAGAAAAGTTTAGTAAATAGCGGTGTAAGTTACCTTGCGATAAGTTGGGAATGGTATCTACCTGCTTAGCGTGAAATTACGTTAGAGCTTCTTTTTCTCGTTCCGCATGTTGACTTACTCTTCCGTTCCGTGGACTATTTCGTTAGTTCGTGACAGGATTTTCTATCCAGTTTCGTCAGTTTTATTTTGAATTCTTCAGGAAAACTTCTTCTTGATAACGTCGTCCATTACCGATGCGTACTCTAAAACTGAATTTTTCTTCAAAAAAGTGAAGCTAGAATTATACAAGCAGAATCGCCTCACCATAAAAGACCTCGATACAAGTACAGTATCTAGGGTTACCAATCCCATTTTCATCTCATGACCTTTCAGTTCGTGCAATTTGAAAACAAAAGATTGACGAATAATCATCTGATTTCTAACTTTTTACTTATTGTTAATTTTATTTATTTTGATTTGTTGTTGAAAGTATGCAAACTAAATAACAAAAGGAACAAAACGGTTCATACATCAAACCTACACTTCCGAATAGTATGAATAAAGGATCATAAGATGGATAATGGAACAGCTCCCCTAGGTAGTAATGCTTTCCAAAAGTGTGCTGATTTGTGATAATAAACTATTTCAACCCTTTCAACCGTGTTTATATGATCAAATGCAACACTTCAACTATTCGCAAATACTGTACTTCACCATTGATCACCATCTCCGAATTACAATAATCATCGAAAAAAACTACTCGAGGATTTCCAGAAACATTTTTGGGCTGCATTACTACTGATCAGGCAACACTTGTGTGCTTCTTTCCAAAATGGTAAAGAACCAGTCCAGCCCTGGGACCTGGCAGTTGCAGTCAAACTACCACTACACGGAGAAACGAAATAACTCAAAATCGAAGTATAAAGTACTTAAAAGGAGGTACACTGCAGAAACTGCTGTTTTGGATAAATCTGAACTCTCCTTGATAGGTAGTTTCAACTCAACTTTAAAGTATTGTAAGCATCAGTTCCTTTTACGTCATCATTAGGATTCAAAATAGAATACTCCGATGACTGTTAGCGTTGAGTGTTTTTCATCAAAATTTTGAATTGTTTCCTTTTCTCCCCTGTGAAGAAAACAAAATAAAGAGTTTCTTTTTATTTTGGTGAAGAAATTGAGCTGTGCGCCATTTTCATTTATGTGCTGTTCTCTGCCGGAGGCAAACGGTTAGCATTGATTTTTATTTTTCACACAAATTCGTGAATTGGTGATTATTTATTCGTCAATAGTAATGGAGCAACTAAAGAAAAAAATTGACGAGGGAAGCTACCAAAAGCTTGTGGGTAGGTATTATTAATTTGTTTATATAATAGATTTCCAACATTTTCAATTTTGATTCTTGAGGGATGAACTGTTGCGTTGATGGATGCGGTGAATGCCTTTGATCTGCTGGCTAAAGGTTGTTGTCTTTTCTCAATGTATATTTGTCAAAAATTTGTCTAACATTTTTTATACAATTATGTGCAAACGTACAAAAAAGCTCTTTTGAATAGTTTCAAAATTTTAATCTTCATTTGTCTGATTTGTTATTTACAGATAGAGGATAATATAAGCAACACGACCGCAGTTCATAATTATTTATATGCTCATCATGATTTGCCTCCGCATATTATATGCTGTGCTGACACGTTCAAAATCGGCGATGTTTATGTTGTTTTTGGAGATCATATTATTGGATGTGGACTCTCAGGAGAACTAGCAATTGATGTATTTTTCCAGTTTTTCCGTTTTTTGTATGAAGGTACCAACACAACAAAAAAAGATACACAAACAAGTTTCCTTTAATGAATTTAAAAATAATAAAAAAATACAAAACAAACAAAAAAAAAAAAAAGCAAAAGCGGAAAATAGAAAATAACAAATTACCTTATGTCTTTTGTATCTTTAATAAATATTAAATAAAAAAAAAAAAAAAAAAAAAATAAAATAAAAATTAAGTGTAGAGAATAAATAAAAAATAATAAACTAAAAGGCAAAAAAAAAAAAAAAATAAAACAAACAGCACCGAACACAAAACAAAACCAAAAACTGGCTTCCCACCCCCACCCGCCCAAATGGGTACTCTTTTTCTTCTGTGTACACGCTAAGAAAAAAGTACCCAAAATTAAGTTTTTCTCACCCATCTCGCATGTTTTGTGCATTAAGTTAAAATTAGGTATAAGATGAAAACTCAATTTTGGGTTATTACATTTCAAATAGCAATGGGTGAAATTTACCTAATTTTTGGTACTTACATTTCAAGTGCCAATGGGTAAAATTTACCTAATGAATTATCGAAATAAATGGGAGAAATTTATACATAAACATAGATACCTAATGATCATTTTTTTCGAACAGAATATTAAAACACGGACAAATAGTTAAATCGATCATTTTTATTTGTCAATATTGGTGCAATAAAACAATAAAACACCTCATAAATACGTTGGCAATCCATAAGTAATAGCGTTGCTAACAATGCTACCATTTCGTGGATTTGAAAGGTTATCCGATAACCTAAGACAATTGCGACGAACAAATAATGCGTTCGTAGTCGACCAGACTAACAAATAAATGACAATCGTCAACACCGCCGACGGGTGCTACGATTTTCAACCAAAATTAAGTTGAAAATACTCAACCGTTCAATGCGCGAAGAGAACGGGTTGGTTGAGTAGCTTCAACTTAAAATTGAGTTGTTTTGGTCTTCAAATTAAAATATAAACAAATTAGGTTTGGAAATACCAGTTTACAATAGTTAATGGTCCTGATTAAATTTTCAAACATTGTTGATAGTATACATAGATCTATAAGCATAAAACCAACAATATAACGAATGACGATGTTGTAATTCACGACACGACGGCAGGTGTGTGCCAATTAAAATTTTTAAAATTGGAATAAAATATCGAACATAAAAAAAACTTAAATTTGAGTATATCTATCATTACTGACAAGATGGGTGAATTATACCTAGTTCAATTTTTTAATTCACCCAACTGGTAACCTCACTTGACAGAACTCAACGTTGAGTTTATTTTTACTTAATTTTGGGTACTTTTTTCTTAGCGTGTATTTTTTTTGAAAAAATATTAGTGTGTTTGTGTTTGTGTGTTGTGCTCCCCCCTCTCTTTTTTTCTCTCTTATTATTTCTCTCTCCCAAAAAAAAAAAAAGGGAAAGACACATATATTATATATAAAAAAAAATCTATTTAAAAAAATTTTTTTACAAAAAAAAAAAATTTTTTAACACATATTTTTTTAAAAAAAAAAAAAAAAAACAAAAAAAAAAAAAAAAAAAATTTTTATTCCCAAAAAATTTTTTTTAAAAATTCATCAACCCCCTAGATCCTAAAAAAATCGGGATCGGGTTCTGCAATTGTTAAAATTTGATGAAAATGTCTTAACAAATCTGTTAGAGCAAAGCCCAGCATCGAAAAAATGTCAGGTTGCTTGTCATATGTTAAGACAGATCTGACAAGACAGAAAATGCTAGTGGAGACACCGGGCGAATCATTAAGCTTGGGACCGAGCTTGGGACCGGTGTGCTAGTACTTCCTGAGCAAAAAAAAAATTCGCTTTCTTCATGACTATCCACCCGCTGGTGAAGGTGTGCGCAACTGACGGTGAATGAATTGATAACGTTGCTCGACACATTTTCAATCCCAGCATCTCGAAAAAGCGCCCATGCTTCTCCGGACCCATTGGGAGTCAAGAAGAAAATGGATATAGTTTTTGGCTCAGGAAGTACCAGCACATCGGTCCCAAGTTTAATGATTCAACCTTAATAACATAACTAACACGAATACACCCTCAAATATTCTGTATAACACAATATTCTGTAATATAACACAGCGAATCAAAACAAAAACAAAGATCCCAGTACCGAAAAGCACAAGAATGTATGGCAAGCCCGCTTAACGAAAAACAATGTTCTATATAGTTAAAACTATATTTCGAATGTAAGGTATATTATCACATTTAGAGTTATTGTTATCGAATAGTTTAATCAACAATCAATGTGCAACTAGCGATTTGAAATTGGTTCACTGTTGTAGAACCCCTAGTTCCGAAGTATACCTTGCAGTCTGCACCTTGCAATAATTCTTGCGCTTTTAGGTACCTTCCGGTACTAGTATCTTGGTTGTTGTTTTGATTCACTATGTTATTTTGACACAACATTTGAGAATGTGTTGGTGTGAGCTACGTTGTTAGGGGCGAATCTTTGAGCTTGGGACCGATGTGCTAGTACTGACTGAGCCAAGAAAAAAATCGTATTTGTTCGGGACCTACTGGTCTTAGAGTTAGTCTATGGTTTAATATCATGTTCACCTTACAAGCTCAACATTAACACATATTGTTAATGTATGCTATATTGTCATTGAAAGGTTTTTTATTGTCTGCATTCGATCTGGATTTTTTACCCACTTTTTGGCATAGAGTACAGCAAAAATTTTGTTCGTGAAAATTGCAATTTTTTTTATGGTAACCTAACTTAACCGCCTATTCAGCATATTTTTATTTGGACTTTTATCATCTGATATATTGTTAAAACTATAAAGGAGATGGTCAACTATAAGGGTAAAGGTCGTAACGGAAACGATCGTCAACAATTTAAATTATAATTCAAATAATATTTAAATAATTTAAATAATATTTGATTAATAACAATCACATTTATTCAAACTAAAGTGGTTAATTTGTTGTTTTAACAAAATACTTTTATGTGCGCACATTTCATACTGTATATGCCTCTGCTTTTAATGTAAGTTTTTACATACTCAATTATAATTTTTAAAACAGATTATCAACGAGTTATTCTCTTTGCAGATAACTGGCCTTCCGAATAGGGTTGACATGATGAGGGTATGCTTAGGGTATCTATGAAGCATGAAGTTTTATTCCAAATAAATGGTTTTGTTGTATTAGTTCATCAATGTTCATTATTTCAGCAAATGCGTTTAGTTGGCTTAAGGAAATACTTTGTTTTGAACAATAAAACACGATGTTCAATTCTATAGAGCATGAAGTTTTATTTCAATTCAAAGGTTTTGTTAAATTAGTTCATCAGTTTTATTGGTCCATATTTAAACCAAAATTTTAGTTGAATTGATTCCTTTTTTGTATTTATATAACTACGTATTTTTTGCGTGAATAAGGGAAATGGTCCAAGAATGGTTTGTGTTTATGTGGGAGGTGCATACCGCAAGATGTAATTTGGACCAAGGGATTCTTTTACAATAAACCAATTTCAAATCGCTAGTTTTATATTGATTGTTGCTTTTAGGATTCGCCAACGACGTTGATATCGTAGCATGCAACTGTGAGACGATGGTGGAAACGTATATCAGACTTAAGGCTGAAGGAACTAGGATTGGGCTTGTCATCAGTGTTTCAAAGACAAAATACATGAGGAAAAGAGGCTCACGAGAAGACAATGTTAGCCTCGAGTTAGCCACGAGTTCAGACGGTGATGCAATCGAGCCGGTAGACGATTGCGTGTACCAGGGCTCATTGGTGACCGCCGATAACGACACCAGCAGACAGATAAAAAAAAGGGCATTATGACTGGCAATAGTGCCTACTTTGGACTCCAAAAAACAAAGTTGACCATCTACAAGACATTAATTAGACCTGTAGTTCACTACGCTCACGAAACATGGACAATGCTCGTGGGGGACAAACGCGCCTTGGTGTCTTTGAACGATCTATAGTGGAGTGCAGATGGAAGACGGGCGTGGCGGAGGCCAAGAACTACGAATTGCATCAGTTGACTTCGGTGAGCTGGGCATCTGCTTTCTTCTTCTTTCTTAAGCATTTCAAGCTTATTGCTTTCACAATTAGCTTATTGCTTTTACAATTAGCTTATTGCTTGCTCTCAACTTAGTGTTCGAAATGCACTTCCACAGCTATTAATTGAGAGCTTTCGATGCCAGGTATCATTTTTGCATTGGTATGATTGTGTGGCGAGTACAATCATAACCTATACCCAGGGAGTCGAGAAATTTTTCTCAACGAAAAATTCTTAGACCATACCGGGAATCGAACCAAGCCACCTCCAGCATGGTGTTGCTTTGTAACTGTGTTTATAAGAATTTCGGACGATAGCTCAGTTAAAATGATATTTGATAACAAACTGAAGGGCACATGAAGTGGAAACGCGCAACCAAGTAGACATATTCGAAATCTTGTGCTATTAAACTTTTTCTAAACATCTTCAAATTTTTTAAATATTTTGATTTTCATAGAGCACAAACATATCCATTGGGACTCATATAGGGGAACTGCCCCCATATTAATCTCATTGTTCCTATATTCATCCTACGATGAATCAAACAATTGGGCAGTTGAAGGATTAGTTAGTAATGTTTGTTGTAGTTATTTAACGTAAGCAAACATTATTAGAAAACGAAACCGCCGATAACGACACCAGCAGACAGATAAAAAAAAGGGCATTATGACTGGCAATAGTGCCTACTTTGGACTCCAAAAAACAAAGTTGACCATCTACAAGACATTAATTAGACCTGTAGTTCACTACGCTCACGAAACATGGACAATGCTCGTGGGGGACAAACGCGCCTTGGTGTCTTTGAACGATCTATAGTGGAGTGCAGATGGAAGACGGGCGTGGCGGAGGCCAAGAACTACGAATTGCATCAGTTGACTTCGGTGAGCTGGGCATCTGCTTTCTTCTTCTTTCTTAAGCATTTCAAGCTTATTGCTTTCACAATTAGCTTATTGCTTTTACAATTAGCTTATTGCTTGCTCTCAACTTAGTGTTCGAAATGCACTTCCACAGCTATTAATTGAGAGCTTTCGATGCCAGGTATCATTTTTGCATTGGTATGATTGTGTGGCGAGTACAATCATAACCTATACCCAGGGAGTCGAGAAATTTTTCTCAACGAAAAATTCTTAGACCATACCGGGAATCGAACCAAGCCACCTCCAGCATGGTGTTGCTTTGTAACTGTGTTTATAAGAATTTCGGACGATAGCTCAGTTAAAATGATATTTGATAACAAACTGAAGGGCACATGAAGTGGAAACGCGCAACCAAGTAGACATATTCGAAATCTTGTGCTATTAAACTTTTTCTAAACATCTTCAAATTTTTTAAATATTTTGATTTTCATAGAGCACAAACATATCCATTGGGACTCATATAGGGGAACTGCCCCCATATTAATCTCATTGTTCCTATATTCATCCTACGATGAATCAAACAATTGGGCAGTTGAAGGATTAGTTAGTAATGTTTGTTGTAGTTATTTAACGTAAGCAAACATTATTAGAAAACGAAACCGATCCTTCCACTGCCCAATTGTTTGATTCATCGTAGGATGAATATAGGAACAATGAGATTAATATGGGGGCAGTTTCCCTAAATCGTATTTTAGCGGAGCAACAAGAAGAAATTTACATAGACATGAGATACATTTACAAAATATCGAGATTTGAACCCAGCACAGTGCTTTTCCATCTGAGCTGTCCTGTAACTGATTTTAGACCAATAAATCAGTCACTGAGAAACAAAACAACCCAACCTTTGAGTTCTTTATGCTTACTTTGGAGTTGATGCCTTTAATTTGCACAATGGTTTCAACTACAAAAAGAAGAAAACAGCCCATCGGGCGTCTTCCGCCCCCTAAGTTCATTTCTCGAGTAACTTTTTCAAATAGACGTAAGTAACATTTGGACGAAGATGAGAAAATCAGCATTGAACTTTTTTGAGTTTATTTTTATTCCTATTTAAAAACCGGACATGTTTATCCCAATTAAATTCCACTAAATGACTCATTGGTAAAATATATTGCATCAGTGTGCTTAACAACTATACTAGGAGTGAAAATTAAAGCTTCATTTAGAAAAATGTTTCTACAACGGTCTGCAATCGAAAAAGATAATACGTCATTTTGATAAGTCAGTATGATAGATGACATGTTACTTGCGTCAAAATGATACGCCATTCTGTGAATGACAATGTTGTTACGTCGAAATGTTACGTCAAGTTGTCATATTTCACACAGATACGTCGAACTTTTTAAAATGACGTATAATTTTTTTCACCAACAAAACGGTGTAAACATATTTTTGCTAAAAAAAATCAATTTTTACTTTAAAAAATCTAAATATTTAACCATGTGGTATAAATACTTTTACTAACGAGTCGTTAAGGGGCATCCAAATGATATAATAATGTTTCGCAGTTACTTTTCAACACAAGCGACGTATCTACCATTATTCCCAAAGAGTGCAAAAGTGATTTTACACCGTTTTGAAAAAAGTAAGTTAAATCTTCCAAAAAGAATCCATCAGAAACTTCATCAAACAAGGGCATATATACATAATTTTTTAACAACATGCCATGAAAAACGCGTATGTTTACATTTTGTGACTTACGTCCTTTTGAAAAAGTACTCGAGAATACCCCAACAATCCACCACCCACCCCCCCTCCCCCCCCCCCCCCCCCCCCCCCCCCCCCCCCTCCCCCTCCCTCCTCCCCCTCAAAACAAAAACAAACAACAATTTATATCCCTCACACAATTCCACCCTAATTATTTTATTTTTTTTTCTTTTGCCTTCCCGCCCTTCGCTCCCCACAAGCCCCCCCCCCACCCCACCCGCAACCCCCCCACCCGAAAAAAAAATGTCAGCAAACCACCTCCATCGCTCCCCTTCAAACAATACGTTGCAATCCCGAGCAGGAGACAACAACATATGAATACCTAATTTTGATCTTGATAACTGGCCTTGGTATTAAAGAGCCCAGAATAAGAGGTAAAATACATAAAAAAAATACCTAAGAATTCCAAGCAAAATATCTCCCGAATTACAAAACATGTTATTTCGGATACCTGGGAATACCTGAGAGGTACTATTTTGGTGTTCGCATAACATTGTGGGAACAATTTTATGGTATTATCCTCAGGTATTTACCTCTTAATCTGGGCTCTTAAATATTATCGTTGCATCTGAAAACCGGAATAACCCACTGGCGCCAAACGGTTTTTCTCTCGTTCGCATTGTACGATTGGATTGTGGCGCATCTAGTGCGCTGTACAGCGCATCTGATGTGCTACACAACGCACTAGATGCGACACTTTGTTGCCATACGGAAAAGCAGTTATATTGATTTGCGCGAGTGATTTTTCCGGTTTTTAACTGCAACGAGAATACCAAGGCCAGTTATCAAGTTCTTCGTTCCTGCTCGGGTACGTTCCGTTTTTGGTACTAGAATCTTTCTACACATTGTCTATTTCGTTCTAGCAATAAATTACTGTCCACTCCTAGCGCTTCGCATGGAGATGATAAATTATCTACTTCTGACAAACTTCATCAACTAGAATCTTTGTTTTGAGTGTGATGATTCGCTGTGGTATTTTGACATAATTTTTGAGGGGTTGCTCGTTGTGAGATTTGTTTCAAGGGTGATTCATTAAGGTTGGGACCAGTTTCAACCTGCAGCGGGTATCAAAATTGTGACGGATTGTTGTGTCATGAACGGCGATGGGTATGATTTCATTTGTAACTCGTATTGGGTTGAGGTTTGCACTGATAAAAGGTTCGGGTATCGCAATCTCAACGACGTGTTTAGCAAGAAAAATCTAAAAATAGCTGCATGAAATATAGGGAAGATGTACCTATATTAATCTCATCACTTTGCAATTCATCTTACTTGAAATAAAACGATATACACGTGACAGGATTAGTTAGTAATGTTTGTTGTAGTTATTTAACGTAAGCAAACATTATTAGAAAACGAAACCGATCCTTCAACTGCCCAATTGTTCGATTCATCGTAGGATGAATATAGGAACAATGAGATTAATATGGGGGCAGTTTCCCTATTTTTATAGAACGACAAAGAGGGAATGCTTAGGGTCCTTCCTCTATATTATGCAGTTGTCTTAGATAATTACATTGCTCTCTTGGCTCGTGGTGCCATTTTGTTATATTATCTGAAAGGTGTATAGTGAGAATGGTCGGTTACTCCCAGTTCCATTCAGTTGATTCATTGTGCAATTTCACTGACTCTGATCAATCACGGATTAGCAACCATTGATACGTGCAGTCAGTCAAGCTAAGCTAAGCTAAGCGTAGTGCCATTTTGTTATATTTTTATATTTTATGAAATGTATTTTCAATTTATCTATAGAGCCATTTTCTAGGAAGTTAACAGAGTAGCTGTTCAAAAGGTAGCTTTGATATGTGAAATACATTGTCTCTTAAAATCTGTTAGTGTTGCTGCACGTTTGATGTGTATAGGCATCACATAAAAAACATTTATACCTTTAAAAAACAAAGAATATTGTGAAGCTCCGTACAAAAAGTATGGTGTTCTAACCTCATCCGCGTTTCTAGTATTATATCTATGAATATCACCTCCTATTTCAATTCGATTTCACAAATATCGAGGCAGCAAACCGTTAATTACTTTAAAAATGAACACCATTGTCAAATACACAACTCTCTGCTTCACCGATAGCCGCTGCAGGGCATCTAACAAAAAAGAGGAGGAAGTGAACCTATTCCATCTCAAGATCAAACGTATTGTCTTATTTTGCAAACGCTCGATATTTGTGTTTGATTAGCTAAAAACAAAATGGAAGGGCGAAATTCAATGTGAGGAGAGATGATTGATTTGTACAATTGTGTTTTACTAGCAATAGTTAAATCGTTTTTAAATCGGTAGAGAATACCGTACTTCTTGGCTATTTTCTTGACGACATCGTCAATGTGAGAGTCAAATTTTAATCTATCATCAATAATCACGCCAAGATATTTAATTTCGCGAATGCGATCAATTGTCTCATCATCAATCCATCAATCATCGATTCCGCGAAATTACCATGAATTTAGTTTTACTTATGTGCAATTTCAACTGTTTGTACTTTAACCATCTACTTACAGAACATAAATCTGCATTCAAATGTGAAACGGCCTCCTTAAGGCTTTTTACTGCAATAAACAAATACTAAGTAGAGATGAACTTGAATGCCGGAATGAAGAAATTCGCAACTAAACTTATAGTAAGCAAATAAAACACGACTTAGCATAAGTATTGAATCAATACAACGTTTGTATTTCCATATATGTGTTTTTACCAATTGTTTTACTATGCTCCGTAATGTTGGTTGAATATTAACTTTAAAAAAAATCTTTTATTCATTCCTATTTTTGTTTGTGGTTCCTATAAAGTTCCTGAACTAGACTATAAATTGTGTGATCCTGCTTCTCTGTGCTGAACGTTATGCTGTTATAGAAATGAAGTTTTTTTTTTCTTGCTTTCAATTTTACTTTCGGGAAAACTGTCCCGTTTGCTTTATTTGATTGATTTTAAATAACAGTGTTTACAAAGTGCATTTTTCATAACTTTTAATACTTGAATATGAAAAGATGCTTGATAACCTTTTAAGATCCGTTTAAATACATGACATTTCAACTTGTTTTCTTTTGCATTCGTCCTCTAGATATCCTTCTATAGATCCGAGTTCGTAGTCCAATTAAAAAAGAGAGAAGAAAACTAATAATCAACATAAATACATCTACTTTTTTCCACCCTTACGGTTCAAAGTGCTTTTTACCTACGCGTTTGTTGCTTCTTTACTTTAAAGCAAATGCAAAAATTATAAATTACTTAATTGTCGTTCGTCATTTATAAAAGTAGTCAGTAGTGGCTCGTATCAATCGTCAAAGATGATAAAAAAAATTAAGCATTCACAAATTTAAAAGCGAGGACACAATCGATGGGATCGTTTATTCCTCACTTCGCTAAAATAAAATGAATGTCTTCGTTCGAGTTCTTCATCTACATATCCAAATGCTTTCTAGTTACGATAGATAAGGATAGTAATAAAGCTGTAATAAATATTTTCTGTGTATCCTTTAAAGAGAATATTACTTGCTGTGTTATTATGCCAGATGGGTTAGCTAAAAAGTTTTGCCTTTGCTTGCCAAGGGTGTGCAATCAGAGTTCAAGGTGTATTGATTTTCTAGCGAATCAACAGACGAAATCATGATGTCGCGTTCGTCTCACCATTGTCGTGATAGTTGTTTCCACTACTGCTATTTGTGTTGTTATTGTTGTTATTGTTATTATTGTTGTTGGAGGACGATCCTGTGGTGCCACTGTTGCCAGTGCCGCCTGTACCGGCTCCACCACCCGTCCCGGAGCCGGTATTTGAATTTGCGTTCGATCCAGCGTTTGTTGCATTCGAGCTGTTGTTGGTGGTGCTGCTGATTGTGTTGCTGCTGCCGTTCACGATGAACGATGTTCCGAGTCCGTATAGGTGGCCACAGTACTTCGCGTTGTCAATGTTGTCCTCGAAGAACATCTGCGTAATAGAATATGAAGATTGTATTTAGAGTAAGTTTGATAGACAACTCTGCAACAGTTTACGAGTCATTTGACCCTTTCTTTTGCCTATCTGCTAAAATTGAGTGTGCTGGTGAAAAACGTAGTGACTCATCTAAGGATACACTTCTTATTTCTAAATATTTCAGATTTACACAAATTTTGACGAAACTACCTAAAAAAATGTTTGGAATTTTTAACCTTTTTGGTTAATGTCAATTTCGAAATGAAATGTTACATAAATAATTTCTAACTAATAGTTTACAAATTTCTGCAAGATAGTTATGTTTCGAAAATTATTAGCAAAATCAAGTACCATGCCAGTCGTCTGCCAAAGTGAGGATTTTAGATAACCATAACTTATGTGAATTGGGCTCTGAGCGATTTTTTTATTTCTCCTATTGTTACATGAATTCAGCTAAAACACTGAATGTCAATTAAAATAAAATATAAATATAACAATAGTAAAATGTTAGCTTGGCGAATTATTGCTTGTTAGCTAGTGATTAAACTGACTCACCTACCATAGCCCCCCAAAAATCATTCAAACAGCAATCCAAACATTTGAGATGTTTTTGATCTTCAACATCATCAACATCATTTTGATGTTTAAAAAGTCCCAGTAGGCTTCTGATATATTCAGCAGAAGTTGAAAAGCTTGAAGAATATTTATTGAAAAAATCTTAGTCTTATTGAAAAACTTAGTGATTGTTGCTAGAATATCAGAAAGGTTTCAGAAAAATCGGTCGAAGCTTACCATGGACCACGGACCATCACTCGTAATTCCGTTTTCAAATAAGTCCGATTTCATACCTTGATCAAAAAGTTCTCGGAATCACCGCTGTGTGGCGCTCTCAGTCACCCGATTTGAGTTTTCTTTTTTTAGCTTTGTTTTTTATTTATTATAATTTTTTATTTATTTTTATGATTTTTTTAAAAAAATAGCCGCATTGTAGAAAGAACTCAATGCCCTACAACAAAATATTTTTATTTTATTTTTTTTAAAAAAAGTAATGATTGAATGAAATGATAAAAAAAAATTTATGCAACCAAAAAAAGAAAAAAAAAAACAATTAATAAGCGGCCCCACGTTTCAAAAAGGGGCCGCCGTGCCGACAAGAAAGAAGAAAAAAAAAAAGAAAAAATAAACACACACCAAAAACCGAAAAAAACCCCAAAAAAAAAAAAAAGAAAACCCCAGACCCCCAAATCCCCCTTTGAGAGAAGGGAGAGGGGTGGGAAATTGTTTTTGGATCCGTCCAAGACATTTTTGTCAATGATTTGGGCCTCAGACGTGTCGCTGCAATGCACATTTAAGCTCAAACAAAACAATTCAAATTTGTTGTGTAAAATTTCAAATTTAATTACGTTGAAATCAACTTGCCCAGAAACGCCGCCTAGTCAACTTATTGCTACATTAAATCTGACAGTTTGACTGGCAACCCATTTTTCCCTTACCAATAAAAACAAATCTGTGGCGCCATCTGTTAGGTTATTGCTACTTGATATCTTGAGGAAAGCCATGTTTTGACACAGGTAAATGAGATGAAGTCGAACGTCTGTCTGCGAAAACAATATACATAAAAACACCACTCCACCCCAAAACCCAAAAAAAACAAAAAAAAAACAAAAACAAAAAAAAAAAATAAAAAAAAAAAAAAAAAAAAAAAACACTATCCGCCCCCCCCGCGCCCACCACAGTATAAAAAAAAAAAAAAAAAAAAAAAAAAACAACACACAACAGCCAGCAACTTTTATTTTTTTACTTTCTTCAAAGAAAGCAAAAAAAATAATTTAAAAAAAAAAAAAGAAAAAAGTAGATTTTTTCAGCACGAACCGTACATTTATTCAACGAGGTCGAGTAGGATAATTGCGATGAGTGCACAAATAATCAACTTGTACTTCAAATTGATTTTTCCATCTATAGAAGCTAGGGGAAAGATATCTCAAAATATTGACATAATATGGTAATACCATTAACACCAAGATTAAAATTATTATACCTACATGAAGTTTTGAGTAAATTTTATAGTGAGTGTATAGAGCCAGCACAACACGAGATGGTTACATCTCTACCCCCTTGCACTTAAGTATAATTGCAGCAATCAAAGATAATATCATTCAATTTTCAGAAACGTGCTACGCAACATTCTATATAGGGTAACAGGTAGTCAAAGTAAACCGTTGTATAAATTAGAACTTTTTGCAACTCAAATGTTGCAAAAAGTAGCTCATTAGGCAACTGTTTATTTTTGGTGAACAAAACTTGGCCGATGATCGATTATAGCCTAGCCTCTTGTAGCGTGTGGGTGTCTTTTTGTAGAGTACTGGCAATAATAAAGTATACACTCACCAACACCAGAGTGGTGTGTACTTTATTGTTGACATACAAGACAAAGCAGTAACTCTTATTCGTTCTGCCGAATGGTTGATATTTTAAAATTTCTGTGGAAAAAGTGCAAGTGCGTAATTTGATCGTGAAAGACTGCCAAGAAGGCATTGTCTTATCGCAAAATATCAAATATTTTTACTCTGGTGAATACCCATTTGAGCCTCTCTTTCTCAATCTGATGTTTCTCTTATGTGATGAGTTTCCCGTTAACTTATTAAAGGCTGACTAAAAGTACATTGGTACGCTCCTCGCAGCCCGCTAGCACGCCTCTAGTGTTGGGAATTGAAAATCTTTGACAGTGGTTTGTTTACGCTTCTATAGTGTAAACTGGTGCAAGTTTGAACAAAGTAGTCGAATGCATTCAGAAATAACGTCAAATGGAACTCGAAAGAAAAAATATTGTGCACAAACGCCTGGAAAATCCGGAGTGGTTCCAAACTGGGTAAAGTGCTGAAGGTGCCGAAAACAACAGTTTGTCGAGTGCTCGGGTCCTACAAGGAAACGCTGAGTGTGGAAAGGAATCAGCGGGCCTACGAAAAAACTGGAACCAGGGGTCAACAGCTGCGCAGCAAGGTGTTGGAGTGCGTTAAAGCCAACCCCGGTTTTTCGATCCGAAATGTGGCCAGACGGTACAACGCCAACTTTCAAACGGTGCGGGACATTTTTGCCAGGGAAGGATACAAGTCGTACAAAGCCAGTAAATATCCGAACCGCCACAAGAAGCAGAATTCCGTGGCCAAAAGGCGTACAAGGCTCTTGTATGACCGTGTTTTGACGAAACACACTTCCACTGTGCGGGCGCTGATGGGCTCCATCAAGAGGAAGATTCGAGATTTCGTTCAGACTGGAGAAATGTAACCATCTAATGCTGTAACTTTCAAGTTTTAATAAAAGTACTGTAAAGCAACCATTAAAGCACCAAACTATGAAAGAGTTCTTCCGAGATGACGATTCGAATGAACTCGGTGTTATTATGGTTGCTACGGCCACTAAAAAAATGACGCCGTGAGGGCTACTACGATTTTCACTTCACTATCACTTTCGCCTCGCGGAGTTCATTTTGATCACGGTGATACCGGTAATAGCCTAAAAAAGTGAGATGATGTGTAAGTGAAGTGAAAGTGGAAGTGAAGGTGCTAACCGCAATAAGCCCCTAAACTGATTGAATCACGAATTAAAGGTCTTTTTGTGGGTACCAATTTACTTTTAGTCAGCCTTTAGCTCTTAAATCCTATAGTGAAATCCCATAAGCAGATGTCAGTGATCGCGCGAACAATGGCGCTAGTTTTCTTACTCAGTCACTCAACCGGAAAGTCTTGTAACAAAATGTCAGTCTATGCGAAAAAAAGGAACGTCTTCGAAAGTGCTGTCAAAAACTATTTCAGCTGAACTGACAACAAAGTGGAAGCTCGGATAATATCCTACTCAACGTTGACTTCACATTTGAACAAATCCCCGTCCATCTTCTCCGATTACCTTCCTTTAACGGCAAACCGATCAAACAAATCAAACCTGGAAGTTTCGTTGCGTATATAAATAAAGTACTGCGGTGTTGCCAACAAAAAGTTTTGAATTTCGCGGTGAAAATAATTTCAAAACTTTCCAGAGGTGCCAATACGCCTCATATTTGTTCAACATGGTTATGTTCACCATAAAATGTGGAACAAATAGTAGCTTTCAAAAATGAGGAGTGCATAGGAAAAAAAAGTTATTATAACTAACGTTATACGAAGTTCATTGCCTTTAAAGGAAAAATATAAAACATGAGCGTTAGGTCTGACGAGAAAGGTCAATTGTAAAATTTTATATCAAAGTTAGTTTTCAACTTGCTATAAGCTTACGTTAACATTTCTTTGAGAAAAGTAGTTTTATTTTCACTGTTTTGACAGAGCATCTAGTGGAATACTCATTTTACTATCAACCGGAAAAAAATGTTCAGCAGATTGACTCTTCAATTCGCTATCACTGATCGCAGGATTAGTTTTAAATTTGATGTAACATTTGTCATATCAATTTTGATCTAAAAATTAATTTATGTGAAATTGGAGGGAGTCCTTTGTCCATATGAACTATAGGTTAGGTTAATTATCACTTTACGTTTTAGAGACTAAAAATCACAAACAAAATAAAACAAACAATGCTCAAATTGCTAACCAATGGATGCAGAGGAGCAAACGATCCTTGAAAATTTCACTCCTGAAGTCCTAATAGAATTTGTGGTTTGTGCTCAGAAAACTTCGAAGTGGCAAGGACTTGATCCCATATGTCCTTAAAACGCCCAAAACGATAGCAACCTAAGTAATCATTATCAGTAACATCACAACCTCATATGTAGTTTTCTATTTCATCTCAAACTCTACTCGGGTAAGTAACATATTGTAATAAAAAAATTTGGTCTATACCAAAAAATAACGTCTCTTGTTCTATAAAATTGTCATATGTCCAATCTTTGTACATACCTATATGAGACGATATCAGGTTGTTTGTTTTGAGACTTAATAAATGAAGTAATCATTGATTTAAAAAAAATGCAATATTCATTATATGTTTGCCAGTGTTCAGCAACGATTTGCAATTTGGAAGTTTTTTCTTTACTTTTTAAGGTAGTTAATCTTAGCCTTATCTCGATATCTGGAGTAATAATTAGTCTAAGTTAGGATATTATGGTTTCAGTTGAAAACCGATTTTATCGATTGGCAACAATCGATTTTACTCTCGTTCTGTACGTTATACCTAATGTCGGAAGTAGTGCGCTGTATAGCGTATCAGATGCGCCATACAGCGCACTACTTCCGACATTAGGTATAACGTACAGAACGAGAGTAAAATCGATTGCCGGTAGTCGATAAATTCGGTTTTCAACTGAAATTATAATAACATGACGAAAAAGTACATCAAACAAGGTAGCGTAATGTGGCTCAATGAGGTGAAAAAAATGCCAGCAAATACTTAAACAAACTGTATTATTTTGTTTCGATGCATCTGCTGATTTCCTATGACTTAATTAAGTACAGCCATATGCTTGTATTCCTTCCAACCGTTTTTGTTATTGTTGAGTATTGGAAAATACGGTTCGAACTTCAAAGAATACGTACAGAAATCTGGTACACAATTGGAACAAACTTTCCTCATACCCTGTGGTGGTTCGTTTCGCGCAAACTGGCATGAATCGTGCGAACTTTTTACCAATACTTAGTTCACCGACCGATGCCGATAGCATACAGCAAATGAAGACGATTCCTGGCATCGGATGTGTTCTATTCTCTGTCGTGCTTCTCTTTCGTTTTAACATATCAATTAACAACGACTTTCATGTTTCCTCGTTTAAACATTTCAAATATTTATTTATTTTTCGAGGTGAATTCACAATTCAAAAGGGTTATTAACAATTAAAGATAACAATCCGGGGTAACATTCCGCGGTACGAATTCATTTGCTGTATTCTATTCTTAGCAATTTAGTAATAATTCAACAAACTCCCTGTCTCAGATTAAAGCACGTAGGATCATTTAACAGTTTTACACATCATATGAAATGTATCAAATATGGGGGGCAGATGGAAGATTCTAATCGGTGGGATCCTTCCAAACAGGGTACACCTTTAACTTCGTATCAATATGATTGAGCGACTGGTTCAGTACGCTTTCGAAACTGTCGCTGCAATTGCAATCAAAGCTCATGAAATCGCCGCTACTTTGGTTGAGACATTTGCCACCACATTCACCACCACCAATAATTTCTCCCGTATTATTACCAACACCACTATCGGTGTAACAATCAGTCTCGTTAACCTCTTCGTTCCTACTGCTACTGCTAGTGTTAAGAAACCCAAAACCATGTACCTCGCGCATTTTGAAGAATGCCATTCCGGTCAACAGCGAATCGGAGCCGGCCTGATGCTGTGGGCCGACACGACGCAGCTCCAACTGATCGGCCACCTCTTGCAGGCCACCCTTCAGATTCTTGCAGCTCTTCATCAAATATTTAACGTCATAGATCGTTGGGAAGTAGATCCGGAGCAACTCGAAGAAATCGCTCTCCTCCGCTGGCAGGTTCTGATCTGTAAGAAGCTTCAGCAGATAGCCAAAATCGTAGCCGGAATGAAAGCTGAGCCATTTAATGTTATCCATTAGCACTATTCCGGAGGTCATCAACAATTCGGCAAAATCCAGCGGGTCAATGCCGTCTTCTTCGTGTTTCTTGAACTGAATGCCCGAATTCTGCAGCAAATCGATCGAGTCCTGTGCATACATATCTTCGTTGAGATTGAATTTGAAGTTGAACTGCCACGTGGAAAACCCCGGCGGAGTGTGGCCTTCGTCGTCCATGAAGGTCAATCCAAGCTGTATGATTCGTAGCAAATCAACGTTACACCGCAGAAACTGATACTGGTAGTCGGCCGAAGAGCGAAATTCGCCAACCGGCCGTGCTACCACTCCAGGAAATTCCGTGTCCATCGCCACATAATGGTACTTCTGCACGATATGTCGAATAGTCCGGAATTCTTCGTCCAGATTGTGTCGCCAAACGTCCCGAATACCGCATTCTTCGTTCGATTGATTTATGTTATTGCCATTGCCACCACCGCCGGCATGGTTGCCTCCGCCTCCGCCGCCACCGCTAACTGCCGATGGCATTGCCTGGAATGAGGGTTTACATAAAAACGAAAGACGGTTATTTTCGAACTAATATTCGATCTGTATTATGGGTCAGGTGAAAATAGTATGTTTTGTAATCGTTGAACAGTCATTTTGGGTACATGAAGGAGTGATCAGGCACACTGCAACCGAATCGGGGACCGAACCAGAGTTTCCGGACAATGTTTCTTTTCAAACTGCAACGGGTTTTGCTGGTTACTTTTGAATATTTTAATTAAAAGTAATCAGCAAATTACGCACTCATATTTCCCAACGACTCGGATCCGCCATACAAACTTTTTTTTTGTAGAACGGATGTAGTTCGTTTGAAAACGAGAATAGGGATGATTTAAGGTTAAAATTTAGGTGAGTGAATCTAACACTTAACTAACATCTCATCGTAAAAAAACCGTCTTTAGTGGATTTATGCGATCGTCACGTAAACACACAAAGTTAATTCTGGATATGGTATTGGAAAAAAATAACTTATTTCTTGTTTGTAAACTACGCACGTTTAACACAATTTGTACTCAAATAAACCATTGAAATTTCCTGAAACTAACAACAACAACGACAAATGAGTGCTTTTCAGAAAAAAATATGAAACGTTTATTTACAAACAAACAATGTCGAATGCCCGGTCAGAGCATTTTTGTCAACCCACTTTTGGAAACATTTTTAGATTTGGAGGAAAAGGAAAACAGGATTTCTAAAAAAATAATATTGCAGGTCGCGGAGGTAGTGAAAAGGCCGGATAATCACTGTAGTAAGAATCGCTTGACTAAGTGGTACATTATATAAAAAAAAATATGTATTTCGGCTTAAAATACGAATCCTTTAGCGTTAGCTTTTAATTGATTGAATTGAATTGGTTTTTTTTGTCCTTCGGAAACGCGGTGGACACGTGTGGTTTCATTTTGTGTTATTGAAGAATCATACCAACAGATATAGATACAGTGTAGTAATCAAGAACCGAATTTCATCAGATTGTTTTTCAACATAGGACAACGGTATGCACTGCGAAGAAGAAAATTTGATCGATTTTCATTCTAGTAGTATCTATATCTATTAAGTGTTGTTGTTAGTGCTAAATGCAACCTCTGTGAAAGGCTCCATTATGTAGCATGTTAACCGAAACCAAGCGAGATGGGCTACGAGGATAATATAGAAGAGAATGAGGAGAATGAGTAGGGGATAGTTAAGATAGTGCATCCCAATCCATACAGTGTTTGTAGTACTCCATACACAGATACGTCGTCGTCGTTATTGTGGCGCATTGAATGAAGGAAAAATCAATGCCACAGCTAATTCGAATGCAGAACGGAGTACGTACTTGATGCGTCGCACAGTCGCTCATTCATTCATTCATTCATACATCCTCTTCTTCCACGCATGGTATGTTTGGTAGAGGGTATAACGAAGACGGCATACAACCAGGTTATCTAGTAATTTGCCGTTTTCGATAGCAAGGCATAATCACTATCTAATTTACCTGTGCCTCAGTTTGGAGCTTTTGCTTTCTTTGCAGTTGTTCCGGTTGTTCTTGCTGTTGTAATAATTGCCGATGTTCACTTTTCTGCTGCTCCTGTACTTCTTGTCGCTTTTCTCTTCCTACTTCCTGGAAGTCCTCTTTCGGATCTTGTTCCTCACTGCTGCTTAACGTAGGACTGCCACCACCAGGTTCTTTCTGGTTTTCATTAGTCTGAGATTGTCGCTCCTGGTCGTCGTCGTTGTCGTTCTCCTTCTCGATGGTACCTGCTCCAGCGTTATGATAGTCTGCTTCGGCGGCCGCCGTGTCGTCAGCCACAATTTTCACAGAACCACGAAAGGGCCAACAGGGCTATCAGATGATGGGTGTGCGCCCGATTGGACCCAAACAAACACACTGCGGGACTGCTGGCGTCCAAGAGAAAGATGACCGTGTTTCTTTCTAATTCTTTAGAAGCACGTCGCATTCGCATATCAAAACCACCACCGTTAACCAGTTGCACCAAATTCCACGAGACGTACACAGGTCGGGTACAAAACACATAGAGATAGGTAGAAGAAGAGAGACAAAAATGAAAGTGTTTTGAAGTATTTTTCCAACAGACGAATTAAGACAAGCAAGTTGGTTGCCATTTCGTATTCGTTCTGTTTGCTTTGGGATCGAAAATAGGTAATTATTTTGGGCTGTTTTATATGTACCCGCTAGAGATGCTCACTATTCCACCATGTTTAAATAGAAAGCAGATGAAATATGAACGATGATTGCAGCGAATAATAGCAGGGAATCGGAAAGGATAGTGGGGCTTTTGAAATACCTATGCACATACATTATTTTAGTTCAAGTTTGTACAAAAAAAAAAAAAAAACAAAAAAAGGGAAGGTTGTATGGAGACCCTTTCCGCCCTTAAAATATAGTCTTTTTCCACACCAAAAAAAAAAAACAATATTAATCACCGACTTACCCCAACAAACACACAAAAAAAAAATTATAAAAAATTTTATAAATTTTTTTCCAAAAAAAAAAAAAAAACAGATAGAATATAAAATATACAATTCCATAACCACCAACATTTTTTTTTTTTTTCATGTAAAGGATTGATATTATATCATAGCAGCGAATTCAAATGTGAAAAATAGTACTTTGATTTTATTTCAGAAACCTCCAATAACTATTCAAGTATACCCGCTAAGAAAAAAGTACCCAACGGAGCAGTTAAGTGTGGGAAGCCAAAATTGGGTATAGTTATGTTTACCTACCGTTGGGCACAAATAATTTACTTTTGGGTAAAATTCTACCTTATAGTAAGTAATTTGTACCCAACGGTAGGTAAACATAACTATACCCAATTTTGGCTTCCCACACTTAACTGCTCCGTTGGGTACTTTTTTCTTAGCGGGTAGGTTATCTTCACTTTGATATAGCCATGTTGGCTATTCAGAGGCATTTACGAATATTTTGAAACATAATTTTATTAAAAAAAAACAAGATCGAAGGCGGCGTTGCTTGAACCCTATGTGTTTTTTTTTTGCTGCTTCATCAATCGTCATTTAAGTGGATAAATCAGCGCAAAATCTGGATCAACAATAGAAAAAGGCCTATCAACATTTGTAAACAAACACTTCTGAGCCGTTTTTCTCGCAAGTCGTTGCCTATACACGCAAACCTACAGAATCGTCGTGTAGGGGGAACTTTCCCCTACATGTTGGTGGTATTGGTTTGCGTGGGTGGTCTACGCTTTGCGAGGAAATAGGCTCAGACGTGTTTGTTAACAAATGTTGATAGGCCCTTTTCTATTGTTAATCCAGAAATTAGCTCATTCGGCAATTCTATTTTGAACAACTAAAAATTGCTTCACTAATCATAAGTACCTTGTTTGCTTGTTAGACAATTATTAACATCAATATCCGGACACTCTTCAAAATGGCTTATCATTCCTCGCCATGTAGTTATCAGCGCGCAAATTTTAACAACAGATTTCAGCGTCCCACGCGTTTAAAATGTTGGGAAAATGATCTACTAATTAATTATAAACGAAATGTCCGGATTCATAGGCTGTCCGGTTGTTGATGCAGCTCGGTAAGTAACCCACGAAATATCACGAAGGAACAAGTAAAACTGTATCTAGGTAGAAATCGTTGGTTGTCTATTCTTGCCTTTCTTCATGTTTCCAACGAAGCGTTGAATCTCAAGCGTCGCCGTGAAACGTAGAAGCCAGGCGGGTCGAAGTTTCGTCACCATTCAGGGACGACGCTGGCCACTTATTCTTCGACTAGGAGCGATTGTCCAGCTATCTCCATTTGGTCATGATCGTCATCTCCAATGTTTTCGAGAACTCGAGAAAACACAAACTAGTGATTAGACTGCCAACATATGATATCCCACGCGTCCATTCAAAAGTTACGACGATCGATTTTGGTGGGATGCTAAACGCGAGCCGAGAAGCAATGCTTTCAACTCAAGAGTAGGTATAGAGACGAATTTATTCAGTGCTTTTTTTTTTAACGTAGGACTACGTTTCTCTTTTTTATACCGGGTGTCATTTAAAAATTTTGAAAAATGAGAGCGTTACGCTAAAGTGAAAGGTTTTTAAACGCTAATACCTAACTCTCGTTCAACTGAACACAATGACTTCATTTATACACCATTTGATCAGAAATACCTACAAATTGTTTGCATTGAAATTACAACTAAGTGCTATTCATAAAAGTAGTTCGTTTAAGTAATTTGTTACTTAAAAATGACCAACTTTTGCTCCCATACAAATCTCTGTATGAACAGGTTGAAAATATGTTTTCCCTATCCGGGTCCTCAAAAACGGGTAACAAATGGTTCAAATTGTCTTCTTCTTTTTATTTCATTTAGTTTCATTCCATGATGAATACAGAAATAGCCACACCCCTCAGGTACTAAATTATTTTGCTTTGTTGCCGGTGTCTGATTTTATAAATGAGGCTCGCCCCCTCTTTAGAATTTTGCTTCGTACTGTATTTTCCTGCCTCTCTTCAATCAGGGCTATGCCCTCAACGCTAGTATATAGGCCTCCCCGACCGCAGCGTTTTTTTGTCGCCGCTGCAGCGAAAAAATCGCTACTATGAGATTACATGGCGGCTTATGGGAGCGCCCAGACCGACGCGAAGCGTTTTTTAATCGCATCGGTTTATGTGCTCCCATAATCTCATCGCGGAGATTTTTTCGCCGCGACGGCAAAAAGACGCTGCGGTTTGGGAAGGCCTTTAACCACGCGAGATGAACCGAAATGATTTCAGTTTTCGACACGAGCTCTCAGCTGGTGGTTCGGACTGAATTTTGTCCACCCGCCACAGCCCGCCCGGTTATGATATGGGAGACAAAGTCATTCAAGACCGGTTAATCGGTCAGTTACCGGTTTCCATGTCTACCCAATGCAATGATAAAATTTTGGGCCACTGAAAACTGGCCACTCGTCCCTTATGAAATCATTTCGGTTCGTCTCGCGTCCTATATCCTAGCGTTGAATACTGGGCCATGCTTTGAGGATCACGGAATTGCAGTATGGAGCCAAATTCATAAGAAGGGACGGGTCCAAAGCAAAATTATAGAACTATTTTATTACCATTTTAACCAACCATATGTATAATGATAACTATAAATTAGATGATACCATTATTACTATAAACCAACGCGGTCCTACGTGAACCTTGCGGTTATATATCTGATATAACCCATCACTATTTTTGTTTGCTGGCGAACTCGAAGTGACTATTAACCTTTGAGCACTCGCGCTGTTGTACTTCGTACAACACAAGTAGATTTTCCCTTACCATTTTGATGCAGAAACACCTATCGATGTAAATTCAACGTGTATTCCTCACGAAACACGTTCTGGACCAAACAGCGTATTCTTTGATTACAGAAATTCCTCACATAGCGCGGTAGAATGCGATATTGCGAGACGTGTCCACGTAAATAAAATACCTAGTGTATCCAGTTTTATATACAGTCAATCGTAAAATTGAGCGTACACACCTGGATAGTTCGTTATTTTTATCGTTATTTGGGGTTAAAACGTCAATAATCAAAACCAACTTTTGTTCTTCATAAAATCTATTCTTTTATAGCTCTCATGTAGTCAAAAGAAAGAATAAAACGGGCTTATTTGCACTTTACGTTTAAAAAAACCATCAAATCAGACGTGGCAAAATTAAGCAAACAGTTCAAGTTTTTGTTAAAAAAAAATTTAAAAATCAGTTCATAACAGCTAACAAATAACAAAAATTAATCATTCAGTATTTGGAATGTCCGCCTTTGGCGTCCAGCACTGCCTGCAAGCGCTTTAGTATCGATTCGGCAAGATTTCTGGTCACTTTAGACGGAATACTCTCCCAGATCTCTTTAATCGCCGCCCTGAGTTCCGCTTTCTTCTTTTTGTTTTTATTCTTCAGACGGTTCATGATTTCCCACCACAGATGTTCAATAGGGTTCAAGTCCGGTGATTGCGGAGGTGTTTTGAGTTGATTGGGGACATTATAATGCAGCCACTCTCGTATGACGAAAGCAGTATGCTTCGGGTCATTATCCTACTGAAAGTAGTAATCACAAGGGAGACTCAATTTCTGCACCGAAGGCTGCAGGTTTCTTTTCAGGATGTTCAGGTAAGCCATCTTGTCCATCGTCGAATCGATGAACTCCATGGTTCCAGTTGCAGAAGCCGCCATTGTACCATACATTAGCTGACTGCCGCCACCGTGGGTACCAAATGCTGAACCTGGAGCTCTGATCCTGGTTTGCTCCACAACATCTTTCTTCCATCCGATCCGAAGAGGTTGATTATCGTCTCATCCGTATAAAGAACCTTATTCCAGAACTCCTTAGGTTTGTTTACATATGCCTTAGCAAACTCCAGTCATTTCATCATATTCACCTTCGAGATGAACGGCTTTTAACGGGCAACACGACCTTTCTGATTGTTCCTATGCGCTACCCTCCGGACGGTATCAGCTGATCAGTGGTGCAAGCTACTTCGGCAGTCAGTTTCGGAATGCTTATTTTGTGGTTCTTACGCAATTCTCGCACAACTACCCGTTCATCACCAGGAGACAGGATACGTTTGCGTCCGCTTCCGGGAGATTTTTCAAGGTTCCTTCGTATTTCTACTTGTTAATGATTTTCGGCACCGTAGAGTGGGTTCTTCTGACATTCGCTGCTCTTTCTCGCAATGTACGCGTAGAAATATCGGTTTCTTTCCTTTTACTTGCCATTTGAATCAAAAAGTTCTCAAAAATCGACAAGAAACAAAAGCAAACTCTCCATTAGCTGGGGTGTTGACATTACACACTGACAAAAAAAAGTACGCTTATTCTCAATGATCTCACATACGAGGTTAATTTGTTTGGAAAAATTAAAGGTGTACGCTCAATATAGCAATGCTCAATATAGAGATTTTTTTTTTAAATTTTTAGGATAAAATAACTAGCAAAAAAAATTTAAAAAATTTGTTTGTGCTTAAAACAAGTCAAATGTGAGAATAATTAATGTACATAAAAATGAAACATGTTTTAAAAATATTTTATCTCAAATAAATGGAAAGCATCGTCAAGTCGCCTGTGTAAGCTCAATTTTGCGATTGACTGTAACTGATTCAAACTTCGTATATCTCGTAATCCTGACCATCTAGACGGCTTCTGTCGTCGACAAAGGGGTCAAGGCCTTTTCATTGGTGACTATTAGTTAAGAATTTTATCACTACGCGGCGCTATTGGGCAAGTGAATTTCTTAAAAAATGCTTCATCTTTAGATCCTGATCAAATGGATGGTTTCAGTCTTCGACAATTTTATTCAGCAGGTCAAGCTCTTTTGATTAATGAACAGAAGTTTTCGATTGTCTCAATACGTGGCGCTAGTGTGTGAGTAAATCTCCCGAATACGCTACATCTTGGAACCCTGGCCATATAGAACGTTCCTGTCTTCGATATAGTTGTTTAGTGGGCCTAGGCGGGTTCATTGGTGAATAATAGGTCCGAATATTCTCGCTACGCGGCGCCAATGCATAAGTAATGTTTCGTGAACATAATGCACTTTTTTACTCTGTCCATATGGAAGGTTCCTGTCTTCGACAAAGTTGTTCAATAGTACAGCGCCATTAGTTTGATAGAAGGTTCAAAATTTTCTCACTACGCGACGCGTTGACATGCTGTATAATTTTGCCGAAGACAGACACCTTATTCACTGAAAAATCCAAGTATGCAGCGTTAGTATACTTTTTATCTCCGCCACTTTTCTTCTTCTATGATGTTTATTTTTTTTATAGTACAAAAAGTGAGTTTGCGTTGCCATGGGTGGAAACAGAGTAAAAGGAAAGAGAGGAAGATTAAGAAGTATGCTGATGCAGAATAGAATAAATGTTCTATGCATATAGTCTGGACCCCAAGATATAGCATATTCTGGTAAATCTGCCACGTACCGAGAAAATTCTGAACTTTAGGTTGCCAATCAAAAGACCGTGGCCCACTGATCAACGTTTGAAAACAGAAACGTATCGGAATTGCCCAATGGTATTAACGCAGACAGACTTTCAAGCTCGAACATAACAATTCAAATTTGTTGTGTAAATTTTCAAGTCTGATTACGTTGGAATCATCTTGCACAGTAGCGACGCCTATTCAAATTATTGCTACATTAAATCTAAGTTTGACTGGCAACCCATTTTCCCTTACCAATAAAAAACCAAATCTGCCATATGTTAGGTTACTGCTTCTTGATATTTTGAGAGAAGCGATGTTTTTACACAGGTAAATGAGATGAAGTCGAACGTCTGTCTGCGGTATTACTTCACTGGGGAGCTTGGCCATTTTGCCCCTATACTCTCTGAACCGTTTAGTTCCTACTCCTTTCACTTAAAAAAAAAAAACACTTTCCTTAAAACACTTTCACGAGCGTATTAGTAGAACGATTGTAATTGGAAAACTCTTCACCTGTCCGGGGAAGAGGCTTTCCTCTCGACTTTTCTGCAGCACATCCCTGAACATGTCCAGAAACGCCTGAATCGCCACTTTCAGAGCCACGTTAGCGATTCCGTCCGATCAAGTGCCTTTTCACCTTAAACCTTCCCGCCACTGCCACAAGCTCCTCGCTCGAGACTTGCGTGTCCTCAGCGTTACTTATTTCCTTGGATCGTGCGTCAGCAAAAGTCCATCTACGATAACCTTCAGTCTGGACATAGCTCTTCAGCCATGGTTGGACCTTTGATCTTCACCATCAAGAATCGAAGTGCTTCGACAAAAAGTTCCTTGTCGAAGACCACTTCCGCTCACAACTTTTTGTTCTTCGTGATGCGAATTAATTGATAGATCGATACCTCAACAAAAAATTCCCATATATACCCACTAATCACCCCCCTCCAAAAATTTCCCCCCCCTTATTTCCCCAAAACCCCCCGGTGGCCCCATCCTCAAATTGTGGGTAAAGGCTGGTTTACAGTTCGGGAAAAGCATCACGGGATTTTGAACGGGATTTGGCTCGGGATTTGGCTCGGGAAATTTTCCAGTTGACGTTTCTCCACATTTCTCCACACTCAATGACAAGCTAGTTTTGTGTATCAGGTTTTGCATATTGTTAACATTTTTTGTAAGTTTTTTCTTCCAGAAAGCATTGAAAATCAAAATAAACTCTAGAAATTTAATATTTTATTTAAGTTTAAGTTAAGAAATATTTTATATAAGCTTACACTAACGATGTATGTTTTTACTTGGTCGATTCCCTCGAAGCATCCCAGTACACCCGGCACTCTTGGACACTGACAAATTTATTCAGGGACGATGAAATAATACAACTAATTTATTTCCAAATAGCATCTTTAGCTATCTTGTTGAAATACTCCTCGCTTGTTAATCGGTACAAGCAAGGATGTTTAGAAATTTCTTCGCCAAGTGCAAGTTTAATGTTAATATCCTTGTTCCGTTTGTTGTTTTGGCTACGCGTTTCTTTTCTTTTTACAGGAGCTCTATATTATCTTCGTCCAATATTTTTTCCTGGGTTCGCTGTTCATAAAATTAACCCTAACTGTCATAAACATCAGAGCACATCAATATTGAAAAAACAAATATTTTCCCTCTTACATTTAATTTTTTTTTTCGTTAGAATTCAAACTTGCAAAATCCGCCCGAAAACAATTCGGAATGATTTGTTCCCGCCGAAGAAGTAGTGTGTAGAGATAAAATTTATTCCCCGGAGTAAATCCCGTGGTTGGGTTTACACTTCAGGAAAACTGTAATTTTTGTGTAGACTCAATTCCCGCCACGAGAATTCAAATCCCGGGCTTCATTTAAAACACACAGGCGCCCAAATCCCGTGACGCTTTTCCCGAACTGTAAACCAGCCTTAAGAAAAAATTTTTTTTTTCTTTTTTTAAAACACCGCCTCTTTATTACAAAAAGCCAAATTTCAGCTTAAAAACACACACACAAATTCCCATTTTAATACTTTAGCACAAAAAAAACCCCCCTCCCCCACCACCTCCCAAAAAAAAAAAAAATATTATAAAAAAGGTGACCCAAACCACCCCCAAGGTGAGTGTATAAAAAAGAGTTTAAAAAAAAAAAAAAATTTCCCCCCCAACCACCCACCATTTCGGAAAAAATGCAGATTTTTTTATTTTGACTGTTTTTGACCATAACATTTTTAATGTCCATTTTACATCTTTCGCAAAAAAATATGAAATTTCACTAAAGATTCTTTCTTGTGTAGGTAAATAAACACTGAAATCTGGAGAAAATCGTAACAACCAGGGATTGCGGTCCTCGCGAATGGCTCCTAATTGAAATATCGCATATTATTTGCTTTATATTAGGAGCAAATTGAATCAAGGTTTGGTTCCGAGACGCAAGACACTTTCACAAACTGCGTTGGATGCTTATATTTATTAGCTAGTCAGCTTTCTTTTAATTCCTCTGAATTCTAAATACGATATAAGCTGAATCCGGAGCATAGAATGCTTAACCAAACTCACTCTGATACGTCGAGCAAGATTCGCTGAAAGTCCTGAGCAGAATCCAATTAAAATTTATGAGCTTGATTCAATAGACGGCAACAGTAGCATTAACTTAGAGTCTTGAGAAAGGCTTGCTCAAGCTTTCCGTTTTAAGCCACGATTAGATTGATGAAAAAACTTGCAGTGAATTATTAACTCCAGTTCAGTTAAAATCTGAAATGAACTCCGTTTAAAATATTGAGAGAAACAATGCTTGTGATGCTGAGAAATTTTTTTTCGAAATACAGAAAGAGATACTTTCACAATTTGACTAAGATTTTTTTAAATAATGTTCGGTAAGATTCACTCAAAATTCTCAACACTCAAAATAAGGACTGTTCATTTAATAAAGTGGATACCTATTTTTCAACAAGAACTGTTTATTTTAGAACAAATTCATTAGTTTCGATTATAAGTGAAGATTGATGTAGATGTAGAAAACATCAAGTAGATTTGAAGATTTATTGCTGAAGAATTCCCGAGTCTTACTCCTGCTGATTCGCATGAAGTGTTGCACAACTTTCACCGTAACTTTTCGCATAGCTGTAGACCACATTTTCTTGAAATTGTCAACGGAACTAGCTTCTCTTACTTCGTTCTTGAGATGCCGCTGAATAATTGCCCAGAATCTTTCAATGGGTCGAAGTTCAGGGCAGTTTGATGGGTTTTGCGGTTTTTTGACAAAACTGATTTTTCTGGTGCTTTTGGTAGATACGTAGAAGTCGTTTTTTAATGCACTCCTTCCTGTAATCCTTACCGTTGATTTTGCCCGTTGTGAAATACGAAGAACTCTTCATGCCACTAAAGCAAATCCCCTGTCCTAACAACACTTTCTTTTCGGTTCTAATTTAATCGTTGCTCTGAACAGCATTATAAAATAGGGGTCCTCTGTAAGCGTACTTGAGTCCAAATACGTTTCGTCGTCCAACATAATGCATCAGTTTACTCTTTCAGGAGAAGGTTGTACAAGCTCCGTAACCTTGTTTTCGGTTATGCTTTCTGGGCATTTGTTTTTTTTAGGTGCTCATTGTGTTTTATAAGTTCTGATGTTGTTACGCTTGTTGATATTTTGCACAGTACCGATACTAACACTCAGTTTTTTGGCAATTTCGCAAACAGAATACGATTTCCTTGACTTCAAAAGATGCACCATTGTCAGCTCCTTTTTTCGGTTCATTGGCCCCTTTCTGCGTCCGGATTTCGGTAGTTTTACAAGAAAGCAAGTTTCAGCATACTTTTTCACGATTTTGAAAACAGCAGACTACACTTCGTTATTTTCGTCAATTCTCGAAACGGTTGCTTTTCGGAACACAATTTGTGCATAATTAAACTGCTTGTTGACACGTTGATGCGACTATTTTTTTTTAAATTTTTGACAATTATCAAGTGCGTTGCCAAAAAGAGTATGTTAGTTACACACTGATATGAAATTCATAATTTTTCATAAAGTTCCTACCTTAACCCAATAACAAATAAGCGTCCACTTTATAAAATTAACAGTTTTTAAAGCCTGTCCACGTTAAATTTCGAACATTTTTCTTTCAGAGTAGATTTTGAATTTTTCTCGGATTGCTAAAACGTTTTACTTATATGACAGCTGAAACACTCCACATGTTTATATTTTTATTACATTCAGTAAAATGGCGTTGTATCAATTGGAATTGCGCAAACGTATTTTGTACGAACGGCAGGAAAATTCGAATTGATCGGTACTCGATCTTGCCTAGAAACTAAACCAACCGAAAAGTACCCTGTTTTGTGTTTGCAAATCATTTGGCCAGCGCTTGACTGTGGAATAAGTCGAAAAGTACCGATGATTTCAAGAGAAGATGGAGAATCGTCAAGGCGGGCGTATCTGAGAATACCTAATAGAACCTGATGGCGAGAGTTCCACAGAAAGTTCGAGAATTTTACACAAAGAAGGATTAACATATTAATCAACTGTTTCTCATGTAGATATAACTCTATTATTGTATTATTATAAACAATCGGTTTTGTTGAATTTTGTTTAATTTTTTTTGCTGCTTTTATTATGGTGTCCGAAATTTAACGTGGACAGGATTTATGCTCTTCAACAAATGTCCCATGTAACAATTTTGGTTTTATGAAGGTTCTTAGCGCCACGATTCAAACGTGTAGTAAAGCTTGCTTTAAAACCTCGATAGAACTTAAATTTTACTTCGGATTGGTTCAGAATTCTGGGAATAATTGCTCAAAGTTCAGAAGTAGATTAAAGAACAATTTAGAATTGTTCTTTAATCTACAACTGGCACAAAATGTTCCGGAACGACTGCCTAATAAGTTGAGAAGAATTTGCTGAAAATCTTTCATCGTAATCTCGTGCCAAATTAGAATAATTTACAAAAAAAGTAACTGTACTATAAATACTGTAAGAAACTAGAAAAGAATTAGCTGAAAACCAAAAGATAGATTGGATTTGTACATTATTAGGTACAGTAACTGTTCGCTAACTGGGTGCCTTTTAACTGGGCGCTCGCTAACTGGGCTATAGCAATGACGTTTATACAAGGTCCGGGCCATCAGGCTTAACAGTATTCGTAAGATATGGAAATGTATAGTGGTATTTGTGTTTCCTCACAATGTTTATCTTTTTACACGACACAGCTGTTTATGGCGATGTCAAACCATCAGTTCACTGTATGGAATGTTATGGCAGTTTGACGTCGGCGCTCGCTTGTTCAGTAATGTTTACTATATTTTTGCTTCCAACACAAGTGAACCTGGTGCCCCGGACCTTGTATAAACGTCATTGGGGCTATAGCCTAGTTAAAAAGCTAATAAACTTCAAAAATCAGCATTTGACATTTTGTTGTCAAAATTAGCAAGGGGCATGTAAAAGCCATATAAGGTTCGTGGAGAAGTGAAAATGGTTAAATTGTACGAAATTGAGTCGTAATCTCATACAAACTGAGTCAAACATTTTGCAATATGGGGTGCACAATAAACTACATCGCAATAACGTATAAAGCATAAACACTTTATGTATTGCGCAATGAAATATACCAACCAAAATCTGATCGAAAGCCCCCTCGACATTTATTTACATTCGAAATGTCAGCCCAGTTACCGAGCAGCATCCGCTAACTGGGCTGTTCACTTAGCCCAGTTAGCGAACGGTTGCTGTA
>JAHHFK020002966.1:0-86413 GCA_024533555.2 Aedes koreicus | reverse complement strand
GAGACATCCGTACAAAATAAAACTAGTGTCAACACCCACATCGAAAAAGCCTTTGTGAAATAACACACAAAGATATTTTCATCAAACAACCTAACATTTTTATTTCTTTCCTAGATAAATTCTCTCGATTCGGTACAATAATACCGATCAAATCACGAAACATCCACGACGTCAGAAGTGTAGACTTACCAAATACTTCTTTAAAGGTACCCCAAATTTAATTATATCTGACAATGAAAGCCTTCTCTAAGGTCCATTGAAATTAGAGCTCTTTTTGATAATTCTGTGAAACATCCAAATTCACTTCACTCCTCCAAATTATAGTAAAAGCAATGGAACAGTCGAAAGATTCCACTCAACGTTGAATGAAATTTTTCGATGCACCAAACCGGATTATCCCGATATGACTGATAAGGAAATATTTAGAATTGCGTCTACGTGCTATAATAACACGGTACATTCGGCAACAAAATTTAAACCCAGAGAAATTTTTTATGCTCTACGGGATGGAGAGGGAAAGGCCTTTGGATATGGAAAATTTTAGAAAATAGAAATAACTTTTTCGAAGAAGTAATCAAAAAACTCAAACATTACAAAAAATAAAAATTTGGGATATCATAATAAAACAAGGGGAGGACCCACCAGTCCTCACACCGGAGGACACTGTTTACAACAAAATACAAGGAATTAGGAATAAGGGTCGGGAGAAATACTAATCTCAATCAAGGTTGTCAAAGACCACTGGAGAACCTTCTTCCATAACTTTGATAGGGAAATCCATAAAGATAATATTCGGAGAAAATGAATCCACCTGAAATTTTGTCACATTTAATTTCAGATGTGGATTCAAACAGTGACGCAGACCATGACATTGACTATTGTGATGACCGCATCACAGACAACACAACTTTTCGATTTGACGCGAAATCCAGGACTCTTGACGCTACAGACAGGAAACACAATTCTTAAGACGGGCAGACATCGAATATACCACGCTATCGACTTAACTAAATACAGACCACTTTTAGATAACATCGAACTTGCTATCGATGGACTCAAAATTTTCGAAGAGTTTCACGGACTTGACATCTATGCTAAACGCGAAGCTCAATGAAGTTTGGAATTTATACAGAAGACTTTACCAATCAAACATACAAGGCAAAAAAAGAGGAGCTTTTAATTTATTGGGCTCAACCATCAAAGTAATTACCGGAAATTTGGATGAGAATGACTTAATCCAAATTAATAATGACATTAAAGATTTAAAAGATATGGAATCTGGATCTCACCAGGCAAAAATATACAGGTCAAACTTAACCAACATTTGGAAAATAGGATTAATAAGATCATTGATACAGTGAATGCAGAACAAAGAATAATTAAACAACAAATAATTACAGCTAGGCAATCTATAATTATAAATAAGCTAATCAATCAAAATTTTACAGCAATAAGACAAGCTTTTAAAATTTCATTCCATATGGATCTTTTACAAAAACATCTTGACTCAATTTTCGAAGTAATCCAGCTAGCTAGAATTAATATCATTTCAAAGAATTTCTTAGAGTCAGAGGAACTCAAGTTTATTTTGGATAGACTAGAAGAATAGGGAATTACAGTTCTCAGCACTGATCAGGTCTACGATTTTTTGGATATTCGAGCACTCTTCAAAGGTTCAGTTCTATACTTCATAATTGATGTTCCACAAATCTCACCATATACCTTCAGTAGGCTACTCCTGAACCGCTTCCCATCGATGGTCAGATCGTTAAGCTACCATGACATCAAGCAGTAATATACGGAAATCTAACGTATTTTCCTTAAGGAAAGCTGTCAATACATCGGAGAGAAAACTCTCTGCGACGAAGATATGCTCCAAGACGTCTCAGACGACAGTTGTTTCTCAAAAATCATAAGAGGACTACCCGGAAAATGTTCATTTACAAACTACCGGAACCTAACAAATATAAAACGACTGACAGACAACTACGTCGTCGTGAAAAATTCAACAGTCACGTTATCCACAAATTCTAAGTAAGTTATCGCGCACATTCTTGATATAGTAAGTTATCAGGCACATTCTTGATATTTTTCTCGAATTGTACCACAAAGATTGATCAAAGAAACTTCACCACCACAACATTTTCGGCACACATCTTCCGCAATAGTTATACCTCTGGATGGAGTCAAAATTGAACAAACCGTGTTCACATCGGAAACAGATCTTCAAGGATTGGAAAAAATTGCACATCAAGAATCGGGAGCAGATTCAGGCACTAAAACAGCAGCATACGCTCCAAACAGCCACAAGTTTGGGGTTATCTTCCACTTGTATCATTTTAGGCCTATGCTTGGTAGTCTACAACTGGTTTAAAAAGACAACATCAGCCGATCGAACAAATCTGACAGTCAACGTAGAAAAGCGGACATCATCCACATTAGAAGACATAAGCCATGGCGGAATTGGATCGGGACGATCCAATCTTGAGGGGGGAAGCAGTTAACACGAGGGCTAGTCAACTTTCCAACACATCATCACCCGTCACCAAAGAACAGCTCATCAACATAATAACCAACGTGCAACCGTAAGCACATTCGATACCGAGCCCATCGAGGCCACCGGATAATAACAAGCCAACGCACCCAGGACAGCCGACCCCCCCCCCCCCCCCCCCCCCCCCCCCCCCCCCTATACATGACAACAGTAGGACAACAACATGCCATTTTGTTATGTCTCAAAGAGCCATAATAACAATACCACACATTACAACAATGGTAAACAAACAATCTTATAACGGCTTTATTCTCGATAATTTTATAATAATAGTTAGGGAATAGGCGTGATGAAGCTTTACTTTGCCACCGAATAGTGAATCTTATTGCTGACCAAGACTCAAATAATTATTGTTAGGCTGCATGTAGGACTTTGGAGCGATTAAACGACCAAGAGATTATTGAATGAACTAACGAAAACTTTTCTATAATGACTATATAATTTAACTAAATAAGGCAGAAGGCCCGAACTGACTAAGGCGGACAAAGTGATAGGTGAATTAAACGAGTAAGACAAGGTATGCATTGATGATTTTCAGAGCACATAAAAACTAGACATCAATTAACTAAATTATAAACGACTTAAGATATTACGGAATTCTCCTTTTGAACTTATAAACGTAACACTGACTGACTAATTAAAAAACATAAAGAGACCTTACTCCCAAACTCTTTTTAAGGAAACTTCTATCTCACGAGTCCCATCAATAAACCATAAACATTATGTTGTTGGGACTTCTAAGACTTGTAACATCAAACATTACTGCAACTGGTAGAATTCAAATATCTCGACGACATAATGGCATGACAACAAATTTTGACTCGCAAAAACTGCTTCAAAAGACTCTCCGAGCACATAAATGACACACCGACGAACTAAACTACAAAAGACTAAAGAAACTACGAAGATAAGCAAAACGCCTATTGAACTTGTAAACGTGACACTGACAAACTGAATAACAAAAAGACAAAAAGCCGAAACGACACAATACAAAACAGTGGCCATGAACATGACTGAGAGAAAGGAAAAGCAAATACGAAAATGTAATACCCTTTGAGACAGTTACAACAGCATCTCTATGGATGATATGATCCTTGCACGGCTGGTGAAATTAACAGGGACGAATGACCCGAAGGGTTAAAGTCCCTCTCAATAATAAAAGAAGAAGAAGGCTGGTGAAATGCTTCAAAAGGAGTTAAGCAATATGATTCTAATGCACAAGGAACAATACAATAACTTCTTATTTTTGGTTCGAGAAAACTGCTCCGGAAGACTCTCAGAGCCTATAAATGACACACAACGACTGAAGAAATTATGAAACGCCTTATTAAAAGTGTAAACGCTACAATAACTATCAAGATAACAAAACGACAATTGAAAAAAGAGACGAAAGGATTCAAAATTCTCAAATGTGGCTCCTTCCGAATCATTTGCAACAGCGTCTTCTTGGACGACATGTTCCGTGTACGGCTGGCAAAATGATTCCAAAGGATTTACGCAACGATACCAACAAAAGCCTGGCCTCTATTCAGAGTCCCGCCAGTAAACCTTCATAAAAAAATGCTGGTGTGTTCCCGGTATCTCAGATCTCGCACCCATGTCCAATCCTGATCCTATTATTAATAGGCGACACACTACATCCAGTAAAATAAACAACAACGAAATTGACTCTAAAAAACATTTCCAATCCCTGATCGCCACCCACATATTTTCGACCCACCCCATTCTTTCCTTTTTTACAACACCAAACCACTCAATATTATATAATAACACATAATAAAATAAATAACAATAAATTACTCTAAAAAAACATCCAAACATAATATACACCATACCCCAATATCACATTTTTCATTTCTTTAATATTAAAATGCTGTATCACAGGAACTGACCAAAAGACCTCGAGGTTTCAAGTGCTTTTTATATATATAAAAAAAATCAATTCCCGTTCAACAGTTGACAAAAATTATATTTTTAAATAAAAAATCAGCATGCTTTGCAACACTGGCTTTCAAAAAAAAATCAAATTTCTGGAACAATTTTCTATAAATAACAATCGGCAAATTGTTTCTTCTCATTATTTTTACGGAGCAATAGAAAAAACGCTATAAATCAGATGCATTATATTTGTCTGAAGTTCTCGTGATATTCTTAATATTGGTAAATTTACTATTGACGTACGTTCTAGCATCCTACTTTTCCTTCCATTAGCAACACTTGATTTGACTAACATGAATCACATAAAGTGTGTTCCATTCACATTTTGGCGGGAAATTATTCCAATATTTTCAAAATACTAGGTGCCTTGACCGCCAAAATTCGATGCTACTGCAAAAAAGGTTAAAGTGCCTTGTAATTCGTTCATATGTAGGCATACACGCTATACATCAGTGCAATACTGCCCTTAGTTTTGTTTTGACAGCTGATTGTTGTTGAAATTTTTGTCATCATGTTGAATATGGATAAAAACGATTTTCGTTCTCTCATAAAACTTTTTTTTTTTTTTTGAGAGGCAAAACGGTGAAAGCAAAACGGTGAAGGCAAAATACACCGTCAGATCACACCGTTAAATAATGGTTTCGAGGCTGAATGAAGGAGCTAGGCTAACAGTACATTCCCTTACCCTATTTTTTGTTTTGTTATTTTTTCCTTGCTAACTTTATCAACACATCTTAATGTCTAGTTTCTTTTGAAAATTCTATTTAGAGAACTTATTCGCTATGTCTTTTGCTAATGTTGACGTACATGCATTAGTGACTGATGATAGTGTCGTTCCATTCCTTGGAATATTATCTGCTGACATATTGCACAGTAAGCCTGACCATTTTACACGAAAAAATACGAATTCAATTACATACAACTTGTCAGGATGCTTTCAAGAACTGGTTGAATTTATTTGCAATAAGATTATATATCTAAGATTAAAGCGCCTATTCTGTGCATATGATACCTATGTCAACATTGTTTATTTATAGCATATAATATAAACATTATGCATCACTTTGGCTCGTACGTTTCATAAAGTTTGATGAACAATAGTTAAACCCTGAACGTGTAGCACTAGTCGCTCTGCTTTTCCACTTGCAATTTCTATAATAGCTCGAAAATTATTGAATACACAAATGTTCTATTTTTCTACCTTCGTAGCAATTTAATCACTTTCACTTTGTCTTCATAATTGTTGATAGTATTACTTAACAGATAGACAATAAATAAGAAACAACCCATCGGTCCCAAAGGCCCTTTTGTGGATTTACAACCTGCTAGCTTATTACATTTATCCAACCAAAACCACAGATTAGCGTTTTGTGAAGTCAAATTACAAATACAACCATTTTAATTACAGAGCCAGCTCAATATGGGTACTATCTACTACCTGTAATCATAACTAATCCTAGGGAGTTAGTTGTTACTTTCCCATGGTCTAGGAGTAAGATGAGGAAAGAAGAATAACCACAACCTTACACAACGGGGTTCCGGACGAGAAAACGCAGTGCAAATATCGATATTCTCCTTTCAACCTTTGTTTTGCTGTATATAATGAACTTTTTCTACACACTTCGCTCGGTACCTGTTTAAAATGTTGACACTATCCAAAGTTGCAGATCTGCCATACTTGACAGTGCAGTACTCAACGTCTTTCGTTTTATTATGAAAAGTGCAACTTCATATTTTCTCAGATTTTCTTCCATCCATTGAGATTTGTTATCTCCGCACTACGACATAGGTGGGTAAAGATGGCTTAGCTGCGCCCATATTTAGTTATGTTCTATCCGCTCAACAAGACGATTAACCATATATAAGACGGCAGAGAATCGTTCCCATATCTTATTTTCTTTCGTTGTTTTGTCTTCGCCTGAAGACTGATCCATTCGTTGAGTTTTGTTTCCCAGTCAGTACGAAAACTGTGCTTATTTTTCTTTTCTGCTAACTCTTCATCCATTCTACTCCGAGCAAGACAGATTCGCTTAAAATCTTCAACAACGGCAAGAAGCAATCAAGAACCGTCACTTGAACACAAGTTACCAACCTTCGTATACCATCACGGACAGTGAGCTGTCGAATAAATGCGAAAAACAAAAAGGCAAAAAGCAAAATGCCTTTGGTTAACAAACAACACGGGCAGGGGAAGCAATTTTCTACTGGAAGGAGAATGGTGAAGATGAAACAATTTTTCGCCCCAGCATAAGTGACGGTGAATAATTTATTCTTCGTGGAAACGAAGAATTTGCAGCAGGATGATAGTCTTAGTCCTTTTTTCTGATTATTTCTATTTGATATTGTCTAAGTTGTAGCTCTACAATCAGCCGGCCGTGGAAAATCTGTGTATTATTGATTAAATTACTTGATTACGTTTGGCCACGATCCTCACGATTGAATTTGGTAATCGGAGAACAGGGTGTCTCAAATATCCATGTCAAAGTTAAATCTCATGTAAACTTGGATGTAGATGAAACCTTTAGCGGTCTTTGCCTAATCCCTTCGACAATTGAACACTATTACTTGGTAAAGCAGCTATTTACGATATAATTACCTATTATCGTAGTTGCCAGACATGATAGATTTTTTTTTTAATTATTTGAAGCTAGTCCCTGAACTACGGTTACTTCTGCAGGGTGCATAAATCATATAGATAAATAGATAGATAGATTTACTGTAAACTCTCTTCTAAATACAGCAATCTATTTTGAGACACCTTGTAGAAATTCGGAAGCACATTTCCATGCTCTTCAATTATGTAACATGCTAAGATCAGCTTTCGCAAGTAACCAAAGAGTATTGTTTTCCAAGTATTCAACTCAGACCGGTTTTTTTTTAGTTTTCACATAAATTTAGTCTGTGTTATTCAAGAAAATCATGCGAAGCTTGAGTAAACCATGAAATCTTAGAACATGCTACTATAAGGTTGAAGGTTGAATATTCTCATCAGAACTTCTGACAGTACCCACCAATGAATTACATATACATATGTATGTATTGCACGTATCATCTAGTTTTAAACTTTTGAATTCCACCCATTTCGAATTAATATGTGGTAATTGATGTCGATGTGTTTATCATAAACCCATATACCAAGCAAAACCCCTATTCACACATCAGAACTGAAGCTTGTATTAATTTGCAATTCAATTTTTCATTTCTCCATCTGACCGAAGTTCCCGCCATTGTCTTATATTCAACCGACGAAGGTTGTGTCTTTTCAAGCGGTAAACTAAACTCTGGGATTTCTCAAAAAGCACTCATGACAAATTTCTGAAGTGGCAACACCAGCACTGCAATGTATGAGGTATAATTATTTTTTAGATTAGCTGCTGCCACTTCAATCGAGTGGACGTTCTGTTTGTTTTTTCGATGGTGAAATTGTATTTAAATAACAAATAAGTGCATTGAAAAACAAAAGACTTTATCGATACATTGAGCAATAAATATCGACGTATCGTATGAATGGATTTAAAGCATTGTCCACTAAGAATTTGTACGGGAGATATCACTTCTATCTCGATGATGGAATGACATACGAAAAAGGTCAACTAATCGACATGTTATCACACTTTCAAAGAAAAGTATCATAACAATATTTCTTTTCTTTACCGATGCACTCTTCTTATGATACTTGCCATCAGACGTTGTCAACCTCTTTGTCCCAAAAACTGGACATCGATGCAGTGTCCCAAGTTTTTTTTACCAGTCTTCTTAAACGTTCGCTTCATAATTAACCAATAGGTTTTTATTGAGTTAAATATGGCCAATTGAGAGTAACTTAGTGGATTAATGTCGATAAAATTAAACACATTGTCACGTTATCACTGAACATCCTTCCGGCTGTAGTGACAACTCGGAAAAAGAGGTCAAATATTCATTTCTCTTACTATTATATAACACGCAGCGCGCGTTTTCTGAGAGTTTCCTTGTACAACTTCCAGTCCATAATCTTGTTTGACGCCACATAAGCGTAGTAGCGTAGTTCCAATCGGCGGCGTAGGGATTTTCTGAGACGAAAAATCTCTGAACACGTCTACCTTTGGAAGAGAAGTAAAGCCGTTGGCCCAGCCTAAGTGTTGATGGATTTGATATGTAGGGTCAAGGTTGTCTCCGTCGCGTAATGAACCAGCCTCAGGCTAAACGTCACGTAAGTACGAAACAACCCCTCGATTGTTTATGTTTTGATATTTTGACATGTTTTGAAGCAAACGGCTCAACCTGGTGCATTTGTATACGTGATCGCATTTGATTCAATTGAAAAAAATGGAGAACGCAGTGCTTTCGAAAGCAATTCCCTTGTGTATCCGAAAATTGGTCGTTCGTGATGTGCAAAACGGTGAATCGCACCGGGCTGTCGCTAAGAAGTACAGTATCAGTAAGGCAGCGGTTGGCAAAATTCTTCTGAAGCTTAAAACGTTTGGATCAGTGGTGGATCGCCCTGGCAGAGGCAGGAAGCGGAAAACGGATGCGAGAACGGACACCAAGATCATGCGCGAAGTCAAAAAGAACCCGAAGGTAACTGTCCGCGAGATCCAGGAAACCCTTCAGTTATCAGTTTCCGGTCGAACTTTTCGTCACCGTCTCGTAACACAGGGGTTGAATAGCAAACTTGCCCGGAAGCGCCTATTTATCAGCGAGGCAAACAAAGCCAAACGGCTTAAGTTTGCTAAGGAGCATGCTGATAAGCCCCTAGAGTTCTGGAAAACGGTTCTCTGGACGGACGAATCAAAATTCGAGCTGTTTAACCGAAAGCGGCGGGTTCGTGTTTGGTGCAGATCGGGAGAGGAGCTTCAGGAGCGCCACATCCAAGGCACGATGAAGCATGGAGGAGGAAATGTGATGGTTTGGGGTTGTTTTTCGTGGGGTGGAGTGAGAAGCATTGTGAAAATTGACGGGATAATGACGGCAGATTCTTACATCAACATCCTGCGAGAAAATCTGGAGGTTTCGCTGATCCAGACGGGCCTTGAAGAGAAGTTCGTATTCCAGCAGGACAACGACCCGAAGCATACTGCCAAGAAGACCAAGTCTTTCTTCCGGTCTTGTCGGATCAAACCGCTGGAATGGCCTCCACAAAGCCCGGACCTCAATCCCATCGAGAATTTGTGGGCGATTCTCGATGCCAGGGTTGACAAAACTGGTGTTACCAATAAAAATAACTATTTTGAAGCCCTGGAGCGCGCCTGGGAAGAGCTAGATCCACAGAACCTAAAGAACCTGGTCGAGAGCATGTCGAAGCGCCTGCAGGAGGTCCTGAAGGCCAAAGGAGGACACATTAATTATTGAAATGCTGTTATTTTACTTTAATTTATGTTTTCTGTAGCCTAAATGAAGTGAGCACTTTATTTTGTCACTGTTTTTTTTTCAACACAAAATGTTTTTTTTTTTTTTTAAGTGAAACTTCTTTTTTTTTCAGTATTCCTTAAGTGAAACTTAACAAAAATATTAAAAAAATAAACAGTGTGTTTACTTTAATTTGAACCGAGTAAATGAGAGAAATTGAAAAAACGATGAGGTGGGCACTTAATTTTGCCTATCAGTGTGTATATATATATAATAAATAAATAAATAAATAATATCTATATATATATATATATATATATATATATATATATATATATATATATATATATATATATATATATATATATATATATATATATATATATATATATATATATATATATATATATATATATATATATATATATATATATATATATATATATATATATATATATATATATATATATATATATATATATATATATATATATATATATATATATATATATATATATATATATATATATATATATATATATATATATATATATATATATATATATATATATATATATATATATATATATATATATATATATATATATATATATATATATATATATATATATATATATATATATATATATATATATATATATATATATATATATATATATATATATATATATATATATATATATATATATATATATATATATATATATATATATATATATATATATATATATATATATATATATATATATATATATATATATATATATATATATATATATATATATATATATATATATATATATATATATATATATATATATATATATATATATATATATATATATATATATATATGTATGTATAGATTGAATAAGCTTCTGAATTAAACAATTTTGTAAGCTTCTGCATAAAAAAGATTTTAATTTTTACTGTTGAAGAATTAAAAAATAAAGAATGTTTATTCCCAAGAGCTATATGATTTGATCTTATTGAAACACGTTCATTCATGCAATCATCTGAGATAAGAAAATACTCTGACAGTTGGCCCATAACATATGTTCACTGAGATTTCTCCATCCAGTTTTTTTTTTATCCAAACAGCAGCTTTATAGTATGTTCAATTTATAAAAAAAAAGAGGAAGCAAAAATTGGTTTTTGATTGATTAAAATTTTAGCAGCAAATATTCAGTTTTTTTTATTTTTCGTTTTTTTTTCTCTGTGTACATTTTTTTAACAAGTTTCACAACTAGGGGTACAACTTTTTAGTTAAAATAAACGTCTTTTCAAAGATTACTCTTGAGCTTATAAAATCTTGCCAGTTGTGGGAAATCATGAGCCAAATGCGTGTGCAAATCTTCAATCGAAAATAGTCGATTGAAATTTCACATATATTCAGGCCATGTCATGAACAATCTTTTTTAAACGAAACAATACCCAATTAACAACACATTTTTTTGCAATATTTGCTCCACATTTGCAATAATTCAACAGCTTCTTTATTTCCCCGGAATGACAAATTTAAATTTGCAGTGAGAGCGGTTCCACCAAACGATTTTTCAGACAACATACACGCAATATAGAAAGCTCTAATTTGTGAAGCAAATGAGCGCCATCGTCGCATCAGAGCGGAACAGAGGTAGTTTTAAATCATTCTGTGAAATTTGTCGGGCAGACCATGCGCTGCAACGTTTTTTGAGCTCTCTGGTGATGTACTTATGGTTAAGAAAAATACGGCTCAAAATGGTGCGCGCGTTCACTTTTCAGAGTTATCTAAAGTGGGTTTCGACCGTAAAGATAAATAAACACTAATCTGAGTATTGCTTGCCCTTCGGGTTAATTTTGTTTTCGGGATCAGATGTTAAATCATGCGTTTTTTTTCGTTGCCAACTATGTGGACCTCCATGTATCAGAGTCTGGCAGAACCACAAAACCAAACGAGGTCGTTAACTTTATGGGAAGAAACGAAGCACTTGTTGTACGGGGAATCTGTTTATGGGATAACGCGATTGGGATTGCAGCAGCATCAGCAACATTGGCAGTGTCGTAACATAACAAACAGGAAAAAAAACTGTCATTTGCGGCAAACACAACTTATCGAACGGGAAACGGCCAACCGATATAGTGACATTTTTGTGAGAGCTCGATGACAGAATATGCCGTTCGAGCGAGTTCGTGGAATAAGGGGTGAATTGGGTTCCAAATGGGCATAAATTATCGAAGTCAACTTTCTGGATCGGATTTGGGACTTCTGGATTCAGAAGTGTCTAAATTTTTTTTGAATAATCTTTTTGTTACGATAAGGTTTTTCAAGAAATTTAGTTCTAATTTTAAATTATTTGTAGTCAAATAATAAAATAATCCCAATAAATTGTTCAGTTTAAATGATCGATTCTCACATTTAGTAGTGGGATTTCGCGTAAAATGCACAGTTTTTTTCAGTTGACCAATTTTAAGTTCTAGTGTAGATGGTGATATCTGCTACTTGATTTAGTGACAAAGACTAAGATTACATTAGAGGTAGTAAAATTACTTTGTACTTTGTAGCTTTTAGGCATGGAGAAATAAACGTAGCTCTTTCTCTTAAATAATCAAATACGCGCTCAACGATCAGTTCAAATATGTAAAGGTTCGCAAAACTCACGCTATATGCCATCACAGCGCTGCCATCGACATCTCTATCCATGGTACCAATTCTGGATTAACAATAGAAAAGGGCCTATCAACATTTGTAAACAAACACTTCTGAGCCTATTTCCTCGCAAAGCGTAGGCCACCCATTGAAATTAATACCATCATCATGTAGGAGAATGTTTCCTCTACACGACGATTCTGTAGGTTTGCGTGTATAGCCAACGGCTTGCGAGAAAAATGGCTCAGAAGTGTTTGTTTACAAATGTTGATAGGCCCTTTTCTATTGTTAATCCAGAATTTTGCAACATTGTTTAACTTCAATGCAAGCTTGTTTCCCAGGAGATGTCGTTAGTGAGCTCCGTGTCGATATTATTCAGAGCACTTATTCAAACAGTTCCGCCTCGTTATCTGTGTTTTAAGCAATTCTGTTAGAAATAACCAAAGAAGGACACATTTCCCATCCAGTTCTGGCAAATCTCATGGCTGTCACGCGACAATGAAAAAACAGGACATCTCACTATCATGAGATGAAACGAACTATCAAGAGCTTTCTAGTCATTCTCAAACCATCATAAAGTCATGAGAGTTTTTTCATAAGTTTTTTTTCTCAAATTTCTTACTAGTTTACTTGCAATCAGCCAAGCAATTATATGTAATGGATTGAGTGGAGTTTTTTATTTAAACTTTTGCGATGCAACTATCAATATGATCAATAAATGTTCGTGTAGTTGTAATTGAATGTCATTTTTCACCGAAAATAAAATTTGTCCGTCCTACTCCCATTAACCCGAATTAAACTTTGCACATGTGCTCTTCAACGTTATTGTTTTTTTTATAGATTGAATACACAAATTTGGTAATTTGACATACGACCATTTGGCATGAGGTCATTTGGCATAAAAGTCATGATGACGTATCGTTCATTTAACTTAATTTTAAGCTTTTCATTAGGGCCATTTGGTATAGTGGACATTAAGTATAGTTATTCATACTTTCAGCAAAATGATCTTATGGTTCAACTTATAACATCAATTAAATAATTATTATGAAACAGTGAAATTGAAAATTCTATATGTAGTGAGAGCTCCTTTCTAAGACAATCGGATATGTTGAATTGACATATATCCTGAATATACTCAGTAAACACAGAATCCCATATGATTGCGAATTTTCCTTTACGACCAATTTCTAGACCAGACTGAGAATAAAATCAAGCATCCTCCAGCATGATGTTGCTTTGCACCTGCATCTTCACCCACTGACCCAAGGAAGCATCGTTGCATCTAGATTTGTAAGAAATTTTGATGTTTTAATATTATGAGAATTAATTTCGTGACAACTCAAAGTCGAGGAATGGAAAGTAAACTTAGGACAGTCCCTTATTACTCGTGATAGATGGCCTGTTTTCTCATTGTTCTACAGCGGTCCTAAGATAAACCAGTTGTAATGCCAACCCAAGTAATATTTTAAGTTTTATGAATTCCTACAAGGGTATTATAAAACGATATCCATAAAACACTGGTCAAGGCATATTTGTCTTTATTGTTTCCTTCGAAACCTCCAAAACTAAAATTCGCCTAGTTGGCCTACGATGGCAGAGGTTCTGAAGGGTATATCTGAAAAGCAGTTCTAGATTTGATTAAAATAAAAAGATATTATTTTGACCAAATTAAAAACCGTTTCAATACCATCAGTAATCTACAAAAGAAGCAATTTAACATCTATAAAAAACCTCTTTCGTGGCTCTTCCACTAGACGCTTTCCAAAACCACTCAAAACAGTTTCATTCATATTAGAATAGTATAAATAGATTTTATTCAGTCTCAACATTTTCATTTCGACAATGAAAAATCTCATTGAAGAAAAAATTTACCCATGTAATATAAAACGTCAGAATTATCAAAACGAAATATTTATTTCAGCTTGATTTATCATAATTCATTACTAGTCTCAAATTCAATGATCTTTATTTATGGGTAGTTGGCAAATCACTATTCAGCATGATCAAGAAGTTTTGCTTAATTTTTCGCTTGAACTTGCCACTTGTTTTCATTTTTCTTAGTTTGTTGCTATGCTAACCCATCTTTGTTTTATTTTATTATGACAACAATGGTAGAGCACCTTACCACTATTCACTCTATGTAGTTCAAATTCTACTAGTTATGGTTTATGCCATATGGATTAATGGTGGTTTTTGTAATGATAAAGCGTGCTTGTGAAATATTTATCATGAGGGGATAGAGTTTCTCGTCAATTATTTTTAAAAGCTAGACTGTTTTTGACTTCACCTTGCTAGAAAAGGTTATAAGAACAGCCAAAAGTAAATCCATTAACTATACATCTATCGCATCATTTCAAGCTGCTTTTAATTAAAATAGCATAACTTTTGCACTAATAAAACCCTTATAAACAAAAGTTTAAAGGCAGAAGGGTTGTTACTAGGGAAGTATTCACTATTGCAATCGTTCTAATGTCATATGAAAATTTACTGACGATCTAATGTTTTGTTAAATTACCCTTATGATAGAAGGCTATCTTGATGATGTTTAACTTGTTGAGGTTAGTCAAAGTGACCTTCTTCCAAATCAATTCATGCAATTGACCAAGACCCAAACAATAAAATGCACACTAAAAAAATAAAACTATACTTAGTTTAATTGACCGATTCAAAAATTCATAGTTCTAGGCAACAACCGCTATGTTATTCTTGAGCTGTTGGATAGCATCCTAAAATTCTCCCAGCGTGTAAACTGATTCGTTGTGCTGTGTTGTGCTTCTGAACTTCCGAGTTCCTTGAGAGCGGTGCAGCTGCACCATTTCCTCACACTCCGCCTCTTCCAGGAGGCATTTTCTAACGAAATAGGTAGGTCTGCTGTGGCCATATCCGTCTATAACGGGCCACGTTCTACCGGATCTCGTGCTTAAGAAAGTTTTCTTTTCACTCGAAGAGGTTTTCATGGAACTAAGGAAAATCTTAAGACGTTTTTGTAATTAATTGTCAATATTACTTTACAATAAATTCCAATCCAATTAACCGTGTAAAATCCATGCTTAAATAAATACAACCAGTTTGATTACTTCTTGAGTTCAATTAAAAGATTTGATGCGATTGTACATCAGAGACCCATTCATTACCCATCTCAAACTTTTACCATCGACCGTTCTTCCTACATGTGTTTTTACATAAACCTATAATGGAATGAAATTAGAGGGAGGTAGCTCATCAAATCCGCATTTTGCAATGAGGTACCAGGTGGGTCTCCACTGATTGCCTGTCGATCTGCCAAATTTGGAAGACTTCTGCATTGAGTTATCTCAAATTATAATAATCCGTCCACTATATAACAAAACATTGCGATTGGTTGAGCTGATAGGAGATAATAGGACCAAGTCTCCCCCGGGTGGTGCTAAATCGATAAGCTTGGACATCAATAGAAGCAAAGTTGCCAGAAGTCACAAAATGCAACTACGGACTCTTATTTTAACAAGGTCCCTCAATCATAGTTTTGGATGGATTAGTGTGGATTTTTCTTTGTATTGTATTATTAGACTATTATACAACACATAACTAAATGTATTATTCTGTAAATTTTAAATTTCAATCTCAATTTCAGTGAGCAAGATAAGGCGCTATAACCTTGGCAAATTATTGCCAGACTTTTGGTTCAAATGCAGAAAGTCCACCCACAGGCGAAAGGAGCATAAACTAATCTTTCCAGCATCTATGCTTCCAACGATAAAATACAAATTTTCACATTATTTAACTCTATATGGAAGCGTTTGGTACGGGAGGTCCACGCTTTCTTCCTTCCCTTGATTCGAAGTAGTAGAACGACAGACACTCTTTCTGGAATCGGTCTATTTCTTTGAGTCCTCTCTGCGACACATGCTACGCAGATGGCCTGGCCGGTGACAAGAAAAATGAACCATTTAAGAAGTCGTCATTTTCCAGGATGCTTTCATGAATTGTCTGCGTTGGTGTGAGATAAGATTAGATTAGAAACTTATACTGGAATGAAATTTGATTTGAATAACATATTTTTGAAGTTTGAAACATTTAAAATATCAGATTCAAACTTAAATAAATTAAATTTGGAAACAAGGTTTAAGGAGCAGTATGTTTTGGTACATTAATAAAAAAAACTGTTTGGAATAATTTTCATGTTTGGTGTTAAACTGCATGTTTAAAAATAAAAACAGAATCCAAAATCAAATATAAATGGATATGAACATGATGTTTGCTGTTACATTTTGAGATATTTTTAATGAGTCAAGAGAAATGTGTTTATTGTGAATTTCCTTTATTCCTAATGAAACGCAAATCTGGTAGAACCTTAACCGAATAAGAGAAATACTCGTCTCGAAGCGAATGGGAAAACAATTTTATGAATGCGGAAACATTACATAATAAATATTTTCCCTAAGAGTTATTTAGTCAACAATCAAATAATGTTATCTGCACATTGTCAATTGTAATTGTCTCTCCATTATTTGTCTTTGTTTGTTTCACTGCTCACTACTTTTTTTTAAATAGTCTAAATTTTGATAGTAAATAGTTTAAATTTTGGTACATAGCAACATTTTTTTTTTCTTGGTTATCGAGATTTTCAGCCTCGGGCGGGTTCATCTCCCGTCGTAGTCACTCAAACACCGTTTTTGGGTATTTTTGTAACTTGTCCGGGGGTGAAACTCGAACTCGTGACTTTGGCGTGGGAAGTATGGATGTTAACCACTACGCCGAGGTCGCCCCAGCTAAAAATTAGATTATTATCCCTTTAGATTCTAACATATCAACACTATTTGAAAATTAAATTGAATGATATATGTTCATTTAAGTGGTGACATACAGAGCGTTTCTTTAACCAATTAACATGTTTCTGAAGTAGTATTCACTTAATTGAAACTTTGTTAAATAATATGATAAATTAAATTTTGGTTTATGTAATTCAAATTACTTCACGTTCTCAATGGTAAACATTCTATTGACATTAAGCCTTTAAACTACTTTTTTTTTCCTCTGTTCGGGACATAAACAACTACGACCAGTAATTTGATCTATTGTAGTTTATCCCGTATCCTTTGTTTAGTGCATGTCGAGTTACTTCATCACTATTTAGAAATGATGAAGTATTCGGTGTTGTTACAGTTGTCATCGTTTGTTTTGTTGGCAATGAATCGACTTTTATTGAAAGTTTCCGCTATTTAAACCCTTTGAGAGTGAGAGCACTCTTCAAAGGCGCGCCCCTTTATCAGTCAAAATCGGATTCATTGCAAAGAAAACAAACTATGACTCCGATACTGACCATGCATCAGAACCCTAGTCATAACCAATTCAAACTATAGAACATCAAATAGAAAATGAGAATTCACATAAATGAAGACTAACCATGTTTTCCTTGTTCCAAGCTCATCCTCGGTGGCACAATCCGAGTATTGTCACTTTTCACAAGACATAAAATGTAATAAGGACTAAGATATGTTCCTTTGACTACAAAAAAAAAATAAATATGTTCCCTAGTTTGAATTAATTCGGACTAGGGTTCGGTGGTAGATCTGATACCCCGTAACGCACCACGAAAAGGTGATCTACCAGCGTTACGGGTATTCTTTTTTTTTTTTTTTTTTTTTTTTTTTTTTTTTTTATTTTTTTTTTTTTTCTTTGTATACATATAAAATATATTTTTTTTTTTTATATAAATTTTATTTTTTAAATATTAACTTTCTCTCCACCCCCACACAAACACCACCCCACCCCCCAAACACACAACCCCCCCCCCCCCCACCCACAAATAAAACCACCCCCCCCCCCCCCCCCCCCCCTTTTCCCCCCCCCCCGGCAACACCCCATTTTACATACCCCCGGGCTAACCCTTTTTTTTTTCCCCCCAGTTGCAGCGGACCAACAGTTGGGTATTGCAACTTTATCGATTCACAGGCTGCGAGAGAAGAAGTTTTCCCATTTTTATGCAACGGCCAGCCGGTTTTCATTCCTGGCTTGACCTTATATAGTCAGTGCAGCAGTTCAGGCTCCGAAGCGGCAAAGTGCGTTTTTTCGTCGTTGTTTGTTGTCTGTGTTCATTTTTATGCCTCTTTTCTCTTGACTTTCATCAAAGCGGCAGGCCACAATTAAATAGTTATGTGTAGATTACGGTTCCTTTCGAAAACCTGTTCTTCCCTAAGATGGTGTTTCAGTTATGGTGCTTTGAACTACTTGCAGGGCTTGATTCATTTTTCACGTTTGTTTTTGTTTTTTAGTTAAACGTTTTTTGAATATTAATTAACAAATGACGGCAGAATAAAACCATCCATATCTTATCTGCAAATGTGCGACTTGCCATTGCTTTCCCAAATTCAATACGTGTCTGTTTTTATGGCTCAGTAAACCAAATGTCTACGTTCCCTTGAGAAAGAAGCGCAAATTTTATTCTATTCCTTACATTCATATTCCGTATCTTCGAGTGATTTCTCTCTAAAAATATCACCTCTGAGAGACAGAGAGAGAGAGAGAGAGAGAGAGAGAGAGAGAGAGAGAGAGAGAGAGAAAATAGTGCTTTGGGATAAATCATGTGTCACTGACACATTACTTTCTCATGAGACACGTATATGCCGGAATGTGTCCCGTTTCGGTGCGTTTCGCCGTCACCGTTGCTGTTTTTACCGGACACAAGCGTCTCAAGGGTGAAACGGAGTATATGAACGATGGTAAATGACTTTGAAAAACTAGCACCGACGAACCGGCATGAAACTTAAATTCTATTTTTGATCGAACATAATGTTCTATAAAGTTCTATTGAACCGTACAATTATGCCTAATTTATGTTTTGTTCATAGTAGCTATCAGACAACAACGAGCTTTTGCACGTGTGTGTGTGAGGAAATAACAAAATTCTATCACGCTTTGTTATTTTGTTGCACAATTGTTGTAACAAAGTTTGTTGAAATTTATATCGCGGATGTAGTTAAAATAACAGTAATTCTCCAGGACTATAACAAACTGTGATACAGGTTAAACACAAATTAACAAACACGGTTTTGTTACGATAATTTTGTTATAAAATAAACATTTTGTGATTTCAAATAACTAAATTGTAGCAACTACTTCATTAAATGTCTACATGTGCTAGAAATAATGACTAATTAAGTGTTTTATTTTTAGTGCTCTACAATTTGTTTATCACATATTCATGAAAATGTACATACATCATAGTATTTCGATCTGTTAAAAGCCTGGTAAATTATTTTCTAGATTATGTCAGTAAGCATTATGTCGTAAGAAACGTTATAGTTTTGTTATTTTTCTCTTACACACTTCTGGTCGGGTTAGCTTAAATTTTTGTGTGAACGTGAATACATAAATTTGAAATGTCGGTGGTACGAAGCCAGCTTAGATTTACCATACAAAATCTGCCAGTCCACAACTGGAGAAATATTATTGAAGACTGAGTTGAGAGATATCATAACAAAGCAGTGCAACCCTGCGTACACTCCTGCTATCGGGTACTATTCTCACAATCGTATCATGGAATCAAACGATGAACTATCGTGGGACAAAAATAGGCTAGAAGATGAGCTCACGTTCCAACGCCGTGTCTCGGTTTAATGATCCCGCAATTAGGATTATTGCATATCCCAAAATAGGAACGTTTTTTCTAAATTAAGCAGACTCAAAGTCGATAAAACGGTTTTTCAGTTCTTGAATATATTTTCATCCTTACTTCTAGGACGAACCCTTCGAAAACAACTCAACTTCAAGAGAACTACGAGCAATCACATTTCTTACATTATTTGTTTACTATCGCAGGAAAAACATCGATGGCTTCCTGGGAAAACCAACTTATCCGAAGGGTCGCAAAAGAAACCCAACTTAGTTGATTAGAAGGTGTCATGTTACATCACGGCATCATCAAAAGTGACAAAAACTACGTTCCATTCATTTCTTACTTTGCTATGTTTAGAGTCTTTGCTTGTCGCTATCACTATCTGATGCACTTGCATTCACGTTGACTTCAAACTATGAACGTATCAAATTTCATGTGTTCAAAAGTGTCAGCCATGACAAATGGTTACCGATGTGTACACTAGCGCCTAGCTGATAACAGTTTGTTAGAATGATTGAAATCAATTTGAAGTTGGCAGGCGATAGAAAAACTTTACCACACGTGTAAACATTTAAGGCGTCTATCATATCTGTTACTTCGCCAGAGTGCGGTAAATGGAGACAAATGCCACGGCTCTATAAAGAAAGCGCAAACTCGCACGCTAGCCAAAACACATGGGAAAATCAATCTAAAACGACTGGACAGCACGTTACAGCATTCAGTTAGCAGTAAAAGCCACAAGAAGCTCTGAACGTCGCTCCGACAAATCGTTCCTTCAATGATAAATTGGTTATACTTGTCGTTTAGAAGGAAATTTAACGATGTTAACTGTAAATCGTAGTTATACAAGAATGCTACCTTTCCTAATGTTTTATTTCTATCCTCATTCCATTTCTCTTTTCAGCCGAGAGCGATCTTGTTACATTCGCTCAGATAAAAAACCACTACAGTACAAAGCACCAAATCGATACCTGCCTATTCACTGCCGTAACTCGATCGGAAACGCTCCAGGAACTTTACGATGCGGCGGCTAAGACACCGGTGTCGGCGATTGCCGAAATGGACCGCATCGCCGGTTACAGCGAATCGGAACGTCGAAGTTCAGATGCATTCCTCTGCACACCGGTGCTGGGTCAAACACGGCGGAAACTTCGGGCCAAGGTTGACATGGAAATCGAAACGAGATTGGTGAGTGCAATCATGACTTTATTCACTATATACTAAAGGTTCGTCAATTATCACCTGGTATCACCAAAACTACACAAATGTTCTATAATCAAGTTAAGTGTTTCAGTTATATACCTTTTATGATGTGCTTTTCAGAACACTTCTATTTTTTTATATTATTTTTTTTTGTGTATGAAAAACTCCGTGGTAGATTGATCATAAATTTTGTATAAAAACAATTGTTTTCGCCTATCAGTGTAATCTACAAGACAACAACAAAAAAGTCTGCGTATTTGATAATTTTTGTTTTATTGTTATATGGTGATAAGATTTTTTGAAAATTTCTCAGCATTCTGGCACAACATTCATAAGAGATTCTTGCCAAAACAAATTGCATTGAAACTAAAAGAAGCATTGATAATTTTACCGGATTTTGTTTTTCAGGGGGAAGCGCATCTTATGTATTTATCTTTAATAAAAACAGTTTATTCCACAAGGTTTTTATGAAAAAAAAAAAAATATATATATATATATATATATATATATATATATATATATATATATATATATATATATATATATATATATATATATATATATATATATATATATATATATATATATATATATATATATATATATATATATATATATATATATATATATATATATATATATATATATATATATATATATATATATATATATATATATATATATATATATATATATATATATATATATATATATATATATATATATATATATATATATATATATATATATATATATATAAGCGCTTGTTCCTTATTCTGACCAAAGAGTTATGCCTTTCTCATAGTTTTATTAACAACGTGTTACAGGGTTTAAAAATAACACAGAAGGGGTCTTTGTCTTAAAGCCTTGGCGTATATCCAATAGACAGATGCAATTTTTTTTTAAATTTTTGCCCCACAGTATCTACACTATTGCAAATTGCGCCCTTTCAAAATTTGAGCTGATTTGGTTAAACACTGACACTACGCAAACCATTTGAAGATTAAATGGAAATTACTTCAAAGATAGCAAAGCTTTCGTTTATTGCCTTGAAGCATTTTCCCAAATATAATGAAGTTCTAATTATTATTATGATGTAGAAGGAAATATTTCTCTCATCACTATGAGGCCCCTAAGAGTAGACAGTATTTTTTGCTAGAACGAAAGACATGAAGAGAAAGTGTTGATAGTTCCTTCAGTGTACGGTAGGCTGTGAAAATTTGAATCGAAGTATTTGAAAATTGAAGTGAAGCAGTAATTAGCTTATTTGAAGATTTATAATCTTTTACAACAATCAAGCAACAGTTTAGTCAACAAAATTGTATTGCGCAGTGTCACATAGTAGCCATGATCTTTGTGCACCCTTAAGAGGAAAGTTATCATCGTTATTTTGCAAAAGCTCAAAACCTTTTTTTTCACTGAACCTCATTATAAGGTTCTGATAATGAAAAGTTATCACTGTATTTCGGTTGGCTGGTTGAGTTGAATGACATATTTTGATACACTGAAAATATTTTGTCATCTATTCGTTCGTGAAACATATGCCTCATAAATTCTAAGAAGCATTCTTATTGCTTATCATCACAAAAAAGCCAATATTAAACCTTATTCATACTACGCCCAAAATTAATTTCGTTCACAGCAGCCAATCGGTGCTCTTCTTCTATCGTATTCACATATGATAGAGTTGCTGCTGATGAGTCCTAGCTTCGGCTGGACATATAGGGAAGCGGTACCTATCTTGAGCTCAATAAGCAGACCTCCAGTGGAAATCGGTGAATATGCACTGAATACCGAACACTAAGTACACAAGTTATTCACAATTTATTCGTCCACTTACCGTTAATCGTTTAGCAACGCACAAAACATTCAATTTTGATAATTTTCTTCCTATTTAATACGGAAAAGTTGCCACTGCTATGTACCTATTTTAATAATATCACGAAAAACATTAATCCCATCTGTGTACATATGTTAATGGTACTGATTTTAATCATGAAAAAATATAAACAAGTTAACGCTCTCCACTACACACTCAAAATTAAATTTCTCGCATGAAGTAGATCATTTGACAGCACTTTAATTGTGTTGGATTGCCTGCATATAACCAAGACAAAGTGAACGGGTTTGTTAGTTATTCTTCCATGAGAATATTGACAACAAGACTCACCATAACGTTGGGCATAGAATGCTCTATGAATTGAACTAGTGTGCGTGTTGATGTGTATGCTATACAGTATGTGAGCAGTGCCGCCAAATTCAACAGAGATGGAAAAATATTATTAAATGTGGGATTTTATTTCTCGGTAAATATTGAAAAAATCTACAATTAGAAGCATGTTATTATTTATTTAATCTATGGAAAAATAAAATTGTTTAACCTTGGGCGATTTGTAGCACTCCCACAAAACAGGTGATATTGATGTACTGCCAAACCCATTTCATTCGAATAAGAGTCATAATAAAATAGTTTGGCAACATCAAGCGATTACGTCGATTGTAAACACGGTTCAGAATAGGTGCAAGCGTATTTAAATTATTGTGAAAATTAATCCCATAGTTTTCTCGTATTTTATCACGTATTTGTAGATTCTCGTGTGGCAAGTGTAATAAGTGAAGTGTGATTTTTATGGTTTGTGCAATTACGCAACGAAAATGTGTGAGGATATAGTGCAATTAAAGAGAAAACTTGGAGTCTGGCTCGGGTATATTCCCTAGTACGGTTAGATCAATACGACGAATTTGTAGTGCAAAGGTAAGAAATTGTGTTGAAAATCTGACTGCTCATTATTTTTACGAAATTTAAGTCTCCGAAACGTTTTTGTAGCTTTTAATTATATTCAAGACCTAATTTTATTTGCCAGGATTATATATTTTTGGTTACTGCGTCCGTTTATTGGAGAAATTATACATCTTTTTACGTTTGAAGTTGGATGACTGCAGAATGTGATGAATATATGTACTATGGTGAACATAGGTTCCGCTTCCCTACTAAAATTGGAACGATACAGAGAAGATTAGCATGGCACCTCACATTGGCACAATTCTGAAAAAAGACGGTCAAAAACATTTTCTCCCTTTTATCATCATTTTATCGACTAGGTGTCTTCAGAAGAGTTGCTCAAAATGTTATTCTGCATATGCGTGCTTTTGAAAGCGCATATGGTATTGAATACGAAGCCAGCTTTATACATAGCACAAATAAATTCCATTGCAGAATACAACAAATAGATTGGTAACCTAACGCTAAATTCTAACATTATGAAAAGTAACCTGGAGAATCTCCGATGGTTTTTATGGCAATTTGTTAGTCACTGTCATTAGAAGATGAAGGTTTACGTATATTTCAAGTAACCAACGCTCCAAAAGATACTAACAGATGTCACTTTTAATATTCTATCTAGACTACAAACTATATTATGTGATATAGAGTATCTGGATATCACCCTAGTAACACATCTTTATGATTTAATGTTGAGTAAGCTTCTATATATCCAAATCTAGTCAAACAAAAGTATTTTCAACTGTTATAAAACTTGTGTGTTGCTTGGGCATACATTATGTGAAAAGAAATATAATTTCTCCAGGATTTTAACAATAGTTTTCGGTATTTTTAACGTAAAATGTAGATTATATAATAAGTGATTGATCAACAATAACGGTATTAAAACAGTATTTTATATTGTTTGTAATCGATAAAATTACCGGTGATTGGGCATACACGCTAAACTTCAATTGGGTGTATTTTTTATTTTTTTTTCACTACACAATAATATTAATTTCATTCTAGTATCCGACAAGCATGGATATTGCTAACATAAAACGTTATACAAATGATAGATAATAACGAAAAATTTTTTAAAAAAATGTACCAAGTTTTACTAAAACGCGATTATATCCATCCAGAGTGCTTACTTATACTTAGTTTTGGGTAGCTTTAAACATTATTTTTACTGTTTTAATGCGTGTGTTGTGTAATCATCTGACTGTATACTCTGAGACAATGTTAACAAAACAGTGGTTCGCGGGTAGCAAAGTTGAGAAAAATGTACGCAAAGGAGGTTGTGACTAGTTTGCTGCTCGCCCAAAAGCCCGTAAAACAAATTGCAACTATTGTGGGATGCTAGATGTCATAAATTGAAGGGATATTTCATGTTAATTTAAGCCAGATACCGCCAGATTTGTTGTATGAAAACGTGAAATAATTCGATGCTGTAAAGAAATACTAAATAATGTACATATAATAATGAGCTTCCGCTATTTGCCTATTCCGCTGCGATGTTAGATGATTGAAACTCTAAAATGGTGAAAATTCCAACGTGATACAATGAAATAAAGTTGATCACCGATAGTTGATCACAGTGATAGTGCTTGATAGTATTGATAGTGCGAAATAAATTCCATATGAGTATGATTACTGCCCAAAAACGGAAACTCAATAAATCCAAAAAAAAAAACAAAGACAGGAAATTCATAGAGATTTTCAGCCATGGGCTGGTTCATCTCTCGTCGTAGTCACTCAAATACTTTTGGGTATTTTCGTAACTTTTCCGGGGGTGGGATTTGAACTCGTGATTTAGGCGTGATAGGTATGAGTATGAACCACTACGCCGGAGTCGCCCCCAATATAGGATCATAAACAATGTTAGTATTTGGAATTAATTATTTTGGACGAAGAAAGCCATTTTTTTTGTAGAATTCGTCGTATATGATCCTCTCTAAAAAAAACGTAAAGAACCTTCCAATCTTTTTAAACACATAACGTGAGTTAGATAGGCCAAAACTTACAACGATGCAAATGCAAAGCTGAAAATAGCATAAAAATATTGTGAAGGGATGTTATAATATGCTGATCCTGCTGCAATTGTAGACGGACTTGCATTATCATAGCCACGAGGGAAGAAAATAATTCGAAATTACTATACAATACTTGGGAATACCTTTGCATTGTGTAAGAAGTTTACACACTACCGTCATCTGTTCAGTTGATCTCATCCGGATTTCCCGTGTTTAAAAATGACTTTGTTTAATAAATGGCTTTGTTTTTCAACAATCGAGCAAAAACAAATCTCCATACATTTTCAGATTAATTATTACCAAGCCCGCTCCTACATGTGACTGCAAATAAAATCATTTGTTATCGATCCATTCCCGACAACTTATTCAAAACGACGTATCTGGTTTTGTAAACAACGTAAATAACAAAGTAAACAACCATTCAAATGGAAAGCTCTCAAAACTCTTCGCACTCCCATGCAAACCAGCACTACCATCACAGAGTCTAATATTCGCCAAACACGATGGTTCAGCCAGTTTCCTTGGGAGTACGGAGACGGTAAAGGCACGGGTTTACCAAGCCGGTAATGGTTGGTTCGATTCCCAATACGGTCGAGGGTCTTTCGGGTAGAAGATGTTCACGACAATATACAAATTCATTAATTCATGCTGACATCGAAACTTTCAATTAATTACTGTGGCAGTGCAACTAGAACACTAAGTTAAGAGCAAGTAATAAGTCAATTGTGAAGGCAATAAGCTTGAAATACTAAGATAGAAGAATAAAGATGTGAGGTGGCTATGACAATAGAGCTTAGATATATGTTAAATTACAGACTTTCATATCATAAATAGGCTTTGAAAGTGGAGGCATGATCACTATGAAAATATAGTATTGACAGTCATTAGTCTAAAAACGAATAAAAGTTGTTGAAATTAGGCAAAAGACGAACTCAATGTTAGTACAAATAGTATTATATATTATAAGTAATTTTATTGGTGTTATAAAGCATGCCTCGTAATGTTTAAAATAACGTAGTGTCTTGACGCTAGGGTGCTAGTCTTGTTTGTAAATTGTGTGCCTGAAAAACGAAAGAGTGGCCTATTGTTTAAACAATATAGGGGAGAGAGCGGCTGCGGCATTGTTTCACCAATACAAGAAGGCAAAGTTTCCACACGGTCCATCACAGGTCCATCACATGATACGTCTTATTCCAGATCACACTATAGCACAACTCTGTTCTAATTATTACTTAAAGGAATAAACCTAGCAGTTGTTCCTACTTATTTTTATTTTCAAAATATGTTTGCCAATGATGAAAAGTATGTATTCGTTGATCGATGTTTTCGATTGAGGCATGAATTAAATTCTAAGCAAAAAAAACACTCAGGTAGCTCAGCCAATAATTGCAAACTTTTGAAACCATATTTACCAGCAATTAAGCAGTGGATCAGACCAAAAAAAACAATTTTTTTTTTTACCTGGTGAGTTTGGGCATTATTTTTTACCCATTTCGATTTTCGCATAGTAATTACCGGACCTTTTTTTTTCTTTTCAAGCAACTGGTCATTACTTCATGCAGGCAGTATCGTCGGTAAATTAAACTTTTGGTTGATAAATTAATGGGCACTTTAATGCAAAAGCCCTGAGAAGGTGCAAGGTTTGTTATGCAATGGTACATGATGAAAAAAAATACAATAACTGAAAGAATACATACCCTCAGAAATTCGTATACTTGAACTCACGTTTACGCAATTACACAGACAACACTAACTTGACTCCACACAGGGGAAGTTTATTTTCCCATGCCGAACTTACTGCCAAGCCAAAACAACATCTACCTCAGTAACAACAATATCGTAAAGAGTGGGGAGTATAACAGCTTTTGTTGATATGGCATCCCTTTATTATTTTCTTGAATGACTTTACCTCTACATTAATGGCAAGACAAAAGACGCACAATGGCACACACAAATTGTTTCGGCTATGTGACACACCAGAGTTTTTGCCCATAACCGCCATGAGCGAATGTTTTATAGCTCGGTTGGACAATTTGGAACTTCATTCATGCGAAAACAACTACGCACTGTTGCTTCATTCATGTCCTGCTGTGGTTTGGAGGACGCTTGAGTTTTGTTGGGGAAAGCGACATTTCACTAGGCAATTTGTACTTTTATGCGATAAGGCTACCGCCTTTACCATACGTGGCTTGCTCTGACAATGACACAATTGGGAATGGTTATTATGCATTTTATTTAGATATTTTCAAGAAATTTTGAAATTGATTTCACATGGCCAGGAGTGGAATTCAAATTGTTTATCGAGTAATACAGTTGCAAAACTAGATTCAAGGTTAAATAAATACTAACATTTTAAAGCGCTAACGTGTACCACCTTTTTATGAACACACAACAACTTCGAAGATCTTTATCTCGTCATAACAAAACCGAACGGTTTAAATTATAAACAAACAATGTTGATAAGCCACATCGAAATTCTAATCATGTATTCCCCAGAAGCCAAATTCATCATCACTCTAGATCTTCTTACACAAGAAAATATTCAGGAGGAGACTTTATTATGGTAAATAAGTTTTGTTCAACAAAATAGTCAGGAGCTCATCGATTAAAACTATGATGTGTAAGTATATTTTGATTATTTTGTCAACCCTTCTTGCTTAATGAAGCAAAACATTTGCAAACACCATGCAGTTTTTAATTAAATTAGAAGATTGTATGGGGTGAATACAGATACCGTTTGACTCTTTCTTGACTTGTTTTCAAATTGTCACTATACATCTACCAGCGTTACGGGTCAATTTAATCGTTACTTTCATTGCTTTTAAATTATTTCATAAGTAAAGACGCCCATTTAAAAGTTTCCTTTTGTTTTCCTTGGATTGATGGTTCATATAGACATAAGTGAATGAACTTGTTTGATTTCACAGTCAATGTAATGTTTAATTATCAATGAAGAATCTCAAGATATAGTCATAAAATGCTATTCTTGATAACTTCCCAATTGAACGTATTTTTTCATGTTTAATTTATTGATCAAATTACTTTGGAACTGAATGCAAAAGGACGAGGAGTGATGAAAAAAGGAAAAATAATTAAAACGCAACTTTAACTTTCAATGCGAGCGTAACTACAGAAGCGGCTAGCAATTCGTGTAATTCAAGGGTCAGCAGTTTTTTCAATTTGAATAATACTAGATAGCATTCTTCTAGTCGAACAGTCAGATAGCATTCTTCTATCTTATGGTTACAAGCTAGTACGAAAAGTGGAAATAAGCAGGAATAAATGATAATGATAACGAAATCTTAATAGCAAGTGTTCTAAAATCTAAAAAAAAAAATCGAATGAATCGAATGAAGATCTCTGATTTTAATTTGTTTTCTCTCCACGATATTTCTCTAACCGTCACTTCAGATTATTCGATCATTTGTCCCTTTTTGGGTTATTTCTAGGGTTTTTTTTTTCATTAGGGCGAATCTACAATTGAGAGATTCTCTCCGGGCTCGCTCTCTTTCATTCATAAACCAATCACCTTTACGGTTTTCATTCTACTATTTGTAGAGTATGCTAGCCAGCACTGTTGTGTTTCGATCTGTACTAAAGAATCCCTCGAAAGTTTTATAATGGCGCTGTAATGAATGAAAGAGAGCGAGCCCGGAGAGAATCTCTCAATTGTAGATTCGCCCTAATGAAAAAAAACCCTAGATTTGACCTTTTTTCCATTCAACCTTTTATTCATTCGATTTTTTTTCAATGTTTTAACCATATTTGACGTTTTGTCCATTCGCACTTGACCTTTTATATCCTTTCCAATCATTGGATTGGATTTCTTTATTAGAGAGACTTTCAGCTTGTGGCAAACCTTCCAATCATTTGACCTTTTTTCAATTTGACCTTTACTCATTCGACGTTTTGTCATTCAACGTTTTGTCATTCGACGTTTTGTCATTCGACTTTTTGTCATTCGACCTTCTGTCTTTCGTCCTTTGTTCTTGCATCCCTCTCAGTGTTGTATTTATTATCAATGAGGCATAAAGGGTTCGATAAAAACACGTTTTGAGCGTGGTGACAGGATGCTAGATCAGGCCAAAACAGAATTCAATTGAATTCCTTATAAATGGCAAGAGACGCAACACCGTTGATTGTTCCGGAAGTGATGAAGGGAGCGCTTTTTTCACCACATCCGTAAATCGCCTGCCAGTACAGGAGTTTCATTGAAAATTTCGATCATTTCTTCTTTCGAATACCCTCCGGAACATGAAGCTTACACTTGGATACAAAATATTCTTGCCAAGGAAGTTGCCGGAAGTCGGCCTTTACGTGCCCATCACGATGCAACACGATTTGATTAGTAACTTCATATAAAGTTTCCGGGCGCGGGTATCCGCAGTGATGTTTTGCTTTTCATTTCGGTTTGGGTCATTCTGCACCTTGTAAACATGTAACCCATCACAGTTGTATTAGCAAGTCCAACCTTTTTAGCGATTCATCGGTGGGACGCCTCTGGTAAGTGCACAAATTTTTTTCACGCACTATTATTTGGTTCTACGACATGACTGGAACTACTACAAGTAATCAATTAATCAGGTGTTCTACTCATATGGTTCAAAAGTAACAGAAGATTTTGGGTGTGCCATTCTTATCGCATAAACCCTTTACATGCAAACATGCATACATACAGGTGTGGTCATTTCGCGAAAGAGGTGATGTTTAATATTATAAAATAAAACCAAAATGAAGAAATCCTTCAAGGATGTTAACGTAGCATTCATCTTTGGTTTCATGATATTTCAACATTCCGACTGTTTGAAACCTACGCTAGCTCCCGTATTCATCCTACACAGCATAATAAGATGCTGAATATTACATCCAAACTGCTGCAACCAAGTCAAGCCATATGTTAAGTAATACAATATTTTACGATGTACTCTGTGCTTAAGATGTCAAACGGAAAACAATATAGTTTTTTGACAATTGACGTATATGTATGGGTGTAAAAAACTAAAGATGTACACCTTTGATCAAAGGTGTACAAAGATCATGATTTTTTACCATTCTTTATTCAACATACTGCTGTATGAATGGCCAAAAAGGCTTGGGCAAGCCCGTAAGCATAAATACTTACGCAAAACCTGCGAAAACAAGACAATCTCCTTCCAGAAATATAATCCGATAAAATGAATAACAAAATAGGCAATTCAGTCAAGCTTTCCACTAGATGGTTTGTTTGAGAAAGGCGCGTCAAATTTATTACAACTGTTGGAGTGGAATGTACCAATCATAAATGATAGGCACATCGCTTCCAAGACTCCGGATGGCTGTCAACTCTATTGTCCAATTGCACCTTCAATGATGCCATGATGTACATTCCCATCCCAGTATTGAAATGATTGCAATCAAAGAATCATAATAAGGTTCATGCAATCTATCAAGTGTAGAATATATGAACGAAATAAGTATAAATAGAGTGGAAGGTGAAATTGTATTCAAAGTGTGGCAAAAACGGAATACTTGTTTCTGGAATCCAGCAGTGATGGGTCGAGCATCTTACCTTCGAAGAAAAGGTAAAAATCAAGTCCCATCTCTCTTCTAGAGAAATCGTTCAGAAAATCTTCCGATCACATACCGTTGCGCGAAGATTTTTGAAAAAAACGATAATGGCAGTCGCATCGACAAATTTGGGCAGAAAAGCAAGTTTACGGAGAAATTATAGCGAAGCAGTGAACCAAATCCGTGTAGCGTGGCAACTTCCGGTGACAACAAGGCGTGTCCAGTAAATTCTGTCAACAACGAAAACTTGAAGTGGCACAAAAGACTGGGAAAACCCAACTTGCAGAGTGATCTAAATTGAATTGATTCTATTTTGCAGAAAAATACATTTCTTGGACGGATGAACGAATGGAAAAAAATATTCTTTTCGGAGAAAAGAAGTTTAACCTTGATGGTCCGGATGGCTAGCAATATTAATGGCGTGAATCTCAACGAGGATGAAGTCCGAGGATAACATTAAAATACTGGAGATCAGTTTAATCAAACAGGGCGTGTGATTGATGGGTCCAGACTTCATTTTTCAGATATATAATGCTGCTGTTCACAATACCAAGTTGACTAAAGCTTAGTCTGCTGACAGGAACAAAGAGGTTCTCAAAAACCTTTTGTCAATTCTTGCTGGTCGTGTTTATCAAAACGGCAAACAATTTGACAGCATAAACATGTTGAAATGTCGTGTTCGGAAATGCTGAGAGCAGATCAGCTAGGATACGCTGGAAAATTGGTTGGTTTTATCCATGAAATCACGGTTTATTGGAGTTACTCGAAACAATGGCTTTTATACTGATTACAATTTTTTTTAATAAGTTACTTTTGTTGCGCTTGGTGTTTAGTCAGTCATTGCAGGAAGAAAACTTATGTTTTTAAAGTAAAACATGCTTACTAAACATTTTATTTCATAATTTACTTTCCCTTGTAGGTTTTCTACTAATCGTGTGTCTCCTCCATCTTCTCAACATTCTCATACATTTTCATGTTGCACTTCTTATACCCGCTCCTTCCTTCCTCAGAAGCTCTCAAACTCTAGCCCACATAAGAATTCTGCACGTCGAATGGATGAAGTGACTCGATGTCACTTGTAATGACACAATTGTCACCACGCAAATCAAATGAAGATTCACCTCACTTGCCGCGCAGAATAGGCCTGCCTATATTTTTATATATTTATATTATTCCGGACCGCTCAGATACTCTTGCAGTGCAGTTCCTCAAGCTTATGTTGCTTCATTTTTCCCAGTACAGAGCATCCTTTGTTCATTCCGTTGTTTGGTTCAGCTTGTAACTGGTCTCCACCGATAATGTCTCGCATTTTGGAAACGTACTAACTAGTGGATTGGAATGCGATTCATTGCAGAATTTGGGGTGTATACTGTAGAAAATATCACTGGGAACGAGTGCTGTATGCAAGGTATTTAAAATTTGAAGCATCCTTTATTGTGTAATTGAGGCAATTTTTCCAACTCCCTAAACCGATCAACTCTACTTAATGGTGGTTCATGCCTTCAGTAGCATCAGTGGATTGGGAACAATTGTTTCTATCTGTGGTTAACAGGTGCTGCTTCGAGACTTTGTAGACATTATTCGAATTAGAAAACAGTTGCCATGTTTCATGGCGCCTCTGACGTTTACTGTATAGAATTTTCTAATAGAAATGAAGAGTTCCAGCGTAATTTATAGGGCGATGTAATAATATATCGAGCGGATACTTTTCGATCGACATAAAGACATTCCTCGATCGCCTAACCTGGCCACGTTTATGCAACCGTCGGAGTTTGGGAGGATTTGGTATCTACCTTAAAAATACGCAGCCTAAATATCAAAAGAAAGGGAAATGAATAGTCGGAGACAATAGTTATACAGAATGGCCTGTTTGGTGTACAGAAAAAAAATATTTTAAAATGTTCGTTGGGAGCATTTAGTCTAAGAAGGTTAAGTGATGCTCTATTTCTCTTCAAATGGTTGGGACTTAAGCATTAACTATAGTCCTAGCCCCATATGATTGCGACAAGATGAACAGATTGGAGATAAGGAAAGCATTGCGTATATGACCAAGTCTCCCCCGGTTGGTACCAAATCAATGAGCGAAGGAATCAATAGAATCAATATCAGTTACTAATGCCAATCGGAGGGTCAAAGCTCTATTTGCAGGATATCTACAGAAAAGGGGGCATGTGCCTCCACTCAGAAAAAAATGTACTCTAGTGAAAATATTACTAAAGACACATAGAAGCACCCGAAAATGACCAGAAACACGGACTTTTTCTGGTTTTTTTTTTCTTCATTTTATTTACGAGCTTACGATGATTAGGTCATACCGGACTATTCGGGATGCAGTGCAACTTGGATTCAATGTTCTCTTGCTTGTTGGAGAGGTCCCATGCTTTTGGCGGATAGTGCTAGTTACATACTTTCAGCGTATCGTTAACCAAAATGAACCCTGCTATTAATCTTTCCCAAATATCCAACCTCCCAGTGATTTCTCGTGGAAGTGTACAGGATTTCTCGGCTTTCATCAAAGCGAGTATCACATCAACACGTTCCTTGACCAGCATTCGAGCCCGGCGTCGCTGGTATTGCTCCATAATGGGTCACCAGTGCTTACACTTTGAGGATATATGTTAGTCCCAAACATCATCTGTTGGTCCTTTGTGTATATACAACTGATCTGGCAATTACGGAATAGCATCCGTGGGCGGTCAATCATGCTCGTGCTCAACTCTTTCTTGTACCTTTTCATCACATGTTGTCACTTGATTTTTCCTCCACGCATTATGTTCGATTATTCCTCTAGTGGCTTATTGATGTGATTACGGAGAGATTTAGATTGCTTATAAAAATTGTGTTATTTAAAGTAAGTTAAAATACCAAACTTTTCTGCTTCTCAGAAACTACACCTAAACCATAGTAAAACAAGTCATCGCACCTTCATTTAAAAACATGGTCAAAAATTCATGATCCAGCATTTAAAACTAAGCATAGATTTGGAACTGTACTGCATTACAATACTTCATTCATCAATTATAGCCTCCGACAACGCACAGAACCCAAAAGAGCAAACAAGCTATTTCTTAAGTGGCAGTTCTGATATAACGCAGCTTCCCGAATTGTAGGCGGGTGCCGTAGTGCCACATAAACAAAACAAATATTAAAATGTACTGTGAAACACAAGGTAGGTTGCAATACGTGATTTCACCATGGAACCGCTCTTTGCACCGTCACTTCCGATTCACATCCAATGAACGACTTCAAAACCGAGTCAAAAAGTTTGATAAAAGCTAGCAGAATTGCAGGAAAAAATTACAGCGAACAGAAAAACACGTCTGCCAAGATTCAAAGCTTACTGTGAGCCTTTGTAACTGATTCAAGTAATTTTGTTGTGTACTCTGAAACAAAGGATTGAAGTACGAATATTTTAATATCTTCCTGTAATAATGTTTCCCATAGATAAACAATACAAATAAAATAAACCAAACCTCTCGCACGTCATTAAGATGTTGAATTACGATTTGGATAGAACTTTTCCTCATTGCCTCGCCATATTATTGTGCCACTCCGAGCTAATACTGAGGAGTAATTTGTAGCCTTGTTGTTGTTATTACAGATACATATACCTATTTTGTCTGCGCTTTACTGAAATTTGTTTTCCAATTACAATCCTTCTATCTAATACGCTCATAAAAATGTTTTTTTAATGTTGAAAAATGTGAAATGAAAATCGTTGTTGTGTCAGACGTTATTTTGTTCTTTTTTTCTCCTTATCATAGAGATTTTAAACCTCGGTTGTTCATCTCATATCGGAGTCATTTGAACATCTTTTGGGTATTATTTATGACTTATCCATCGTTATAAAGTTATCAACACAGGCTAGTTTTGTTATCATATGTTACTAATTTTAAAGGATTGTTTCAAATTGTCAAATTGAAACCCCCGACTTGAATCAGATGGATGGTTTTGATTTGTGGACTTTTCAATTCCAATAACATTTTATAGATTACAGCCATTTATAATTTTTTTTTTGTCTGGATTATCGAGATTTTCAGCCTCGGGCTGGTTCATCTCCCGTCGTAGTCACTCAAATACCTCTTTTGGGTATTTTCGTAACTTGTCCGGGGGTGAGATTCGAACTCGTGACTTTGGCGTGAGAGGTATGGATGTTAACCACTACGCCGGGATCGCCCCCAGCGATTTAATAGTAAACATTCGATTTTTACAGTTAATATGGTTTACTACTATTGCCGACATCCTCTTGCTACACAATTTTATATTTTTATGATATTTGACAAAGCTAATAATGTGTATAATACTAATAACTGTTTTCTAGCAAGAACAGAAATCGACCGCAAGAAATTGGCAAACCACAGTAAGGAACAGGAAATACATTATTTGTCTCTCTTAAAAGGCAACGGAACCTTATTTGCTAAGAACATCTGATAACAACATGTTATCAAACGTAATTGATTCGATTGAATGCCACCGGTTTCACACCACATAATGTTTCCGTTGCCAACTAGCTCTTTGCGCTATAATTTAGAGACGAGACGTGACTTGAATCCAACCTGGCATTGCGAAGTACGAAAAAGGTGGGATAATTAAAGCGTCAGACGTACGCGGGTTGTAATTTCCAACTCCTTTGGCCAACGCCGCAAAAAATGAATCGATTGGAGCAAAATTATATACGCTTACCTTGAAATTAATTGCGACCATTAATCGTCACCTAAATGCTTCGCGAGGTTCCTTCGCGGATATCAACACCCTTGAATGCAATAGAGTTAAAGTACTGTTCCGCGAACAGATTCATCTATGAACGGAACAATTTTGAATGTAATCGTTTCCGAATTCTTTTCCGTGGATAATTTAAAAGTGACTCATTAGATCGTTTTTATTTCTTTTTATTTACAGCCTTCCGCGGTTGAAGACTTGAGAAAGTGGACTTCATTTGAGGCTATCGGCGATATAACAGTTCCTCCGGATTGCACCGTAAGATTGACAGGCAATGGTTCTGTAATTTTGGGGAATATTTCCCAAAATGCTTCTCCCTCCTACCAAGCAGGGACGAGTGCTTCGTTCGACGAAACCGATGACATCATCATGGTAGACAGCAGTTCAAGAGGATTGGGTCGAGAACAGGATACACCACTGGACCATAGGTTACCTTCTCCGGAGGAGCAGTGCCAAATGATTGCACTTAAGTATGTTCTAGTCGTTACTATTAGAAATGAAAGTTCCATTGAATTTTCAAAAACTTCCATTTATTCTTATAATGAATAAAATTGTGTGATTCTACTATTTTATATTTTTAAAGATTGATTAATCGAAAATTCAATCACCAGTTTTTAAATTTCAACATGTCCCACCAAATTGCTAGGCACTTAATACACCTCATTTCTTGCAGGTTTCCTGCAGAAACCATTAAAGTGGACACCTCCGGCCGAGGGTTCGATAGGATGTGTGCGACAAGGAAATCGTTGCTACATTTCGTGTCCACTTCTGAACAAACCGAAACCATTGCTGGTCAGCCAGATGGAAGCGACGGTGACACAATACGACGACGATCTAGACCGCGACGATCGAGAGGGAAACGAAGAAATACGATCGCTGGAACCGACCAGAAGGAAATTGCGGAAGTGGTTAACAATGGGTAAGTCAAAACAACAAGATCGAGTATAAAGTAAGGATGGAATTAAAACCAAAACCGCAAGCAACTGGCGGTCGTATAATTAATGCACACCACCCAAGAGAACGGCATTTGGCAAGAAGTTCGAGTGCAGAACTAGTCAAAGTTGATAAGTCAAGGCTCTATTGTGGTTAAAGTATATTCAAAATTCACCAGAAATCCTCACGTCAATGCCCAGATTTTATTTGCGTGCCAGTTATTATTTCCATATACATATTTTCATACAATTCACAACGATCATGCCTGTTTTTCATTATCTCACTATTTTTTTATTGCCACTAGAAAGTCAGAAATGCATGCAAGACAATGATGATAGGGTTTTTGCGTGTGGTAAATGCTAAATGTTTTCATATCATTAAAACCTAATATACTTGTTTTCTGAATGTTTAACGCCATTGATGTTGCATGTACTTGCTAAATGTATTGTGGATGAGCATTTATGTCATGTTTTCATTATTATTCTAAATTATTCCTTATTGTCATGAAAACTCCAGTATTTCGAATGCTTTATTCTATGATTTTAAACTGCGCGTTTGTTTTCTGAACGATGATTTTACATTTACATACAATTATTACGCTAATTATAACATAACATATGAAGGGTCATTTCTAAAATTTTACTTGTATCTTCAGCATTGGATTGTTAAGGCATATGTTTTAAGAGTTATCCAAATTATGTTAAAAATATAGAGTGTTTGTCTGCATAAAATACATTCAAAACATAATCTTTATGTGATTGAGGAACTTGAGTTCAAATAAATGTTTACATCCATAATTGTAATAACCCTTTGTAAACACAATACTTTGCCATTCAAAACGCAAGCTCAATAGACTCAGACATGTCTTATTCAAGATTTTAAGATAGCTAAGAGATAGCTAAGAGCAGCAGCATAGTAAGCAGATGCTAGATCCGGCTAAAACAACGGGGTAACTGTATGCTTTTGGTAGATACATAGAAGTTGTTTTTAATGCACTTTCCCGTAATCCTCACCGTTGAATGTGCCCGTTGTGAAATACAACGAACTCTTCATGCCAGAAAACCAAGTCACCATACCATACCATACCAACACATTATTTCCAAACTTTTCGGTTCTAATGTACCATACGTCATCGAGTACACTCTTACTCGGCACAGAATTATAAAATTGGGGACCCGGAAGTGTACTGGCTACTTATTTCACGTACTTTTGTCGTCCATCAATATCCAACCGTTTGGCTCTTTCAGGAGAAGGTTGTACAAGCTCCGTCACTTTGTTTTCGCTTTGTTTTGCTTTCCAAGCAAGGTGCTTCTTATAAGTGATGATGTTGTTACGCCTCTTTGATATTTTCACAGTTCCAATAAAAAAAAAAACCCAGTTTTTTTTTACAATTTCGCGAAAAGAATGCGATTTCTTTGACTTCGAAAGATTCACCACTTCCAGAATTTGGTCCATTGGCCTCTTTCTGCGTCCGGATTTTGGTAGGTAGTTATATAGGAGAACAAGTTTCACCATCCTCCTTTCGATTAAGAAGAGCAGACTTCGAACACTTTGCTACTTTCACTCATTTTCAAAACGATAACTTTTCAAAACACCTTTTGTGCAGAATTATCTGCATGCTGAGCGTCTGATGCATACATTTTTTTGTAATTTGTATATATTTTGACAGTTATCAGTGTGGGACCTTAAAGAGCATTTTAGTTACACACTTATATGAAATTCTTAATTTTTCATAAAGTTTCTACAAACAAGTGTCCAGTTTATAAAATGAACAGTCTTTAGCATAGTTCTCCAGCTTTCGTTTAGCTCCTTAATTATCTCGAATGCTCTTAAACCATAACTTAAGTAATCACTTTGTTTCCAATGGGTAAGTTGCATCCAGAAGTCGTACAATATTATATAGGCAGTACAGTAAAAATAGTGATTCTTTGACAAAAGGTCGAATGACAAACCCGGATTACCAATAATCGTCTTGAAAGTCGCTTGCCATTTTGCAGCTTAACTTACAGCGTGTCCCACTTCTGACCGGAACAACATCATTTGGGTCTATTTTGGGTTTAAACAAATTCTATTCGGTCCATGGTTGCAGCTCGCCAGCCGCGCAGTCTGCGAAGGGTTCACAGGTCGCCTTCTACTTGAACGATCCACCTTGCTCGTACTTCTTGCCTCTTCTTCTTGTGCCCGTCGGTTCGTTTTCGAGAATCATTTTAGCATTCTTACGACATGCGCCGCTCATCGTAGACGACCGATTTTAGTGTGTACGACGGGAGGTTCTCCCAGCAACTGATGCAATTGGTGGTTCATCCGCATCCTCCACATTTCGTCTTCTATCTGCACTCCATGTCGTATGATCTACGGTACGCAACACATTCCGTACAAAGACGCGCCAACTAATGCGCACTTGATCCTCTACGAACAATCCCCATGTTTCGTGGACGTAGAGGACTACCGGTGTAATAATTGTCTTGTAGGTGGTCAACTTTGTAGTTCGGTGAACTGTGTTCGATCTTAGCGTCCTTAGGATTCCAAAGTAGGCACGATTTCCAGCCATAATGCACCTTTGTATTTCTCTGCTGGTGTCGTTAACATCGGTCACCAAAGAGCCCAGATACATGAATTCGTCTACCGCATTGATTTCATCACCGTCGATCTGATTTTTTGGTGGGAGGCTAACATTTTCTTCTTTTGACAACGGTCTCGCCAGGTGTGATCCTGGTTATTTCCCATAAATTTTTTATTTGGGTTGCTATTTTTTGACTGCGCATTTTTCCTTCAGTTTTCAGTTTCATAATTGCCCAGTAGTATTCAAAGAACCTGCTGTGGACAATTGGTAGGATAGAGAGTTTTCGGAACAACCTGGACTCCATTATCATTGAACCATTGTTGTATTTTCCGGCTGTAGTGACAACCCGCAAGAACCAGCCAAAATGTCACCGGACCATCATGTGACTAAATGAAGGGCAGAATTTGCTTCTGAAGACATTCGGTTTAGTAAATTTCCTAGTCCACCATTTTCTCAAATACGAAAACCGTTGTCTTCTGGCCACAGATGCAAATTTCCGGCCAGATCATATATTTGCGTGTGAACTAATTTGAATCATAAAAGGACACCTCCTCAAGCCTTCACCTAGTAAAATTTTGGTACTGGAAGTTGTCCGAAGTAGGCCTTTGTCCCTGGTTAGTAGGGAAAGCTTTCGAGCGCATCTTCTAGCTATGGTATTCTACTTAACTGGCGTAGAATGCCCGTAAGCCTTCGCGATAGCGAATTCAGTATCATGCTTTTTACTCAAATCGCGATCGGACATGCCTGGGTTGCTTCTGATGGACCTCACGACCTTTTCATGGAGCTGACGATTGGCCTTTCCATTCCGGCGTTCACTTTGCGGCTTCTGAGCCGTCGTCAAGGTATCCCTGTACGTTTTGAGCACGTGCCATATGCATGGCCATGCCATGGCGTTTGTAGGAAAATTCAACAGTTTACCCAAATTGGACGGGGAACCCCGTTGAGTTTTCCTGGTGATTGTGCAGGTTTTTTTTTCTATGATCCAAAACGAACTGAATATATACACTTTCATTGTGCTTATTATTGTCGACAAACAGACAACAAAAGCTGAAAACGTCTACTAGGAGCGCTGTAATAAGAAAGAAAAGTTTGTTCTATCACTTTTTGTTCAAATCCAGCTCATTTTCCAACACCTTAGGAATTTTGCAAACATTTGCTTCCATTGTTCCAATATTTCTTGATTGTTCGATGTTCCTGCGTGTTCGAAGGGTTGACCTCTTAAGATACAAAAAATTCCTGAAAAAAAGCTTACTTATTGAAGAAAGCAAACTGATTCGACCAATCAGTTTGCTTTCTTCAATAAGTAAGCTTTTTGAAAAAATAATTTTGAACAGAATGATGCTTCACATCAATACAAACTCAATTTTTGCTGATGAACAGTTTGGATTTCGCCATGGGCATTCAACTACGCATCAACTTTTGAGAGTTACAAATTTAATTCGTTCAAACAAAGCTGAAGGCTGCTCCACTGGAGTTGCTCTTCTAGACATAGAAAAAGCATTCGACAGTGTTTGGCATGAAGGTTTGATTGCGAAACTGAAAAAGTTCAATTTTCCGCTTTATATCATGAAATTAGTTCAAAACTACTTAACTGATAGAACTTTGCAAGTAAATTATCAGAATTCTAAATCTGATCAATTGCCTGTCAGAGCTGGTGTTCCTCAAGGTAGTATTCTTGGGCCAATACTTTATAACATTTTCACTTCAGATCTCCCTGATTTACCTCAGGGCTGTCAAAAATCTTGCTTTGCTGATGACACAGGCATTTCCGCTAAAGGAAAAAGTCTTCGTGTTATATCCAGGAGGCTACAAAAAAGCTTGGACATTTTTACAGATTATTTTCAAAAATGGAAGATTTCTCCTAATGCTTCCAAAACTCAACTTATAATATTCCCACACAAGCCTAGAGCTGCATTTTTGAAACCAAGTAATAGTCATATGGTCACTATGAACGGAGTTCCAATTTCTTGGTCAAATCAAGTAAAATATCTTGGACTGATACTTGATCAAAAATTAACTTTTAAAGATCACATTGAGGGCATTCAAGCCAAATGTAATAAATATATAAAATGTTTATATCCTCTTATAAACAGAAAATCCAAACTTTGTCTGAAGAACAAACTTCTAATATTCAAACAAATCTTTAGACCGGCCATGCTTTATGCTGTGCCAATATGGTCTAGTTGTTGTGCTACTAGGAAAAAAGCACTTCAAAGGATTCAGAACAAAGTTCTGAAAATGATTTTGAAGCTGCCACCCTGGTTCAGTACTATTGAATTACATAGAATTTCAAACGTTGAGACTCTAGAAGAAATGTCCAACAAGATAATTCATAATTTTAGACAAAAATCATTGCAGTCTTCAATTGCAATGATCAATTCTCTCTATAGATAAGAACTAGTTTTAAGAAATCAATAATTATTCTTACACGCAGGCAAAAGCAACCCTGTTAAAAATACTGAATAGACAAAGTAAAAATAATATTAACACAATTAGATATAAATGATAGCATATAAGGTTGAAATGTTTATTACTTAGCAGGATCACCTAGGTTAATATATGAATGTAAAATAATGTAAAAATTTGGAATAAAAAAAGAGTTAAAAAAAAAAAAAAAAAAAAAAAAAAAAAAAAAAAAAAAAAGATACAAAAAATCACATTATTGTTTTTGTAACAGTCTTAGTCTGGTCAAGCGTAATGGCAAAATGCCAATCCATGCCAAATCCGGCCAGCGTCAAGCCTCCATGAGACTTCAGAAAAGGACAGCAGGCGTTTCTGGGGGCATTCATCCTTATAAATTTGCCCGTTTATGGTAGGGGAGGATGGATGAATATGGCTGTTTGGGGAATTTGGCTACCCACAGGGTCATCGGAACAAACAACTATTGAAAAAATATACGATAGTTTTGTTTACAATATTACCATTGAAGATGTAATCGCAATTGATCGTGTCTATAGATGAAACGTCTACAACAATAACAGAATACAAACTTGTAGGAGCTAGCTAACGACGACTCTAACAGTTACAAGATTTTAGATGATTAAATATTTTTGTCATGAGTTTTTTGTTGTCTCGTAAAAATATTGTGAGCATTTTCAACATACAAGTCGGTAAGATTTATATGCCCTTAAAAGAAATACAATAAAAATACTGCCTAAATCCTGTCCGGGATTATATGGTCAATATGTATAGAGTGTGTTTATCTCAAGATCGAAAGCAGAAATCATTTATAAGAGCAAGATATCAAAATGTAGCATATGCCGCTCCACAAGTAACACCAATATGTCTCAATTGGTTGCAGCAACTTGATTGTGATGAAATAAGGTGACATTGAAGGTTTTCTAACTGGTTTGCAACATGTGTGCTACTAGGGACACTTGTATACTAGCACTGCGTAGTGAAAAAATTTTGAACTTCTGTCAACTAAATGATCTTGACTTACCGAACAAAGACCTTAGCCAATATCATGAAATATTGCATCTGGCTAAATGCCACCATTACCCCACATGATTTTATTTTTGCCTTTTCTATACTGCTCTTGATTCTTCATAAAACATTTTAAAATAAAATGGAAATTTCCTGCATTTCATTTTGGTAATACAAAACACTCTAAAGAACAATATTAAACAGGTCACAGCTACGTTTTTGTGTATTTATTGATAAATTGTACACGAAGCTTAGGGTAGCTATATTTCCCCGTCGTTCCCCAGATGTGATGAAGGGCTGACTTATTTTGCCACATCCACAGATTGCTTGCCAAACAAGGAACTTTTTTTGGGGAAATTCGGACAATTTTTTCTTCCGGACGATCACAGGAACGGCCAACTTGGATTTGGTGATGTCGGGCTTGATATACGTGTCGTCAACCATAACTACGCAATATGATTTGATGAGCCACTACAGGTGTAACTTTCTTGCGCGGGTTTAAGCCACCATAGCTGCATTCGAATGGAATGATGTACAGACGTGTAGTCCAGCATTACTTGAAACAGTCGCCATATTTCGGTGGAATCATGCCGTCTTACGTTTCCTCATGAATCATGAATTCCGATCTATCTATGTGACGCGAGCACAATTGTTTTTTGAGTGCACAATTGTTTTTCTAATTTTATTTTAAACGTTCTTTGCCTTTTGGTAAATTTTCAACCAATACAACTGATGATCACAAGTACCTAGAAATGACCCTTAATAAATCGTTCATATTTTTATAAGTTGTTGTCTGTAACAAGAATCACTATATTCAATAATCATCCTTTTTTAGTTTCAAAGTCTTACATTGCCCAAAGTTAGATACTTCCTCTATTTTTTTCCATCTTTAAACAAACTGTCGCAATACTGGAGTCTTAAGCTAATCCATGCCACCCTTTTAATCTCTCTCTTCAACAGGGACGAAGTCACTACCTCCTCTACTGCCACTACTAACCTGGTGCCTCGTAGCAAATCAAGCGACATACTCAAGAAAGATTCTCCAACGACATCCTCTGCAGACAACACATCCAAACACATTACTAAACTATCACATTTTAACTCCCTAAAACAGTGGGGCCGCAACCGACTACGGATGATTAACCGCGACTCAAAAGACAAAGTACAGGATATTGATGACTTCAATATATCTGATACGACCAGAAACAGCAAACGTAAAATCTCTGATAAAGATGCAAAACTTTCGCACGAACGAAAGCCTTCTTATTCTTCATCAGAGAGAAGTATGACTGTCGCTTCAGGCACAACCGCTACCGCTAGCATGCCCGCTTCAATTAACCCTGTGAAGCTTCGTGAGTCCTCTTCCATCCGAAGACAGCGTCGCACTGCGCTTGGAAACAAGGATGAACCCCATTCATCAAGTGGAAATTGGAGTGCCAGCTCTGAATCGGGACGAACTTCGATTGGTAGTGAGATAACTACCACTACTCATCCGAAATCAAGTGCCTCGAGTACCTCCCTGAACCACAATCATCACACAATATCTAGCGGACCGCCTAGTTCTATCATAAGCCGGCGTAGATTTCTCAATACCTCTGCTTCTAGCAGTGTTACAAGCGAAGGTACAGCTACGCCGGATTTACAAATGTACGACTATCACGATGAGGGTGGTGAAACCAGTTCGGTCTACTCGTGTGACACCGAAGGCTACTATACATCTTTCCATGTTGACTCCGGCTTGAAAACGCTTAAAGAAGAAGAACCTGTAACGCCAATGCACTCAACAATTGCCTTGTCGAGTACGACTTCATTTGAAAGCTCTGGTAATCAAACGGTCATTTCTCCGGAAAACGAATATGAGCTATTTGGCCGAGGTTCAACCTCTACGACTACCAGTTCTGCTGGAACTATATGTACAGTACTGGCTGATGGTCATCGTAATTCTTTGATCGGTCCAACTGTCCCGGAACGGAAGAGCTCTCTCACGAAACTCAACCGCAGTAACAGTTCGGCGAGCAATGGAACACTGGAACGTAGCTATTCTAGTAGTACCGTTGGAAGCACTCTAGAGAGAACCGGAACTATTAAGCGAAATGGCCATCTTCTGCAGAAAGAAGTAGCTGCGTTGATACATAAGGAAGAGGACACCAAGAAAAACAGAATAGAGTCGCCTGATAGTGGCAATAATACGAGTTCGTCTCCCATTGAATCAAATGCTAATTCAAGCCCAACACAACGGATTAGAAGTTGTTCTGAATTTGAATATTCTGAATCGTCTGATCTTGAATGCGTTGACCGCATTGAAAGAATTCGGGAGAAGACCACTATAAACACTAGTAGAATTCCGTCAATGTGCATCATCACTCCCACAAACAGTGACGATGAAAACGGTTCCTTAAAACGAAAAAAGGAGAAAACAAGCGAAACGGTGCACAACGAATCGGTGGAATCTAAAAAGGACTCGAGCAGTGTAAGAAAGAACGCTTTGCAGCCATTAAATAGCATGTTTGGTAGGTTGAAGGGAGTGCTAAAAAAGTCACCCAGTAAAGATTCCTCAATATCGGAGAATGTAAACAACAACACCGAACCTGTTTACGACGTTACTGGAGAATACGTTCGTATTGCCGAAGTGAAAATTGCCAAGAAAACTCAGCACATCAGTGGTGTTTACTATTCAAATGATGTGGTTAAACGCAATTTAGCTACAGTTCTCTCGGGAAATCTCAACGAGGAAACCGAATACGTATCATTGAATGAACTACCATGCAATATACGCTGCGAGAGCAATATTCTCTCTAACGAAAGTAAAAACATCCCTCCACGAGGAAGCGGAAAAGAAAACTCTTTTACTACGGAAGGGGAGGCACAGGCTACCGGAGAGAGTGCCGAACATGCTTCGAAAAGGGGTGCACGCGTGAAATTGGATGCGCACGGTAAGGTTATCTACAGTTCGGACAGTCTGAAGAGGAGAAAAGGTGCGCACACGACCTTTGCGCCGGGTCCATTTGTGAAGGAGGTAAATACAACACCAGCTCCGATGACAAACATTCCTACTGCAAACACTACAATTCAGGCAGCATCACAAGCAGCATCTGCAGAAAATAACAAAAACGTTGTTGTAGCATCTCCATTGTTAAGTGGAGGGCTAGCGAACAGGAAACCTATAGTAGTGAAACCAGTGATATCGCAATCTATATTAAAAACAAAAGCAATCGTAAACACCAACAGTAACAGTAATAATAAGAGTAGTAGCGCGACATCCTTGCGTATGGCACCCATTGCCACTATCCATCCACACAATAGTACCGCACAGGAAGCAGATAAATCAGCCACAGCATCACACATCATGTCTTCCGGTGTACTGAAGGGTGCTTACGTTAATGTTCAGGAAACAAAACCACCGTCTGTGAAAATGCAATCAATTCACTATATGGAACCAACCACCATTCAACACCAACAAACAGGTAAGCATCTTAAATCGCAAAAGATTAATGTCTCTAGAATAGTAGGTGCTTCGCCCAAGGTTAGGAACATCATTTTTCCGTCCGCGCGGTCATCCCCGCAGACACTCCCGCTTTCATTTAAGACGCAAAATTCTACCTCTCGTAATATGGACCAAACTCATCTCGTAAGACGTATTCAGGACATTGACCTAAATAGCAACTCTAGCGTCAAACGTAGGGATAGCTACAGGAATGCAAACTCTCCCAAAATCGATATTGACGCTACAAGCTCGTATGTTTTGGCAAAGGTGGATGTAAATAAACGAGAAGAATTGTTTTCTTCCTTATTGGCGATAAAAGATAGCTTACATTCCCACTCGCTTGATCAAAGCAGCGATAAGGACGATGGATACGAAGAAATCAGTGATGTAGATTTGGACGAGGATAGTAAATCAATTGCTCGTTCATTCGAAAGATTACTCAATCTATCCGATGAGGTATTCGGACCACAGACGAAGAACGGCACAAAATCTAACATTCTTACGGAAAGCAGTTTTTCTGAGTTAGATTCCAATACGGTCGAGAATAATGACGATGAGTTGGAGGTTGTACTGCGTGATTTGATGCCAACAACTCCCACAAGTTGTAGAAGAAGTTTCGCTATTCCTTTAACGCCCAGTAAGCTAACCGTCCCGTTTGACAGTGAGCAGCACCGGGCTAGAGTTTTGAGCTTCAGTGCCACAAGTAATGATAATTCAACTGATATTTGGTAAGAAAAAGTGTAATATAGTCGTAAAAAATTCAATTATGGTAATCAAAAGTACGTGTTAACTTTTTTTTCGCATAAACGGAATTTCATTTTATTCGGACTTTATCCATATCAAATGCTATTTATTGAACAAACGCTAAGCTTTGAATCTAGGAAAAAAATCAAATAGATGATTGAAAAGGAGGTTAAAAAACACAAATTTTGTAGCAATTCAATTGAACTAAAGTTCAAAATATATGATTTGAAGATCAAGATCCTTGATATATTTGATGCTTCTATGCTGGATATTCCCTATTAAAATTAATTGCGGCACTTAGCTGACTGTTTAGTGACGGAAAGCATGTTGTTAACTTACAAAACTGTATGATAAAAAATAGACCATTATGATGCACAGTTGCAAAAAGTTATTCGGCATATCATAACAATCAAAATTACAAGCTGTTTTGATCCTAGGAATGATTTTGTAGTAATTCCAAGACGAGTCATTCAGAAAAGACGCAGAAAACTAGAAGAGAATTTCAAATTTCAAGAAAATTTGAAGAAAATTTGTATCATAGAAATCTTATTGATTCAGAGAATACATTTTATTTACAACATTAATTCTATACTTTATTTAAACCTCTATTTTTTATAAGTTTGATACGTTTGAGTACGATATTACTATCCAGCATTTAACGAGCACTTAGGCCGCATTAATTGAGCTAAGTTTCTGGTAGAAAATATATCTAACGTACAAAATCATTATCTACAGTGATCGATTCTTTTCGTCGATTATTACAGGATTACTTCAGCAAATTGAATTAATTTTCATTAAATTAGCTAGCAATAGCAATGTCAAACACACATATAAAAACATCATATCAGGGAATATATGAAATGTAGCCATATGGATACAATCTTCAGCCAGTAATACTCTGAAATGTTAAAACAGATAACTTACGTTTAAGTTATGGTATCGGCTGGGTGAAAATTACTATACCAATTAATTTGGTTCACTCAAGCTAGCGAGTTTTGTGAACATGCAGTTTCCACATGTTCCTAATTGGAGCATTTATGCGAAGGGCACACAATAAACTATAATTTCGACACAGACAAAATTAATCACAGTTTTTTCCTTCTCAAACTACACTTGTTTTTAAGTTAATTACAGTCAAAAATAAGTAATTGAAGTTCCTTTTTTGAAATGTTTAGTACAACAACAGAATTTTCATTACTATCATTACAACTTCAAAGCAAAAAGCGTGCCCGTCGCATTTATGCCAATCTAGATAAACCAAACCCAAATAGGAGCTTCAAATATTTGACGAATATTCTCGAGAGTATACAATGCCGTTGGTTTCAGAATAGCGTAAGTCAGAACTGATGAATGTAACCATTTTAAAGTCAACAATTTGGTATTTTAATTCAGAAGTAAAAAAAAATCTTTATAAGCAAAGAGGGCATTATTTTCTGAGCATTTCTGAGCATTGAGAATCATATTCGGAATCGTATGTTCCCGGATCATTCGCTTTAGATGATCCCGAAAATTCTCTATGGGATTGAGGTCTGGTTATTGGGTAGGATATGGGAACGTTGACTGGACGTTGTAGAGCAGCCATTCCTTTAAGAGTGTCACAATTTAAAGTCCATCGGACCAAATAATGTTCTTCCAGAACTCTTCTGGCTCGACCACGTACCTTTGGGTGTATTCCAATCGCTTTTTTATTGTTTTAGCAGATATGAACGGCTTCTTCCGTTTCAATTTTATATGCTGCAATTTGATCCAACTAAATTTTTTATGCAGGTTTCGAATATGATACCTAAAATACCCTATGGTTGCTCACAGCCAACAGGTTTGTATCTGAGTTAACGAAAGTTTCTACTATTTTATTTGTGTGTGGCTGTTGATTATAATTTTATGGATTTGTTCATTAACGCCCATACGTATCGCATCTAAATTTATTGCATTCAAATTCAAGATCCAGATAGCAACAGATGGTTTACAAAATATGATGCTAAAACGAACAGACAAAAATGTGAACTTTTCTTAAACGCTCGAGTCGTGCTTCTTACTCAACGGCCAATAATGAACACAATTTCAAAAGACCAAGCTACAACATAAATGTCGTTATGATAAAAACAATATCAATAATAACAACAAACAATATATACTGAATAATTAAGTTTCTTCCGAAGAAAGCTTATGTTCACCTGGATTAGCTCTTGTTTGGCATTCAATATTTATTGGGAGTTACAGCTAACATTTTTACGAGACGTAGAATTTGCGTTAAATAGAAAAAATAAGTATACTTCTTGCTGAACACAACAGTCAAACCACTGAGCACATTGTGTAGTTATTGATTCACGAAGTACAAAGCACATACAATAATTAAGCCCAACGTAACCGCTCACCAGGATTGCTTAGGTAGGTACCAATCCCATCACCAATCGTTGCACTCTATAAATATCACCTGCACGTCTTGCACAAATAAATACTTTCACTTTTTTTAAAAACACTATTTAAAAAAACTTTTTGAGCGTATTAGCAGAACTATTGTGTTTGGGAAACTAGGAGAATTAAAAATTAACACTTCATATGATCACTTTAACAAAAATAAAAATAAAATATTGAAGCACTTTTTCAAAATTATCACTAGTAAATTTTTGTTAAAGTGATCATATGAAGTGTTAATTTTTAATTCTCCTAGTTTCCCAAACAAATAAATAGACAAACACTGTGTGTGTAGTACAAACATGATAATTATTAGGACTAAGTTAACCAATTCATTTTAAACTGTTGATCGAGAAAAAACAGTTCACAATACTATATATATGTATATACATATAACATGACATATGGCTACAAAAAATACTCATAATCAATAGTATCAAACAATGTACAAAATCATCAAGAATGATCTTTGTTTGTAAATAACCAGAGGCAAGATAGCTATAAGCATTACTAACACAAAGTGAAAAAAGAGACGAAATAAAAAGCGTTACAAAACACGGCCTGATTATGACGACAGCAACTAACAAAGTATATGTGCGAAAAATAAATAATTTACAAAACAAAACACATACTAATGAACCTATACTGTACATATATAACAATTGTGTGTTTAACTGATCCTTTTATTTGTATTATTTGCCCTAATGCTTTGAATTTAAATAATAAAAAATCAATTCGATGTCTAACAACAAAGTCGCTTGTTTTTGTTTCATTTCACTTTTCAGTTTTCCCTCTTGCACCATGTGATTCTCATTTTCATTTGTGTGTGTAATGCAATTGTATACAAAAATCGCTTATATCATTACAAATGTTCATTTTGTTTGCATACTTATAGCTTTAGGAAAGGAAAGCATAATCAACTGATTATTGCTATTGACAGGTGATTTAAGCAATAATAATAAACTTAAATACTATCTAATTTCAAAACAGTAATCAATGAAAAAAACAGTTTTGAGTATTGACGTCATTGTTGAGACACAGTAGTATAATAAAAAGGATAATTTATTTCTAAACAGACCAATGAAAAGCACACCAAATTACATTGGGAAAAATATAAACATCTGATGAGCATAGCAATCCTTCTGAATAGTTGTATCACATATTGCTCACGCTTGAATTTTGGTTTCCTCAACATCTTCGTAGCCTACATTTTCTAAAGGATATGCAACTATTTTAAAACTGCCGAAAATATCTTATCAAAAATACAAAAAAAAAGAACATGGAATATTTCAAATCAAGAAAAAGTTCGCATGAATACAAAAATGTCAGCCAACAAGGCTGATTTTCTTCACCACATTCACCACAAATCTAGGAAAATACAAAGCATTTCACATTCTATGTCGCGCTTAAGTTAAATCAAACATAATCTCTCATCTTCTTCTTAAGCATTTCAAGCTTATTGCTTTCACAATTAGCTTATTGCTTGCTCTCAACTTAGTGTTCTAAATGCACTTCCACAGTTATTAATTGAGAGCTTTCGATGCCAAGTACCATTTTTGCATTAGTATGATTGTGTGGCAAGTACAATCATACCCTATATGTCCAGGGAGTCGGGAAATTTTCCTTAACGAAAAATTTCTAAACCAGACCGGGAATCGAACCCAGCCACCTCCAGCATGGTGTTGCTTTGTATCTGCGCCTTTACCGACTGAGCTAAGGGAGGACCCATAATCTCTCATACAACTCATTAAACTGTGATGGTATGAAGGAGATAATAAAGGGTGTATTCGATAAAAATGGGACACACATATTTACTCACCAAAATTAAACCGATCATCGGATTTTCCTGAAATTTTCAGGGAATGAAAAACCACTAATAAGGTATGATTAACTGAATTTGTTTGATTCAATTTCACCTCCCATCCCGAATGCCAGCATCTGCCTTTTCATTCCACCAATCAAGTTTTCTACAACCGATTTCCGCAGCGTTTTTGTTATTTTTTAACCAAATTTTCTTCGTGCCTCGGGGTGCCTCAACCTACCCCGCAGTGGGATGTTTGGCAATGGGAACTTCTATTCTTTTTTTCAACCTACCGCACACTGACGGAACTTTCAACACTTTCTCTTCATATCTTTCATTCTAGCAAAAATGACTGTCTACTCTTGGTGCCTCTTGATGATGAGGGAAACAACATTTTTTGCCAAAAGTCATTTTTATTCATCAATATAACCTCCTTTTAGAGTGATACAATCATTCCAACGTTTCTCTAGCTTTTCGGTACCACCAGTGTAGATCGATTTATCGGGACCTTCAAAATATGCTTCAGTTTCAGCAATCACTTCCCCATCTGAGCCAAATCTCTTTCCACGGAGCATCTTTTTGAGTTCTGCCAAGAGCCAGTAGTCGCTTGGCGCCAGATCTGGAGAATACGGTGGCTGCGGTAGCAATTCGAAACCCAATTCAACCATTTTTGCGGCTGTTTTTATTGACTTGTGACATGGTGCATTGTCTTGGTGAAAGAACACCTTTTTCTTCTTAGAATGAGGCCTTTTCTGGACGATTTCGACCTTCAAACGATCCAACAAACCGATATAACAGTCGCTGTTGATTGTTTTCCATGTTCCAAGTAGTCAATGAATAAAATTCCATGCGCATCCCAAAATACAGAGGCCATTACCTTCCCAGCCGATGTTTGAGTATTTGGACGCTTTGGACGGCTTTCTCCGTCGGCACTGCCGATTTGATTCTGGAGTAAAGTGGTGAATCCATGTTTCATCCATGGTGATGTATCGACGCAAAAACTCCTTTTTATTTTGCGTGAACATCTCCAAACAGCTCTTTGAATCATCGACTCGTTGTTGTTATTGCTCTGGTGTGAGCAAACGCGGTACCCATTTGGAAAACAGCGTTTTCATACCCAAATGTTCGTGTATGATGGTGTAAACACTACCTTTTATGTTCATTTTCATTTATATCAGAAAAATTTAAACCAATAAGTACATACATTCGCACTGACAGTACAACTTCAAGAAAACAAACTGATCCGATGCATTAAACGGAATACACAGAAGTAAATGATCTATAAATTATCATTTAGAATCGAAAAGGATGTGAACCATTAAGTGAAATACGAAATGGGAAAACACTGCTGACAAGCTCCATCACAACGTCAACTTTTCCCTTGACCACAATGTTTTTCAAGAGCACATGCCTATGAGAAAATAGGAAAGGCAACTGAGAAGCAATCCACAATGATTATTTTAGCTGGATCCAATCAATTTGCCTCATTCATCACAAAAAATCACGCATTTTGATGGAGTTTTTTTCGTGACTATATACAAATCACCAAAAATCTATAACTTAAATGAAAATGAAATCACTAAGAATTTGACCAAAATCAGGTATTAATGTAAAAGATTTGAAGTGTACATAATTATTTCAAATAATTGTTAATGTTTGACAACTACAGACCATCCCAGAAAGAAAGGGCACACCTTCAGTTCGTTGAAAAACGTAAGTATTTTAATTTATGTCAACTTTTATTCTTACATATGCTTTTCTTAACATTGTTTATCAACAGTTCATGAAAGACGATAACTGATGATTGATGATTTTTCATGTATAAGCAAGTTCTCAAACCTTTTCTCTAACGTTCTACATTTTGCCAAATTTTTAAGTTTAAACTGAGGTGTCCGCCTTTCAACATCATCATCTTCACGAATCGTGTTATATTGCGATCTCGGCAATGCTTTATAGCCCAACCTTTCGGCGTTCATCATGATGCAGTACTTATTCTTGGCGAAAACTGTGTCATACAGTATCCGCGCCCGTGTTTCCGCGCTGGCTGCTTGAGTAGGACGTCTTTTTGGCTGCTTCTGCTTCTTGTACGTACTCAGCTTCAATCTCTCTTTGGCTCATTGCACGTTGGACTTCGGGGTGTTCAGTTTTTTGACCAAATCACGAACTGAGGCCCCTTTTGCCTTAGAAAACGCTCTTCCGATTTTGTTGGCCAATTTGGGGTTCGACGCTTTTTTTCGTCCACTTCGTGGCATGTCACCAAAGGAATACTCCTCCCCGAATCTTCGGATCGCAATACGCACCGCTTTCATACCAACGTTTTCCAGTTTTGCCAACTTTCTTAGTGATAATCCTGGAAAAGTGCTCCACTTGTGCACGATGGCACCAACAATCAATATGAAACTAGCGATTTGAAATTGGTTCTCTGTTGTAGAACCCCTATGTCCGAAGTACACCTTGCAGTCTGCACCTTGCACTACAGTTATGCGTTTTTCGGTACCTTTCTGTACTAGTATCTTTGTTTTTGTTTGAATTCGCTATGTTATTTTGACACAGCGGTTTTGAGGGTGTGTTGGTGTGAGCTACGTAATTAGGGGTGAATCATTAAGCTTGGGACCGAGCTTGGGACCGGTGTGCTAGTACTTCCTGAGCCACAAAATATATTCATTTTCTTCATGACTATCCACGCCGTGCCATCTTTTTTTTAAGGAAATCTTTCCCATCACTCGAAATGCGCGTGAAACTTTACTGTGAGTTGTGTTCTGTTTGACGTTTGTGTGTAAGCAATGAGATGCAGCCAACAGACTCCCCGAATAAAAATGTTTGTTCAAATGGCAGCGTTAGAAAAGTATGTCCTTTTTTTCTGGGATAATCTATAGGCCCCTATAAAAAGCAATGAATGTATTTTGAGCAAATGTTAACCTCTGACCACCTAAATATTAATAATTTTACCAACTGTGTAAAATTCTCGATGTATTCATGATTAGCGCCTAAAATCCAATTGTACGCAATAACTTTGAATTGAAAGCAGCAGACGAGAGGGATGTTCACTCTACCGTATGGAGTAGTTGGATACTATAGAAGTGTTTTTTTCGTAAGAGATCAATATTCACAATTGGCTTTAAGGCCCAAATCAGGAATTACTTCAGAATTTATACAGCCAGGGTTTCGAAAGTAAAGTAAAGTAAAGACGAAAAGAAAAGTAAAGTGAAGACGAAAGCTATTGCTACACTCAGGAAATTATCCGTAAGATTTTCAAACGATCGGAACTATGAATCGTATGAAATGATTACTGTTGCATTAGTCGAGAAAAACATGCCTCATATACACATATTCAATCGACATCACTTATCAAGCGTGTGTAGTCCCTTGGGAATTCCGATTGTAACTGTTTATTTTTTTCTGTTAGGAAAATTTTTGTACGATCGTCTTATGAACTTCTTTCCATTAGGGAATCGTATGAAATTTGCAATAATATTTTGTGGCAAATTTCCATACGATATTCGAATAAATTCCTTTCAATTTGTTCGCTCAGTGTAATTATTCGATTGATGACAGAAAATATACATGAGGCATTCCCACAGTTTTTGTTTGTTTGGTTTGTGTTTAAATTTTTTTCGTTTTTATATTTTTTTCTGAAATGCATCTTCAACAAAGAAAATATAGCAGGTAAGTGGATGTTTTTTAAACAAAATGCACACGAAATCTAGTTTTGCTATCGTACACGAATCTGTCAATTGCACTGCATGGTCGTATGGAATCTCTTAGTATTATTAGGAAGCTTTATGCAAGGTAAGTACCTAATTGAAATTTTGCAGACATTTTTCTACGCAAGTTCAACTTTCCTATTATTCCTATTGTTATATTTACTTCTAATATGCTTTTCGAGCATATCGCTTCCTCCTTTTCCTGAACTGCATTACTTAAACACTTACACAATTGCATTATTAATTGTCCAAGTATAATGCTCTTTAGTGGGTCAAATTGTTGTATTTTTTTCGGATTGTTTCACGGCAGCTGTTGACAAACAGGATTTCAGTAAAAATTAAAAGTTCAAGTCAGTATTTACAGTAGCCGCAACAAATATGCAAAGTACACCAGATATGGTAATAACGCATACTCGCATCATGCCATCTATGGTGCATCTCAATTTAAACTGCATGTAAATATAATTGGTTCATATCATAATTGGTAAAATTTTACAATCACAGTAGTAGTAGCTCATGTTTAGACTGGCGCTAAAACTTTGACAGCTGCAGTAGAATACTCCATAAAGTTAGCTTCCGAATAGATTTCCTCTCTTAATATTCACATCCATTTCTTCTCAGATGGGTTTACCCTTAATAATATTTCCAATAAGTTCCAATAAATTCTATGATTCAACGAAATACCCTTTCTTCTTCTTTTTCCACTAATAGGCTATCAACATTCATCCCCTGAGGAGTATGTTCAGCTTTATGGGCCTCATCCACATACATACACACTTCCCAGGCGCGCTTTGGTGCAGCAATCGATGGAACGACCAATGGGTACTATGATGCCAGCCGGAGTTGCAATGCCATCGAGGTCAAACTACGGCTACGGGCCACCTATGAGCAATAATACTAGTCCATTCCAACGGAATAACGATGTCTACTGGACTCTACAAACTCGCCGCAGGCCGAATCCAATGGGTTCGGTCGGAATGCGGGATGACTCAAAACTGATTCCCCCAACATCTAGGCCAATCGAAGAACTTTATTCTACACCAAACAAAATCAAATCAAATGAACTAAAGACAACTCCTACTGGTTTTGCGACTTACTTCTCACCAATCGCTAAAAGTAACACCGGAATCGAATTAAGCGAAAACGTAGACAGCAATATGAAGATTTCACCTATTGATCCTAGAAACACAGCTAATTTTAAAACATCAACACCATCAAAACCACATGAAACGTCACTATCACCAACTAGGTCACTTACCGAGGAGCTTCGATATAAACTGAGATTACAACAAGTAGGCGTTCGCTCACATGGAAACTCACCGGTAAGTTCCGGTCGTTCAACTCCCAAAAATGTGCTCGAAGCACAAGCACCTCGTGGGCGGCATAGCTGGGCTTCGAACAGTACTGACATTGCCCAAACCTGCTCGGATAGACTAGGGACACCAAAAACCAGCCTTATGGATTTCAAAAAGCTTCTTCTTGCTCATGGATCCAAAACTAACCTCATTTCCACAGGAAAAATGTCCGCTGTTGAATTACTTAAAAAATCGAAAAGTACTAGCACAGCTCAGCCAGTCTCTCCAGTAAATAAGACTTCTGCCAATAGCAGTTTGAATATTTTGGATTTATCTGGATCTCCAAAAACATTCGCCACAAGGCGTATGATTCGCCAAGGCAACTTCGGAAATGGATCTCCATCAAAAATCGGTAATGGATCCAAACTTTCATCTAGGGGTGGTTGGCGATACAGCAACATGCGGAGTGAGGTTATGTCCACCGCCATTCCCGAAGCAAACAGCGAAGAAGATAATTCTAGTCCATGCAATTCTGCTTCCGTGAGTCGATCAGAATCGCAAAGTCGCTGTGTGACTCCCCCAACAGAAATCAACGATGTAAGATCTTCTCCAAAGTCGGTTGAAAATGCTGTCACTGACGAGAAGATCTCCAACATTCGTGACAACATATTCTTGCAGGAGGATGAAAACAATTTTATGAAAGGAGAAGTAACCGCCTCGCGTCCTCAGAAGACTTCATCACCAGCAACGACACGTGCTCAACTTCAGGCCCAAAGGGCAATGTTTTTAAGTAACAACAATCATATCAAATCCGCAACCTTCAAAGATGGCCACTACATGGGAATCAGCAGTTTTTCCACCACTCCACCGAAAATCAACGAAGTCAATTATAATAATGACATAGCCACCACGAAAGATGATCTCCAACCGAAACTGGCAGCTCCATCTTTGGAAACCGCGCTCTGAATTATCCAGTATTGCCAAAACACTACATTTTACAGAATCAATTACCAGACCAAATTTTATCAGCTATATTCGAATATGAACTGTAACGATTTCTTACAAAAGTATTACTATTGGATCAAAATTGTAATCCTAAAAAAACTAAATTATTCAAACAAGCTAGTCTGGAGACAATTATCAATAGATGCTTCTCACAATGATCGGTTTTCAAAAAAACGTAGAAAATTCACAGTTGTAGTTTAAGTTTCTCTAATTTATATGTTAATCATGTTTAAAATGTATCTTAATTTGAAACTGGCATTCAATTATAGTTCAGTTTAAGTGAAAAGATTTGTTTCAAAGAATTAGCTGAAGAACAACATATGCCTTTTCAACAAATGAAAAATACACTAAATGTAAACAACAAAGTGATTTTCCTTATCCAAGCTTCAATGCCTTTATTCGATCATAAGATTATGACTCACCTTTTTGTTAAACATTTATTTATATCCTATTTATTACATTCATTAATCGGTGATTATTTGTTAACAAATTCATTATGAAAGACACCATATATCAAGTATGCATCAAAATAGAAAAGGATTAATTTAATATACAATTGACATAATATATTATATTTATATCTACGGAACAACTCACTATTATTACTGAGTAGTGAAAGAAGAATACTAGATTTCTATGAAGCGTGTTAATAAGTCTAAATAGAAACGTTTACAGCAGAGAGGCAATCTTTATCCGAGGAGACTAAAATATAGGCTATTCTTAGTTATCAGTTAGATAATGACCAGCAATTACGAAGGTTAGCTATTGAATTTCGTCCTTGTGTTGAATTAACTTTTTCGTTTTGATAAACTCAGTGAATGATTAATGGGTCTTATTTTACTTCAATGTGGCATTTTTCAATTGCACTATTCATGCCCAGATTGGTTCTCTATTCGTAACAAGCTGCAGTTCATATTATCTTTTATTTTGTTCATGATATACCATGAATACGAGGCGAAACGTTTTGTTATAAGGTGGCTTGAAATGTGCTTTATCAATTCGAAAGAAAAATACAATAAATGAATAATTCAAACTGTCAACTGAATGTTTTCTATCCGAAGCTCGTGTTCTTTATGCTTAACCTATTTATGATTGTTTTACATTACACCTTAACTAAAACTTTGAACGAAGACTCCGCAGGTCGCTATCCACTATTGAACTGCTCCACTATGCTCGTTTCACGCTCCTTGCTTGAATCTTGGGGACTTACCGTTTATTTTTGGTATCTGCTTTATGCCTGGAACAGACATACAATGTACAGCGTTGTACTTCTTTAGTCTAGTACGTGTTTTTCTGTACTGGATTAAATTATTTGACAGTTCGTACAACGGTCAGCGTTGTATGTCTGTCATAAGTATTACATTTCCTTTTTCGTACAATTGTCAATATTTTGACCATCATTATATGATCCATGTTAATTTCACCAATATATGAAGATGGATAATAACTATGTAACCAATCCTTTCTATATAACTGGAAATATTTATTTAAAAAGGTGAGTTTTAATAAATGTATCGATAAATGCAATGGGCACTTAACAATAGCATATCTGATATCTGTGCAGTTTTTAAATAACGTTAAGTTATTAAGTATCGGAATTAAACCAAACAAAAGAAGAAGAAAATTTCTTATCAATTAAACTGCCGCTAATCACAATATAGTTATATCTGCAGTTTCATCAAATTTGAGTAACAAGCAGATTTGTATATGATTTGCAATGATCATCAAATGAACCTCTGAACAATGTAATTCATACTATAAAAGAAAAACACCACCTTTAAAGCCGTGTTTCTTCACGCACTCGTTCACAAGGAATTTTTCCCCCTCCCCGTGTTGTAACCGTCCTTCCTACTCTCTTACGAATTATCTCAAACACAGCGGCTTATGCGCCACTCTCCTAGGGAGAGACCACTGGTCCCGTTTTATTAATTTGCCCGGCTATGCTTCTTCGAAGCACGAGTACAATCTACAGGGTATTCTCGAACGGTTCCTCTATCTACCATGCGCACCCTGGCCACAATCGAGAGCGAATGAGCTGAGGTGAAAGTATAGATGCAGTAAAGTTAACGGACAATTGCTCAAACTAACAACCTCCGTACGTGAGACCTAAGTGGACCAAATAACCACAGGGCTTGGCAAAGATAAATAAGCAACGCGTAGGTAATTTTAGATTGGTTTCATTTATGTATGTATTGTCTTCTTAATTTAATTAATAATTTGTGTCGTGTGAAAGTGTGTGTGTTGTAGTGTATGTGACATGGCCATGGTTAACGACATACCTGATCAGGGTTTATGTAGCGACTGGTAGCTGGCGGGGTCGACCGAGGGGTCTGTCGACGTCGTGTGACGTTCAGCGGCTAGGCGATGACCGGGTTGTAGTCGGGAGGGACTCGCGTGCGTAATTGGCCGATCTAGAGTTGCGGGATTGGCATCGGCTGAAAATCCGAAACTCTATCGTCTCCTCTCTTACGGAATGCCAACGTATCACCAACTGGTTTTCGCCTTTAGGACTACGCAACCACCGGGACGAAATGAAACACTCCGCAACAGATTCTCGACAGGTCGGAGGGCCTTAATTCCCGTTTGGCTACCAAAATGGCGGGCCTGCACGGTCCAGATGTAGGGAGGCCGACGCGAGCCGTAGAGCTTTAAGCCCGTACAAAAAACGTCTTTCGGACGCTTTGAGTACTAAAACTAAGGGTACAAGAGCAGAGCCTTTGTCTCGCGAGAATAAAAACCAAAATAGGACTAATCTTAGAAACAAAATCAAAAGAAAATCACTGCACTCTGAAACTAGCTTCTACTCTTCAGCCTCGATAAATTCTAAATGGACGAGTAGCTTCTTTAGAATCTCCTTCATCTTCAAAAACGTTTCACTTTGTGTTCTCTAACGTATTCTTTGACACATACCAATTCGAAAATCTTAGACGAGATTCCCTTTTCCCCATTTCCCTTCCTATAATATAATCTATAAATAAGAGCTCCATTTTTATGGCAAGCCATTTTTGAAAGGCTGTAATGAAAGTGATTCCCAAAATCACTAATCGTACCAATATAATTTCCCATAAATATGGTAACGACCAAAACAAAACAAAACAAAAAGAACAGTATAAAAAGAAAGTAATAATACTAATGAAACTAAGAGCAGTGAACGGCGTTACAGTGTGTTGGGGCAGGTTCGCGATTTCCGGTGGAATTTTTCGGGACAATAAATCGGGTATTGGCTGTGAAGAAGCTCTATACTAGAGCTGCTGCTATGTCCCACTAGGCGTTACTTTTCTTTTATAAGAATTACCTCTAAATTACTGGGGAATGGACTTTCTTCGCACTTTAACTTGTAGAAATACAATTTGGGAGAACCTATTGGTATCTAATACTGGATTTGGAATGATTTTATTTAATAATTTGAGTTGGAAAGAAACCTTATCATCTACAACAACCAGTTGAGATTTGAATCCTATCTCATACATTTATAGCACTACTACTACTATCTTGTGCTAAATTGTAGTACTAGATCAGCTGGGTTCGACACGAATCTATAGATACAAACTGGGAACTAATTGAGAATCAACATCGCCGCCACCTGAAATTCCCAATTTCATCCCTGGTTTTGCTATTGTTACATCAAATTCATTGTTAACAAAATTCAGAAAGCGTACATGTGAAAAATTGTGATCAGCGATTTTAATAATTATTTCTTCGAGCTTCTAACAAATTTGCTCAATTTTTAGGTGCAACATCGTCGTACGGCAGCCGGCATATCTTGGTGATAGGTCTTCGGATGGTTCCTTTGCTGATTCGGAGAGTTACGACGCGAATTAATCCGTCGCTTCCAGGATGCGTTGCAGTAATTCTTGCTAGCAGCCATCTTACAGGTGGTAGAGCCTCATCTACCAATATTACCATCCTCCCAGGTTGGTAGGCGGTAATTGGAGTAGATTGTTTTGCTTCTTTCTGCAACTCATGCAGATAATCAGTCCGCCAAAGATACCAGAACTTTTGGACTCGCTCCTGCAGCTTCTGGTACTCTACGCTGGACCTGTAGTACAGCAGGATCTACGGTGATGGTTGTAGCCGACGTCGAAACAAAGTTCCGACAAATTTGGACCAATACGTTAGACACTCCTCTTCAATGCGTGCTGTGGGTAGGACCCGATGGCACCACAGAAGCGTATGAGCTGCTTACGGTGACCTATGGTACCAAATCGGCACCGTATCTAGCAACTCGAACGTTGAAGCAGCTGGCAATCGACGAACGAGAGCAGTTTCCCTTGGCAGCACCGGTAATTCAAGAAGACGTATATATGGACGACGTTATATCAGGTGCGGATGACGTTGAATCTGCGGTTGAATTGAGACGACAAATCGATGCGATGATGAACAGCGGTGGATTCAATTTGCAGAAATGGGCGTCGAACTGTGCCGCTGTTCTAGTAGGCATTCCCGCAAGAAATTTAGCGCTTCCAGACTCCGACGGGATCAACTGGGATCAGGATGCGGAAGTAAAGACGTTGGGTTTGACCTGACTTCCCAACGTAGATTGTTTCAAGTACTCAATTAAGATTCCACCAATAACGAATGAGCTTATATTTAAACTAAGCGGCTAGTTCTCGGCTTCATTGCAAGACTTTTCGATCCACTAGGGCTGATAGGTGCGATAATCACAGCGGCAAAAATTCTCATGCAACGACTTTGGAACTTAAAGGATGAAAACGGGCATACCTTGCAGTGTTATGACCCGATACCTGCAACGGTGGGTGAGGAATGGCGGACGTTCCACGACCAAATCCATTTTCTACAAAAGGTACGGATTCAACGATGTGTTATAGCTCCCAAGGCGGTATGCGTAGAGTACCACTGCTTCGCAGATGCATCAACGTTGGCATATGGCGTGACCATTTACGTTCGAAGTGAACGGGAAGACGGTTCTGTGACGGTGCACCTTCTGACATCGAAAACGAAGGTAGCACCTCTCAAGGTGCAATCGCTTCCACGGTTGGAGCTCTCTGGTGCACTCCTGGCGTCTCAATTGTGGGAGAAGGTAGCGGAATCGTTGAAGACAGACGACAGAGTTTACTTCTAGCGGATTCTACATGCGTTCTTCATTGGATTTGCTCTGCTCCAGGAACGTGGACCACTTTCGTGGCTAACAGGGTGTTTCAAATTCAAGCGCTGACAGAGGGAAACGATTGGAGGCATGTGCCGGGAGAGACCAATCCCGCTGACTTAATTTCTCGTGGGATTGCTCCAAGGGATATTGTCGAGAACAGCCTATGGTGGCATGCCAGCCCCCCCCCCCCCCTTGATGAATTCGCCTGAAGAGCGGCCGAGGGAATCTGTAAACCCACTGGAAGAGGAGCTGGAGAAACGACGGAATGTTGCGCATTGTGCTGCATCGATTGGGGATGGGTTCATTTAGGATTACTTAGTGAAGTTCTCATCGTTTACTAGGCAAATTCGTATGACCGCATGCTGGTTATGCTTCATGAGCTGCTTACGGTGTCCAAAATATCAAAGACGAGTGGGTTTTCTAACGGCAAACGAGCTGTACCAAGCTAAATGCATGATCATCCGGAAGGTTCAAGCGGAATCGTTCTCCGAGGAGATTAAAAATCTGTCGTCTGGCATTCCTGTTCAGCGAAAATCACCTCTCCGTTGGTTCAACCCTCAAATAGATGAAAATGGAATTCTTCGAGTTGGTGGCCGGTTGTCTAATTCTGAGGAATCACAGCAGGTTAAGCATCCAATGGTTTTACCAGCTCGGCATCGATTCACCGAGCTTGTGTTTCACCATCATCATCACAAATATCTCCATGCTGGACCCCAACTGCTTTTGAGTACTGTTCGGCAACGATATTGGCCACTGGGAGGTCGAAATCTAGCACGTAAGATTGTACGTTAGCGTCACCGTTGTTTTCGAGTGCGACCATCAATTATTCAACAGCAAATGGGTGATCTACCAGCTGCAAGGGTTACGGTTTCAAGACCGTTTTCAAAAACTGGTGTTGATTACTTCGGGCCGGTGTATATTAAGGCTGGACGAGGACGAACACCGACAAAGGCTTACGTAGCTATTTTTGTTTGCATGTCCACAAAGGCTGTTCATATGGAATTTGTCTCAGATTTGTCTACTGAACGATTTCTCCAAGCTCTACGTAGATTTTTTGCGCGTCGAGAGCGATGTACGGATGTGTACTCGGACAACGGAACGAATTTTGTAGGAGCTAGAAACAAAATCCAGGAGCTGTTTGCAATGCTGAAGGACAAAAATCAGAATGAGAAAGTATCTAAAGAATGAGCAGAAGAGGGCATTTTCTGGCATTTCAACCCTCCGAGTGCCCCACATTTCGGAGGATTGTGGGAAGCTGCAGTACGATCGGCAAAGTACCACCTTATTCGAGTTCTTGGAGGCCATCCAGCTCCACAAGAAGACTTTGTTACGCTTTTGGCACAGGTAGAAGGGTGTTTGAACTCGAGACCATTGACGGCACTATCCAATGATCCATTAGAATTGGAACAACTAACACCAGCGCACTTCTTGACTGGTAGTTCAATTCTTTCCATGTCAGATCCAATTTTACGTGATGTTCAATAAACACTCGGTGGCAGGTAGTGCAGCGGCAGCTTCAAGATTTCTGGGTACGTTGGCGTCGAGAATATTTAGCGCAGCTACAATCACGAGGAAAAAATTGGCAGTCAGCAGCAAACATCCGAATCGGACAACTTGTTGTTATTGTTGACGACAATACGCCGCCAACACACTGGAAGATGGGACGTATACATGAACTACACCCAGGCAATGATGGAGTCACTCGCGTCCGGACATCAACTGGGTTACTCAAACGGCCAGTGGTGAAGTTATGTTTGTTACCGTTGCAAAATTTAGAAGACAACTCAGGTGATTAATTCGGTAGTCCAGTGCATCGCGAGGTTTCTTTTCTTTATTTCAGAAGTTTCCGGCAACTTCAGGGTGGGTGAGAATGTCTGCGAGCTACATAAATAAAATGGACGCAGACAGAAACACTGTCTGCAATTTAGCTACTTCACTATGCTACCAACCGGTTCTGTATATGAGGCAGCACTAGTGTACCGGTTGGTCGTGGTCACTCACCACTACCTATGTGGAACGCGGAGAGTGGGAGAGAGTTTGTCGGGATAGAGTAGGGAGTAGAATATAAGATTAAAAGGTAAACATTAAAAACTAGGTCAGTAGGTCAGACAGTGTGCAAAATAGCAATCGAAGCGATTTAATAATAAATGTAGTATTTTTAGCTTAGTAAATAAATTTGGTGTTTTAGTAAATAAAGTTGTGTTGTGTGAGAAATAAAGTACTTTGTGAACTTGGACTGAATGTTGTGAAATATGTATTTATGTGCGAAGAAAGGTCCTTTGATCACCAGTTGATAGAGACGAAAGGTACGTTCACCAGGCAGTGGAACACCATAAATAGTGGTTGGGAGACTCCCCAACAATTTGGACTGACAATTTCGAAAAAAGTGATCATGGCGGAAGCAGTTTTGGCACAGGCGATTAGTTTCGATCAGTTTCATACGGTCTAAAACGTTCATCTTCTCAAATCGAGGGCATTTGACGAGAAAATGATACTGGCTACAGGCATAGCATTTGGGCTGTTGTTCTTCAGCGACAGTGTGGAAAGCAACTCTTGGGGAAAACGGTCTGCGATTGGAAGAGATTTGGCTTACTGGCGTTGGTGAATTGTGCGACTGCTGGTTGACGGACATCGATTCTAGAACTCGGATTCTGCGCCGCAGGAAATCGACAAGACAGGTGAAATTTGGGTCATCAACGGTAGCAGCGAAATCTTCCCATGGCTATAGGGTCCCATCGTCAAGGCAAATGCAAAGCAGGTGTTCGAGCATCGTGCTCCATTGGTCGACGGGCTCTCCAAGTTGACGAAGAATTTTGGTATGGCGTTGGAACTCATCTACTAGATTATGCAATGCGTCTGCAGATTCTCTCTTCATGTGGGGGCAATCTAGTAGTGCTTGCAAATGACGTTTTTTGATCAAGTAGTCGTTTGCGTAGCGCGAAGTCAATGCCTGCCAAGTAACGGAATAGTTGGCAGAGCTAATTGCAATTAACTCGATTAACTGGGCAGCTTCTCCTTTCAGGGCGGTACGGAGATAATGGAATTTTTGAACTTCGGGAACATCAGCATTGGAGTGTATGAGAGCGACAAAGGTGTCATGGAAAGCCATTGATTATAGTCGCCATCGAACTCTGGCAACGAAATGGTGGGAAGCTTGATGCCAGCTAGTGCGTTGGCAGCAGGGGTAGGGATTGCGCTTGGATCTTGGGTAGTATTAGTAGGTAAGAGGGATCGTAGAGCAGCCTTCAATCTGAAGCAAATGGACTCAAATTTGGCAAGGGGGTTTGGTTGTTCCCTACCTTCATCTGTGGTTTCACATTCCTCCAACTGCGTCTGTGCCTCCTCCAATCCTATCCACACGTTATCTAGGTTCTCGACTCGAAGCAACAGCTGGGCTTGGTCCCGTTCGGCCTGGTATCTCGACACGAACTGCTTAGGTCTTCCTAACGAAACCATTAGGGTCGTCCGGCGGTTGGTTAGCTGAAGCTTGCGTTGCTCATCCATGGCGCGAAATCCGGCGTGGGGTATGGTGGCAAAATGACGGTTCTAGACAAAATAACACAAAAAAGACCCGGTAGAGCCGTACATATGGAGTGGGGAAGTTGGAATACTACTAACCTTTTCAAGGCTAGGATAATGCCTTGTATTTTATATAATGTACCTCCGATAACGGGAACGTACGGCTGGCCAAGTCAGCGAAATGGATGATGAAATTTGGCGGGCATGGCTTCTTGATGATCTGTAGTTCTCTGAACGGGCGATAGGACTTCTCGATTAACTTGGAATGAAAATCGGAAACAAATCTCAAGGTACCCGCGAAAAATCCTGCGCACTATGAAGTCACACGTACCGTGTGCCTGATTAGAATAGGCCTTGTATTATTTAAAAATCTGGAATAACGGGAACAATTTTGCGCTTTGGCGCTCTGGAATCTTCTTAGTGGGAATGGCGCTTGATTGCCCAAAAATGATGGCGGAAATTCAATAACGACGTCTTCTCACTATGGCGCTTGGCTTCACTTGGATCACGAACACGATGGCGGAATAGAAATCTCTATCCTGGTCACGGCACCAATATGTTGGGGCAGGTTCGCGATTTCCGGTGGAATTTTTCTGGTCAATAAATCGGGTATTGGCTGTGAAGTAGCTTTATACTAGAGCTGCTGCTATGTCCCACTAGGCGTCACTTTTCATTTATAAGAATTACCTCTAAATTACTGGGGAATGGACTTTCTTCGCACTTTACCTTGTAGAAATACAATTTGGGAGGACCTATTGGTATCTAATACTGGATTTGGAATGATTTTATTTAATAATTTGTTTTGGAAAGCAACCTTACCATCTACTACAACTAGTTGAGATTTGAATCCTATCTCATCCATTTATAGCACTACTACTACTATCTTGTGCTAAATTGTAGTACTAGATCAGCTGAGTTCGGCACGAATCTATAAATACAAACTGGGAACTAATTGAGAATCAACACCGTGTTTTTTTCTGCCGAGCAGTAATACGAAGTGCAATGTGATAGTATTGTTCGATTCTAAACGGAAGCTCACCACATAGTCCAAGTGCTGTCGTGGAAGAGTACAATATAAAAAATCATCAGCTTAACATCGTCATAATAAATCATCGATCTCAAACCAACCACAAAATAGCAGCATGTAAACGGGCTGCTGTTCGAGCGAACCGTCGGGTTTGTTGACGCCAGTGAATAGTTATTGTTATGAAATTTTGCCTCATAGTGTGTGCCGTTGTGTGTCTTCCCTTGTAGAAAAGATACGAAGATAGTTAAATAGGGTGACAGGGAGATTGGGAGATAGGTTTTTTTTTCCTCATTTATGTTTTGTAAAGTATTTGCAACACATTTTTTGTAGTTAGCCTATTGTTGCTTTAACTACTAGGCGAGGGTTTCTTTCTTGCGATGGTGTTGTTTTTGTGCATAATAACAACCACTTCTGAGATTAAAATTCCGAAAATTAAACATTACTTTCCTGTCAAAAAGAGAACATGGGTTGTATTTTCCCGACATAAAGATAAAACATTCAAAACTCATAATACATAGAGATAGATTTAATAAACTACGTGTAGAAGCACCGATTTTGAAATACCAAATATCAGTGCTGACCACGTAGTTATCAACATCGAATGTTATATCTGCCTTCCCTATGGAGATATAAGGCGTTGTCTCCGATGCGGCTGATTGTCTGAGCTTGGAACGATCTACTGGTTGTTTTAAGAACTCTAAAGTCGCTCGTCAGCTTTTAACTGTACTGGATGCAATTCACCACATTGCTTATGACTTCAGCATCGTTTCAAGACGAAAAAAAAAGTTTATCAACTTTCTGACTCGTTTCGGACCTTGGCCGGTTCATTTCTCCCTAACAATGTATTTTGTCAGTTGAAGCGTCCGACTCTGATTCATCTGTTGAAGGAGATTTATACGGTGGTACACACACCCGAATCCTCAAAAAGGAAATACACTTCTCCAAAAATGCTCCGTAATATAATAAAAGTCATCTTCACAAGATTACAAAGTGTGCAAGCTGATGGGGATAAAATATCAAAACCGAAAGTCGCTGTTTCTTATATTCCTGGCTGCAGTAACATCATCCTGCCATTAACGGAAATCGACAATATAAATGAAAATGAAATTCCTCGAACTTCTCCAAACGAGGATTGTTTGCTTTTTCGGACATTTTGTATTCATTTTAGACATGTTCAATATACAAGATCCTCTAAGCAGCTTAGTTTCTGCCTGGCTTTCGACGTTGGAATTACACCTTAACTGTTGAATGAGGTTTGAGATCTGATCACTGTAAAGGGCGAACACGAAATTATTGCGACACCGAAAATGTCATGCCAATTTTCTTATAATGTTTAGAATCAAACCAAAATTTTAGGGTAGTTTTATACATATATTTACTTCAAAAATCAAAAGAAAAGTTAATCGATGGAGCCTTGAGTGTAAAATTTAACGCATTTTCGCTTGATGCCCTCCATCAAAGTCTTTACAGTGTCATCCGGTACCAGTTTCTCAGTTTTTTCCATTTTCTTAACATGTCCTTCTCGTCTTTGACTGCTTCTTGCGCTTCCGAAGTTCCCGCTTCATCATTGCCCAGTACTGCTCCACCGGGCGCAGCTCCGGACAGTTTGGCGGATTCATGTCCTTTGGAACAAAATGGACAGAATTGGCCTCATACCACTCCAGGACACTTTAAGAATAGTGGCATGATGCCAAATCTGGCCAAAATAGCGGAGCTTCGTCGTGCTGCTGCAAGAACGGCAAAAAGCGCTTCTCGAGGAACTCAGATTTGTAAATCTCGCCATTTACTGTGCCCTTTGTCACGAAAGGCTCACTCCTCAGTCCGCAAGAGCAGATGGCCTGCCAAATGAGATATTTGGAGGCGAACTTCGACATTTTCTTCTTCTTAAATTTGTCGTCCACATAGAACTTGCTCTTGCCGGTGAAAAACTCCAACCCCGAAATTTGCTTAAAATCGGCTTTTATATACGTTTCGTCGTCCATCACACAGCAGCCATAATTTGTCAGCATCTTCTCGTAGAGCTTCCGTGCCCGAGTTTTAGCCGTCGATTGTTGCCGCTCATCGCGGTTTGGGAAGTTCTGTACCTTGTATGTATGTAGTCAGGCTCTCTTCTTTGCATTCTGGACGTAGCACTGCGACATGCCGATCTTTTTAGCCAAATCACGGCTTGAGACGTTGGGATTTGCTTTAATCATCCGCTTCACCTTTCCCTCCGTCTTTTTGTTCTCCGGTCCCGGTTTTCTTCCAGCTCCTTTGCCGTGGTCCAACGTCAACCGCTCCTGGAACCGCTTCAACACTCTGGAGACGGTTGAACAGTGTTGGTGACTGCCGAAAAAATCGGCGAAAATTATTTATTCGTATCCGTGCTTGAAACAACCACATCGATAAATGTATTGGTAAAGGCATCATACGCAGGAACTCAGTGAGTGAACAAGATTAGACTTTTGTAGATTACTTCATTCCACCACGCAAGCCGAATGGACAACAGCTCTGCCTACTTGTGATTCACTCTTCGTTGATTGAGTGGCTATGAAAATACGACCCAGAAGGATCGCCTGATGATAATGTTCGGAGACGAGAGATCATAGCATTCAATTGAACAGAATCATTTCTCGTCTTTTAGTTCGAATGACAGTGTTGGAAGGTTTGTTAAGTATGTTCGGTCTGGGAAAAATCAGCCTACTCAATTAGATTTTTTTAAATAATTTTCCTGTCACACGTATCCGATAAATCGTGACAATTCAATTTTTTTCAGGACTATTGACACAATGTGTTATGCACACCTTATGAATTTTATATCATATAAAATGCAAGAAGAATCGTTATCGAGATTTCGATTGACGAGGGTTAAATATTCATATCATCGATTATCGTTCGTTGAACAAGCATTCGTATTTCAACAAGAATGCATACATGTTTTGTTTTGTGACACCTGAAAAACCTTCTGTACCGGACAGGGAATCCACTGCATCCGAGTTGGTAATGCCGTACCATTACCAACTAAGTAACCTGTGCCATCATCAGTATCTACCAAAACAAAAAATATTGGCCTAAAGGAACACATGCAACTTCATATTAACATTTGGTATTTAGTTGCTACATATTTTCTGTTTTTCCCGCTGTATTTACTGGCTACACTGTGCTTTTCGGCTTCCGATTCATTTTTGCTTTGAACGCGGCACCACACAATCACCAAGTGATCCGATCGGAAGCTTCGAGCACTAGCACACAATCGAATCAGGAAACGAAAATGAATCACCAACAGAAGCCAACGAACGAATCAATAAGTTGTTCAAGCAAGCAGTGATGAACACGCATACAATTCACAGGCGACGAAGTTCATGCTATGTTCATTCAATGTTTCTTTTGGCCCATCCGTTTTTAGTTTGAGAGGTTAAGCAGAACTTCTCATTGTGTGCGTCTATTGAATCAAAGAAGAGCGTGCAACGAGTGATTTATGATACGATTGGAACCATCCTTGTTTCTTTTCCCAAACCCCCCCCCGGCCCCCCCCCCCCCACCCCCCCAACGACGGTGCGCCCCCCACCCCCCACCACCAGACGACGGGTTTTTGCATTTTTTCCCCAACCCCGCCTTTCCACAACCCCCCTTTAACCCCGCAAAAAAAAAATTCCAAAAACCCAAAAAAAATTTCAAACAAACATATTCTTCTTTAGTTGGCAAATTGATTTGGACGGGTTTTAGTTATTTACGGAGGGAACATGATTCGCGATTGAAATTATCAGTGATATTTCATAACTTATTTTCCATTAGTGTGATCCTTAAAAAAAAACAATTGAGAATTTGAATGGAATAGTGAAGACAATAGTATTTACACATCGTCTGTGTTATCGTTGATCATAGTAAACATTTAATTAGTGATATTTTATCAGAGTGATTAAATTGCTTTTGTCCTTTTAGTCGAAAAATTCAAAAATAAATCCAAAAAATCTAGAACTTGAATGGGATATTGAGGACAAACGTATTATAACTTCTCTTATACCATCGTAGCACATTGTTGATATATAATGTGTGATATTTCAAGGAACGATTTCCTTATTTTGCATCAAGCTGGCCATGGATAGTTAAAAAAAAAAAAAAATATATAAATTTCCAACAAATTAAATCAATCAACATTGTTTGTATAGTTTGAAACCATGGTTCTTTATTTGTATGCAACACTTCGTTAAGATATTTTCATTGAAGTTTTCTTTTGAATAGTTAAAATTAATCGTACTTATAACGATAATGCACAAGGAAGCACAGCACAACACCTTGATCAAAATACGAATAATATTAAAATATTTTTTTACGTATCGAAATTATGGCAATAGCTTGGTAGGCGACGACAAAGTGCAACAAAAATGTTTTGTACATAATTTCTGATGAGAAACGAATCTTATTAACAATTACAAGTTGCCCTTATGGGTTACCATCTTTTTTGGTCCTTGCTATACATTCTTGCGCTCTTCGGTACTAAATTTTTTGCTTTTGTTTTGATTCTCTGTGTTATTTTGACACAATATTTGAGGGTGTGTTCGTGTAAGTTTCGTTATTAGGGGCGAATCATTAAGCTTGGGATCGAGCTTGGGACCGATGTGCTGGTACTTCGTAAGACAAAAACTATATCAATTTTCTTCTTGACTATACAGCCACGGCTACCACTAAGTCCGAATGGCATAACTAAAGAGCTTGAATGCATTTTCAACACAGCGCACTCGAATAGTTACTCACAAAAAAATAATACAAAACATAAAATACAAAAAAACTTTAAAAAAAAAGAAACAATTTCCTATAACATAAACAGAAACACAACCTCAACTTAAAATAAAAGCAATGACATATGACATACACACTTAACAATTATGACCAATCCTTAGAAATTTTGGTTTTGAAATAGTTTTCACTAGTAAAAATTCAAACTCTTTTAGGATCTGCTAAAGACCAGAAAAATTGCGGAAAAAGTAACATAGGACAAACCATACGTTCCAAACGCAGAAGTCACAAAAGCGAACAACGACATTGACAAAGAACTCATAATCAATTCCAAATAAAAAGTAGCTGAACATAGTTTAACGAAAAACATTTTATAAACTGAATCCACATACAAAGTTAAAGACATATCACAAATCCTTGGAAATTAAATGGAAATAGAAAGCGTAGAAACTCACACACAAAAAAACATAAGAATGACCGAGGAAGCGGCCAATTTTTTTTTCAATGGAGGATGTTTAGCTAGTTGGATATTAAAGGGTGTCCACGATGAAATTGCCACACACAAAATTGATTCGCAAAATTCGAGTTTTCATCCGATTGCCATCAAATTTTCAGGGATTGAGAAATAACTATTAAACTTCATTTTACCATTTTACTCGTATTTTATTTACAGTCCATACGCAAATGCCCGCACCTTGGCCTTAACCCCGGCCATAAGATTCTGCACAACCTGTGAATCAACCGTTTTTTGCATGTAAACCCATACTTTCTTCAGTTCCTCGACTGTCTTCACTACCTTAGGTCGATTAAGAAGATGCTGCTTCATAATCGCCCAGTACTTCTCGATGGGGCGGAGCTCCGGAGTGTTGGGAGGGTTGAACATTTTCGGCACGAAATTGACCTTATTGTCCGCATACCACTTCAGCACGTCCTTGGAGTAGTGGCATGAGGCCAAATCCGGCCAGAAGATTGTTGGGACGTTGTGGGCCTTCAGGAGAGGAAGCAGCCGCTTCTGGAGGCACTCTTTTATGTACACCTGTCCGTTCATCGTGTCCTGGGTCACGAAAGGTGCACTCCGCTTCCCGCACGTGCAGATGGCTTGCCAAACCAGGAATTTCTTCGCAAATTTGGACATCTTCTGAGTGTGTACATGTTCCGGAACGCTGAACTTATCCTTGGCCGTGAAAAACAGGTTGCCGGGGATCTGTTTGAAGTCGGCCTTCACATATGTTTCGTCGTCCATGATGCAGCATTCAACTTTCGTCAGCATATTGAGGTACAACTTCCTGGCACGGGTTTTGGCGGACTTGTTCTGCTTCTCGTCGCGATTAGGGGCCTTTTGTACCTTGAACGCTCGAAGCCCAGCCTTAGTTTTGGCCTTCTGGACAAAACTTCGGCTTAGGTGCAGCTTCTTAGCCACATCCCGAACGGAGGCGTTCGGATTTTGGTTGAAGGCCCCAACTACGCGGTTGTGATTTTTTGTGTTGTACGGAATACTTTTTCCTTCACTTCTGGGCTTCCGATCGGTGGTCAACCGTTCCTCGAACCACTTAATCACTCGCGACACCGTGGAATTCGCGATTCCCAACGTTTTAGCGATGGAACGATGCGAGAGATCCTTGTTCTCGTGATGAATGCGCAAGATTTTATCACGCACGAGCTGTTCTTTCGACTCCATTTCCGCGAGTTTTGATCACAGGACTTTAAAACTTGCAGGATGTAAATAATGCACTATGAACTAAATCCACCCAAATTTTCATTAAATTCTACCCAACGGTTAAAAAGTTAGAGCAATTTCATAGTGTGGCAATTTCATCGTGGACACCCTTTATCTACCATGTTAATCTTCAAAGTTGCCTAAATAAGGCCTATACTCGAAAAAAATGCACCATTTTCATTCGTGTGTAACTTTTTTGTCCGAGGATAAAAATTGATGAAAATCTGAGTATAACTATTAGGTGCGCAACTAAGTTCTCGCTGTTTTTTGGTGAAAAAGGAACTTTATTTTAAAAACAAAGGTTACAAACGAATTATTCAAAGTATTGCCCATCACTAGCTACGACTTTTTCCCATCTTTCTGGTAGAACTTGAATACCATTTCGATAGAACTGTTCGTCTTTTGATGCTATCCAAGAATCAAGCCATTTTGAGATGTCATCATATGAGTGGAATTGCTGACCAGTGAGACCATGTGCCATCGAACGGAACAAGTAATAATCGGACGGTGCAATATCAGGAATATGGCGGGTGGGGTAGGACTTCCCATTTGAGCGATTCCAAGTAGGGTTTCACGGGTTTCGAAACGTGAGGTTGAGCGTTGTCATGCTGAAGAATCACTTTTTCGTGTCTGTGCTCGTATTGTGGCCGTTTTTCGTCCAGTACTCGGCTCAATCGCATCAATTGAGTTCGATACCGTTCCCCGGTAATGGTTTCGTTTGGTTTCAACAGCTCATAATAAATAACACCAACTTGGTCCCACCAAATACACAGCATAACCTTCGCAGCGTGAATATTCGGCCTAGGCGACGATGTTGAAGCATGCCCGGGCAGTCCCCATGAATGTTTCCGTTTTGGGTTACTGTAATGAATCCATTTTTCGTCACCCGTCACAATGCGATGTAGAAAACTCTTCCTTTTTTGCCGCTGGAGCAGTTGTTCACAGACGAAAAAACGACGCTCAACATCTCTTGGCTTCAAATCGTAACGAACCCAAGTTCCTTGCTTTTGAATCATTCCCAACGCATGAAACGGCTTGGCGGGAAACTCCTAATCCTGAACCAAGCTCTTCTTGCGTTTGACACGGATCCTCATCGAGCAATGCCTCCAATTCAAAGTCTTCGAAAGTTTTAGGCCTTCCTTCACGCGGAGGATCATCAACACTGAAATCACCGTTTTTGAAGCGACGAAACCAATCACGACACGTTGTTTCACTCAGAGCAGCATCACCGTAAACTTTTTGGAGCTCTCGATGTGCTTCATCCGCCGTTTTCTTCGAATGAAAGAAGAAAATCAACACTTCCCGCAAATGACGATTATTTGGCACGAAATCAGACATCTTCAAACAACCAAAATATATAACACCAAACCAAAATCACTGATTTGGCAAAGCGGTTTGTTTACCATATGTCTAATCTTGGTTTATGACGCTTGAGATGTACAACATTCAACCAGCACTTACTACTGGCGCCATCTATTGCTAAACAGCGGGAACTTAGTTGCGCACCTAATTGTTCGGAGTTAATTGTTTACATGTGCATAACATCGGTTCAGTGGTTATTGAGATGTCATCGAAACAAGAAGAAAATCGCTGGAGAATTTTGCGCGCCGTCATGGAAAATCCGACTGCGACCATGACATGGATCGGAAGACAACTGGGAATCACCCATAAAACTGTGTCTCGGGTGGTAAAATCGTTTAAGGAGTCCCAGACGACCGAGCGGCGGGCTGGAAGTGGAAGAAAATCAAAGACAGCTGACCCTGTGAAGGCCCGGAAGGTGTTGGATTATTTCAAGTGTAATCCGAACCTTCCGATTCGCGATGCGGCTCTGAAGGCAAAGTGTTCCGCCTGGTTCGTTCAGCAAACCATGAAATGAGCTGGGCTTCGTGTATTCAAGATCCACAAGGCACCAAACCGGCGTGATCAACAAAACACGGTGGCCAAATCCCGCGCAAGGAAGCTGTATCTAGAGTGGTTAACGAAACCGATGTGTGTGGTTATGGATGACGAAACCTACATCAAGGCAGACGCAAAGTAGATACCGGGGCTGGAGTTCTACGTTGCCAAATCACGGTTTGATGTTCCGGAAGACATAAGGAAGAAGAAAGTGGACAAATTCGCTAAAAAATACTTGCTCTGGCAGGCCATATGCCAATGCGGTAAACTGAGTCAATCGTACATCACAACGGGTACCATCAACAGCGAAATTTACCGCACCGAGTGCCTCCAGAAGCGTCTGTTACCCTTCCTGTGGTCCCACGGAGGCGAGACATTATTTTGTCCGAACCTGGCATCATGCCATTACGCGCGATCGACGTTGGATTGGTACAGAGACAATAACGTTGCTTTTGTACCAAAAACCGCCAACCCCCCAAATTCACCAGAGATTTGTCCGGTGGAAAGATTTTGGGCCATAATGAAGGCCAAAGTTCGAAAATCGTCCAAGGTGTTAAAGAACGAGCTGGAGTTGAAGAAAGAATGGATGAAAGTGACCAAAAAGGTCGGCTCCACCATTGCACAAAATGTAATGAGGGATCTTAAGGGAAAGGTGCGGGCTTTCAGCAATGTAAAGGAAATTGAATAAAGTAATTATGCCGAAACATAATCCATATGTATTAGTTTCAAGAAAATCTGACTTAAAATAAATTTTTGGCGAACACTTTTGTCTGGTGCATTTTTTTTTCGAGTACAGGCCTTATAGTAAAGTTTTCCGGAAATTCATGTTTGATTTGCGAGCAGTGCATGGTTAACAACACAAGCTAGTGCATGGTTAACAACACAAGCTTTGAAGGCATCATGGAGTAAAATGTATTTGAACCATTTGATCTCTTCTAACAACAAGTGAGTCTGGTCCAATGGAGCCTATCTCATGTAGTGATTTTGAGGAGGAAGAAACTAACACAAGAAAGACTAATCTACCAACCAGTGAGCAGAATGAAGCAAGTCTCCAGCAAGGGAAATATTTAACTGCTAGTGATTTTGAGTACAAGGCAGTCAGGACACTAAAAATGTGTTCTATGCTCTAGAGATTCCGGTATCTGGAAACTGATATTACGCAGTGGAATTGCAAAAGAGAATATGAAAATGCCAAAAGCCGTATTCAAAGTTTGGAAGTAGTAAATGACAATGCGGATAAAAACATTAATAAGAACATATAATTCTAAATTGTCAACGGATGAAAATCAGAAACAGTAAATTTTGCAGTTAGTTGAAGAACATCGAACAATGTATAAAAATACATTTAATGCATTATCCATCGAAAAATGTATAAAAGAACAATGTATAAAAATCAGATGTAATTTAGGAAATATATGAAATGTAATGTACCAAATGTACATAAGGTATCAAAATTAATTCCTCTCTTTATCGTTACTTGCCTTATTGCTACTAAGACCATTGAAAAATTCAACAGTTCCCCATCGTAAGGGTCCCCGGTGAGTTTGCACAGATAGTGCAAAACAGAAATGGGAAGCTCACTGATGCTTGATAAGCGGATTTTGTATGATACGAGAACACCGAACTGTTTTACCTTTGCGAAGTGTCGCAATCCGATTGACAAAATCGCAAAACTTTTCAAAAGGACCTACCTAACAATGAGAGGCTCTCTAGTAAACAATTCTCTTTCGTTAATAACTAAGTTCTCTAAATTTTTCGTCGAACATTATGCAAGGATGATGTGGTTGACCGTAACATAATCTTTTGATCTGTGGATAGAAATCCGTAGAAAGATTGAAAGGTAATTATTTTTAATTGTTTTACCAAAAAAATCATCTTTATTGAAAACAAGTAAACCAATCTAATGAAGTTAACCACTCTAATGAAATATCGCATATCAAATGTTAACAACACTGTCTAAACGAAACCTGTATTATTTCAAGTACTTACAAAAATTACATTCCGGTTGTTCTTCCGCTATTGGTTCTTCTCTGAAATTTATAGAAACTGCAGTTCGGCTCGAATTGACTGTTAATGATATTTTGTTTGTTAAATCAGCGCCAACATTAGATTAAGGCGAATCTACTTTTTTAAACAATGGATTTCGTAGTCATTTGCTCTTGAACAAAAGGTCACAAATACAAATTAAGCGCTCTTTAAGGAAGAAGAGCTTTATCTCTATCCGCTGATACATCCAATTTGAAGGAATTGTATTCAACTTCCGAAAAATTAGCAGACAAAGTGTTTGTTTACAAAAGCAGATTCGCCCTAAGCAAATGTTGGCACTCAAATATCCAACGTGCTTGTAAGTGTGAAATGGATCCTGTGTTTACGGAGGGAACATGGTTTGCGATTGAAATGTTCTTATCAGTTTTCTTGGGCTGCAGGACAGCCTGAGTGTTTGGCGGCACATGATACTACGGTAAAAATAGGCATTTACACCGTTTCCAACTCGAGATTGTACAGACTGAAGATTGAACATATACCCAAAAGTTGAAAAGGTGGCAAAAATTGCAATTGCAGTTTATACTATCATATTTTGAGAAATCCGCATGATTCAGAAAAGGCAATTTGGCCCATTTTGAACCACAAAGCGTTTTATGGTACAAATGAAGCCATGCAAATGTGTGCAAGCGACTGGTAAGCAAAAATAGCTCGAAACAAATTTATCGCTGTAGGATCCTTATTCAATCATCACCAACATATCAATATACAATATGGATGAGTCGATATCACAAAATGCCGCAACGCTATTGGCCACTGTTGAATTGCCGCCGTCAAGTGTTCTATTTTTGTTCTCACTGATCATCGACAAAGCGTTTTATGAAATAAACAATGCCATGCAAGTTTGTTAACGACAGGATGCACATAGCTTGGTGGAAAATATGTCCATTTGCTTCATTGCTGTACCCTGAATTCCTCGCCAAGTGAACTATCCATAGGGTTTCTATTATACTATTCTTGCTTTGTCAAAGTGGCTGAATATTTGCCATCAAGAGCCGCCGCGCTAGCGGTCCTGGTCTGAATCTCGATCTTGTAATAGGTACATTTTAATTTGTGAGCCATCTGACTTTCGGGCACTCATCTCTTACTCATCAACTAAGTATCACTGCGCACAACCTCACGCACACGTTCAATTTTTCATTGCGAATTGCTGTTGCTGTTTTGCCCACAACTAATGTTAGATTTTTCATCCAAGTTACGATCAATAGCAAGAATGGAACAAAATCACGCGAAATTGTATAACAATCTTACTTTTTTAGTTTGGGTGTAAAGCGAATTACGAACAACTTCATTTAACACCAAGTAGACAGTGTGGACATTATCGTTTTGCAAAAAGTTCCACAGGCTGGAGCGGGAATCGAACCCTCAACTTCATGATAACAACCGCTTGAACGACGGGCGACGCCGCTAACCACTTGACCACGAAGATGATGTGGACGATTGATTTGGCCATTTTCTCCGGGACGCGGCAAGCAACGCCATGTTGAGTCGGTGCGTGGTAATGAAAATTTCGATGAGCTCAAGAGAAATTTCAATCAAACATACTCTTTAGTTGGCAAATTTATTTGTTCGTCCTGAAAAGACCGGGTTTTAGTTGTTAACGGAGGGAACATGGTTCGCGATTGAATTTTTCTTCTCGGTCTTCCTGAGCAGCAGGATGGCCTGAGTGTTGGCAGCACATAATACTACGATAAAAATTGACATTTGCAACGTCTTTCACTCGAGAGTGTACACACTGAACATTGACCATAGAGCGAATTACAACGAACAACTTAACCTAACACCCAGTGGATTAAACTGGACATTTTTGCTTTGCAAAAAAGTTCCACAGGCTGGAGCGGGAATCGAACCCTCACTTCATGGCAATGAACGACGGGCGACGCCGCTAACCACTTGACCACGAAGATGATGTGGGCGATTGATTTGGCCATTTTCTCCGAGACGCGGCTTTTTCAACGCCATATTGAGCCGGTGCGTGGTAATGAAAATTTCGATGAGCTCAAGAGAAATTTCTATCAAACATACTCTAAAATATCACTATTGCCAGAGACAAATGATTTACTTATAATTTAAAATCTCTTTAATAAGATAATAATAATAATAATAATAATAATAATAATAATAGTATCGCTATATCAGTAGAGGTCCAAAATTAAACGTCGATATTAATTTAATTGACGTGTAAAATTCAGAATTTGTATCTGTGCATGGTCTATGATGATATAGGAGATATTAAAATACGTTGGACTCCAAAATAACATTGAAATTTTCAATTTTTAGATTTTTTTAAAATGTTACGACGTATAGGACCACTCTAATGGAAAATAATTGAGCCACTCTAATCAAACACCACGAATAAAATGTAGACAATGGCCTACGATGATGAAAAGAGATGTTAAAATACTATTGTTTTCAAAATGCCTTTCAAATTCTGATTTTTTAGGTTATATTTCTTTAATTTTCGACAAAAAGGATCAACCTTATGGAAAATAAGTGAGCCACCCTAGTGAAATATCACATATCAAATGTAAACATTGCCTTACGATTAGCGAAGAGATGTTTTAGTATTAATATCTTCAATATTCCATTCTAATTCTATTTTTTTTTTTTCAACAACAAGGACCACTCAAATGGAAAATAAGTGAACCACCCTAATGAAATATCTCATATAATAGGCTAGAAGTTGTCAACGACGATATAGGATATGTTTCAATACTATTGCCATGAAAATCTCAGCAGTTGAATTCAAATCCTTCAAGTCAGATTCAATTCACTCCCCCAACTCGTAAATTGGCTAAGTCCCAGAAAGTCGATTTGTGTGTTTGTGTATATACAATCCAACGCCCACCGTCCGGCAGTGTTTTTATGGAAGAAAATGTTTGCAGTTAAACGAACTCACCCATTTACACCCACATAGACCAGGGAGAGGGGAGGTGGTTGGATTGATTTCTTTTTGCATTGCATTCTCTAAACCCCCCCCCCCCCCCGTTCACTCTCCCCCACAACCCCCCCCCCAAAAAACCAACAAAAAACAAAAAAAGAAAAAGGTTATTTTCACCCCTCCCCCAATAAAATTTTTTTTTTTGGGGAGGGGGACGTATTAAAAATAAAATTAAAAACAAATAAAACCCCCCCGCCATTTTTTCCTGTTTACAAGGTTCATTTGGACGGCTTCCCTGTGATGCTAAAGGGTGCATATATGTCTCTACAGAAGTAGTACTCCGCTATTCGGCAAATATTTTCACATCATCCTTTTCGAATGGAACAGCCCGAATACAATTAGTACTTCGCGCACAAATGCAATACAATTAAAATTACAGGTAAAAAATAAACAACACATGAAAAATCACAATCATTGTGCAACGAAAGAAAAAAAACTTCACAACTCTACACCACGTGGTGAGTACATCTGAAATTATATGCCAGCCACTCACGCGCGCATGCGCGTTAGCTTCGTTATTTGCTTCTGGCCAGCAAATGGCCGTTTTCTACACTGAAATAATTTTTAACCATGAATTCACATGCAACACTTGTTGTTTTTCACTACACTGAAAATAATCCACACGCTCAAATTCGATGTTTCAACATGACGAATTCATTTGCCTGTGTAATATAATAATTCAGGAACATTTACATGCCTTCTAGATGCTTTACTTGTGTATGTTAATGTAATTCACATTAATTTTCTGAACATCCCCACGCATCAAATATCTACAAAAATTCCACTAGATATTGCCGTGAAAATACTGCATATCTTAACTATGTGTTGCATCACATCGTTCGAACGTGTTTGACATTTCAGTATTGTGTACCAATATGCACAATCAAAACATTCAAGATGGCAAGCCAACAACACGATTCGGGGAATGTGAAAAACTATTTTAATGAAGAGCTAAGTTTTTCTACCGATTTAGTTAATCTTTTCAATCGTAAGTGATGTGTAGTGTATTTTTTTTACTTCTGATTCTAATACTACGTTTTAATTTCAGAATACGGAATACAGTTTGCAGACGCGTCTTCGGTGACTTCATTTCTTGGGCAGCTCGGAATCAGGTCGGATTTTGGTACGGAGCAGCAAGTATTTATTTCAACTACGGAGATTGAGGGAGGTGAGGGTTGCAGCAATCAATTATTACGTTGTACCCTAATAAATTTCGTATGGTTATTTTTTTAACGACCTATTTGGGGTACCATCCAAACCATTAATTAAATGGTTGGAGGATTTGTGATATCGTTCGTTTAAGGTAATTTTTTATCAGGGTAGCCAACAGGTAATTCAAAGAAGAATGAATGGATGCTAAAAGTGTTTAAATGCATAAATCGTCTGTCCGATGTCCGTAATTAGTCCGTGGTACTAGTGAGCAGCGTTAGGGCATGTGAAATGAAAATTAACGAAATAAAGAAAATTTGAACTACATACTTACCAGCGTTTATTTACATTAAATTTCAACACAAGAACATTTGAATTTCTTGACTTCATAATGGATCAGAAGTAGTAAAAAACAACATGTGTAACATGTGAATTCATGGTTAAAAATTATTTCAGTGTACTTCTGATCCATTTGTCATACATATGTTCCTGAATTATTATATTACACAGGCAAAAATTCGTCATGTTGAAACATCGAAATTGAGCGTGTGGATTATTTTCAGTGTACATTGCACTGGTTTTTTTCTCTATCTCGACACTCTGTCAATAACAAGGGGTGGATCGCTCAGCACACTTTTACCCTGTGCTATTTTTTTAGTGCGTCTATAAGCGTTGCAATGTTCTGTGAGTTACCGCAATGTGCCGAAGGTGCCGATGTGTTGACCGCCCAAATTGTTATTTTCTGCAAAGCCTGTCAACCAGACAATGTATATTGGCAAGGTTGCTGGTTTTTTTTTTATAAGCTCATCTGTTGAACATGTTCCTCAATGTGCCACACATGTGGTATGGATTAAAAATCAAAGTGCCGCAGTTATGAAACATATTCGTCTAGTGTGAAAGACGACGTGGCTGGCACACTGTTCTAAGCGACTTACCCTTGGTCAATAGTTAAAATCAATATTGTCAATAATATTGACTTCTAAACTGCTTATAATCTAAATAATTAAATACTCTAATTTAATCATGTATATCCGCGAAGCACAATACTAACAGCACTAACCTGTGTTAAGCTGATATTAACTCTTCCTCGAAGTGCGCTGGCGAAGCACAAAAAACAAAAATAAAACGGGGAAAAACTACCGCCATTACAAATTTTGGGATGGAATCGATTGTATTCACTACACCTTACAAAAAACACGTGGAAATTTTATGATTTCACTGTTCGTTTACGTTGAACGACGAATTTTTGAATTTATTTTTCACGAAAAGGAGGCAGTAAAAATAAAACACGTCAGTTTCCAAGCTCAGCTTGCTGCGATCCTCTCGAAACAGCAGTCCCAGAAAGTCGAGTTTTATCAAAATCTCGACGTTTTATGCATTTCTAAGACATTTGGCATAAAAAAAAAGAAATTTCCAATACTCCATGGTGTCGAGACGAGGTTGTGTTCGAATCCAAACTATCTACGACGCTGGTTTCGATCCAAGTGAACGACTCGTCCGCTCGCGTACTTTCTCTACCGTACCTATCGTACTCACACATACCCAGCGGAGTATATGCAGCTGTGCTACACGCACACATCGCTGTCAAGCGCAATGTTGTTGCAGACGCCATTCGCTGTAGTTGGATTCTGTGATCGAAACACTGATTCAAATAATAATTTGCATTTGCCAGGACTCTACATCCTTCTTCTTCTCCAAAAAAAATGATGCAAGCAAGAATTAGTATTATTAGTTTACTTCCAAAAAATCAATTTTATTTTTTTTTTCAAAATTTTGTTATATCAAAGACAAAGTAAAAATTTAGTTCAAGGTCATTGCAAGTATCGTGAAGGGAGCTTCTTGTTTCTCGATGGTCGTTTCGCTGGTGGTGCATCATCAACTGCGGCTTTCTCTTCTCGAATAACCCGCTTCATTTCTTTCTCTGATGGGGTCGCTGGAATCGAGGCTCGAGCTGATGCATCCGGCAGTTCGTCTTGTTCAGGATTTGATTTGAGCTTTGGGTTTCTTTCGGCTGCTAATGGGTACTTCCGCAAATGCGTAACTGCTCGACGATACATTACACCTTCTTCATTAGCGACAATAGTATCATTGCCGTTTTTCTTCACAACCTTAAATTTTTCCATCCGGAACCTTGGTTCAAGCTTACCCGTTTCAAAATTTCGAAGCATAACGATGTCGCCCACCTTGATGTCAGATGCTTTTGCATGTCTACGCATGTCTGCGTAGAGCTTTCCTTGCATCTTTCTTATTGCATCCTTTTCGCGTGTGTCCGCATCCCGATGCCAGTGAGGATCAGTTCGCAGAGATGGTAAAAGATCTTTTACTGGGCGCCCGGTTAACAGTTCCATCGGTGCTTTGTCAGTAACCGAATGCGGTGTTGTATTGTACATGTAAACGTAATTTTGTACAGCTTTCCTCCAAACAGTGTTGGTTACCTTAGCGATGCGCAACGAGCGAAGTATTCCCTGGTTTTGCCTCTCGACTAGGCCATTCATTTGTGGCCAGTAAGGGATAGTGCGTACCAACCTGATATTCTTGCTCTCGCAAAAGTTGGCAAATTCTTCACTACCAAAAGGTGGACCATTGTCGCACCGAATAGTTTCCGGGTAGGTTTGCTCATGAAAAATTCCTTCTAATGCTTCAATCGTCTTGATAGCATTTGTGCCATTCATTTCGATGACTTTTAAAAATCGACTGAAGTAGTCAACCACAACTAAAAAGGTCACACAATCTTTGGCAGAAAAGAAGTCGATTGCGACCTCCTGCCACGCTCGTTCCGGCATTTCTTTGCGTATTATAGGCTCTGGTGGATGCTGTTTGCTGACAGCAGCACAACCAGCACATTCTTCTACTGTATTAGCCACATCCCGGTCCATACACGGCCACCACAATTTCTCCCTCAAGTTTCTTTTCATTGCTACAACTCCTGGATGACCTCTGTGAGCAATGTGCAATCCCAAATGCCTCAACATCACCTCGAATAAATTTCCGCAAAGGTTTGGTTCTCGTAGACAGATTTGGAATAAACTGTCCCACGAAATTAACGAATCCCAAAAAACTCCGAACTTCTTCTCTAGACGATGGCAAGCGGAAGGTTTTAACTGCAGCGACCTTTTCCTCCGATGGGCTTATGCCACATTCGCTTACCTTGAATCCCAAGATTTCGAGTTCTGTTACTCCAACAATGCATTTACTTTTGTTCAACATTGCATTATTACTCTCCAAGATATCGAGTACTTGCTCTAGCCGCTTGTCATGCTCTTCCTTGGTCCGTCCCGATACGACAATGTCGTCAATATAAACAATTACACCATCAACTTCCGCTAGCATTTCCGTCATGATCCTTTGAAAAATTTCGGGCGCGCAGTAATCCCGAACATCAGACGCTTGAAACGCATCAACCCTCTTCCTGTCATGAACGTAGTGATGTCGCGAGATTCGTGATGGAGTTCAACATGGTGATACGCTGAAGTGATGTCCAGCCGCGAATAAATCTTGGATCCCCTCAGCTTATTCAAGAAGGTATCGATGACAGATAATGGATAGTGTTCTCTCTGAATCGCTTTGTTCGGGTGCTTCATATTGATGCATATTCTGACATCATCCTTCCCTTTTGGGACTACCACCATAGGGGATAGCCATTCTGGTGAACCTTCAACAATCTCGATGACGTCGGTGACAAGCATTTCTTGAATTTTGTCGTCAAGCTAATTGTAAATATTACATTCATATTAATTATTGATCAAATGCATGCGTAAACCATTAATCTATTTTACCTTTTTTTCCATAGCAACAGGGATTCTTAGGTATGCGACTTTTTTGGGTAGCACAGTTTGGTCAATTGAGAGAATGGCTTGTAATCTTGCTTGATCGTCGTGCTGACCTGTAGAACATCGCGTCCGACTCTAAGAACTCGTAGCTCTTCAGATGCCCTTTTACTCAAAAGGCATTTACGCGCATCCTTGATAACAAAAATTCCGCGTAAGTCTTGGGTTTTGATGAATTAATAAAAATCCATGCTTCAAAAATAACTGACACTTCTAGCGGTACGTTGCTAGCGTAACCATGAAAATACCGATCGCATTTGTATTTCTTTTTTGAAAATACTCGCATTTTTCTCATTTAGCTTATTCCAAACATCTTCCGTAACAGTGTTTATCGAGGCTCCGGAGTCAATAAGAAACTCTACCGCTACATTATCTATTTGACATAAAATCGATCCATCATTAAGAGGGGCTTGCACATCCACCTATTAAAAATAAGTTTATGTTTACTTTTAAAAAATGTGTTTAATCCAACCTCAAACTTAAGTACATAGAAATTAAGGTGATATTTTAAAACTTCAAATTGTTAAAAAGAAAAGGAGAAAAATAAACCATATCACTCCACCTCAGCTACATCATCAGGTGTCGGGCGATGAGGAACTTCTTACTTCCATGTTCGTTCCGAGCCTGTCAAGGAGTTCGCTTCATCCGAATAACGCTCACCTGTGCGTTTGGGAAAACGCGATCTACGCTGCCCAGCATTGTTCACAGCGCATTTTCTGGCGTAGTGTCCTCTTTCTCCACAGCGGTTACATGTTGCGCCAC